>CM018045.1:24721453-25321453 GCA_008638375.1 Nyssa sinensis | reverse complement strand
GTTTATGGAAGCATATAAGTATGCATGTATGTAGATGAATAAAGTAAAAATATCTAAAAGTGTGTGTGAACAGTGCAGTGTGTGTGTGTGTGTCGGTTGAGGTGTGTGTGTCTTCATGTGTAAGTGTGTGTATTATATTATATGTATATATATGAAATATCTTGCAAAAAACCAAGAGAAAGCTGAATAGGAAAAAAGTAAAATTTAATTTGTGTAAGGAAATTGATGAGAAGTGAGGGCTATGTAGGGCTACGAAATCAGAAAGAGAGAGAGAGAAAATGAGGAGAGAGAGAGAGGGGTCGGTTTTCTTCCTTTATAAGACAAACCAAAAGCATGCAAATCATGCTTGTATCTTGTGAAAGAAATCCAAAGAGGGAGAAACTGAGAAGCTAAGGAAGGATTTAAAGCAAGAAAAAGGAAGGAAACCGAGGGAAAGAAGGTGAGAAAACTCAAATTTTCATTTTTCTCTCTCTAGAATATTGCATTATTAGGAACTTTTTTAGAGTTATTCTTTTAAGTATGATGCTTAATATATGCTGAGAAGTGTTTTAAACATGAAAGGAAGTCTTGAAAACACCTAAAAACATAAGACCCAGAAGCTACGACCATTGATGACCTTGCTTGAAGCAGGTTTGAACCAACTTATTCCACACCATTTTTGGCTTATCAAGGCTTCGAGATGAGACCATGAGGGTACTAAAAACCTATACCCGCGATCATAAAACTCAAGAAAAGCCCTCCAAATATCGAGTTGCAGGTTTCGGGTTTTAAACCCAACACCTCAACTGCACCTCAAAACTTGTTTTAAAGAATGAAAACTGAATCCCCATGAAGAGGGGATCAAAACAAGCTAAATCTCATTGAAAACCACCAAGAAATGAGCATGAACGACCCATGTACAGTTCGGATTATCAAACCCAAAACCGAGCACACGAACCATTTTTAATCCTTTAAACGAATGCCAAATGAATTGTTTATGTACTAGAAACATTCTTGATTGAAAACAGTCAAGAAATCTTGAGCCAAACTCCACGAAAATGGAGGTTTTTAAAATCGGGATTAGGGTTTCAGAGGGGGTCGTCGTGGGGAAGAAGTAGACGGGTCAACTCGGTGATAAATAAAGGCTGAGTTAACTCGGACAGGTGGCAGCCTCTGGGCTTGCCACCAAATAAATTAGACGACGGCGTTTTGGTCGTGGTTTAATTTAAATGAAAGCTAGGGCTGACGTCATCATGACGTCAGCCAAACACATATAAACCCAGTGAACCGGTTGGTTTTCAACCAGACCGGACTGGTTCATTTAAAATCAAACTGAACCGTTTGGTTTTCTAAATTAGTTAAATAAAATAAAACCAAGACTTTTGGTTATTACGGATTGACCCCTGAGCTTCAGAAAAATTTACTATGACCCAAGTAAGGGAAAATTTATGCCATTAAGCCCCTAGAAAAATAATTAAATAAATAAATAATTTATTTAATTATTTAATAAATAAAGCAAAATTACTACTTTGCCCCTAGGTCATAGATGAAGCAAATGAAGTCCAAATTAAGCATATGAATAGTATATTTTTACTATTTTGGACATTCTGAGACTAATGGTAGGGTCCGTTTTACGAGATGGGACTCGAAAAATAAAGACACGTAAAGGGGTGAATGACCAAAATACCCCTTGTCCAAAATTAACAAGTTATTAGTGTATTCTTACTATCTTGGACCTTCTGAGTCCAATGGTGAGGTCTACGACTCGAGATGAGGTCCCGAACATAAAGACACGTAAGGGGGTAAAATGACCAAATTACCCCTAGGACCCCAAAAGCCAAAATGAAACCAGAGAAGGTCTAAATTAACTTTCTTTGACATTCTAGACTCAAAAATGGAGTCCAAATTACGAAACGAAGTACAGAAAAATATGACACGTAAAACGGTAAATGACCATTTTTTCCTTTTACATATAAAAGCCCGAATTAAATTCTAAGAAAGCCTAAACCAACTTTCTTCGACGCTCTAGACTCAATAATAGAGTCTATACGACCAAAAGAAGTGTCTAAAATAAAAAGACATAAAATTTGATGAATAGCATCTGTCAGATGACTATGGACTGAAATATTGCCGAAGTATTAAACTGAGGCAAGTACGAGAAATGAAATACGAAAAGATACGACACGTAAACATGTCAAATAAATAACTTTAAATTAAAGTTAATGGAGCTACCAGAAGAGTATAAATTGAAATAAATTCAATTCCTAACACATTAATTGTGTCATAGGTTAAGAGTACGAGTTAAGTTAAGTACATATGAAATTATGAAATCGTTTTAGGATCTAATACGATTTAAGCATAAGTTAAGGAATATCGAGATGATATTACAATAAATGTGAAGTTGATGAGATGTTTATGAATTGTTCTTAGGAACTACAAGGAAAGTGGGAAAGTGCATTTTTAGCACTAACCCTAAAGAACCAAGGTGAGTAACCCTGTGTTTGAATTGGAGATTTAAATCTATGGATTTGAAAAGGTTTTAAGTTCAAAGATATGAAGTATTTGAAGTTTCAAATTCAGTATTTACATGATTCAGTTTTCAATTGTTCTGTTTTATAACTCTATTGTAACATGCTCAGTGATTGGTTTTTCCCACAACAGTTTTTCCTTCAAATACTTTTCAGCATGTCTAGTTAAAATGCAATTATTGTTAAATATCCTGAATTTGCTTATTTCAAGTATACGAAGATTTTACGAAGTTATGAAAAGTATCTATGAGAAAAGTCACATGATAAATGTTTTACAAGATAATAGTGCATAAGCACATAGACGGGATTTTGGGTTACATACGAACTCAATTGCCCCGTGACAAGATTTTGGGTTACATACGAACTCAATTGACTGTCAATGCCCGGTAGCAGGACCTAGTCCCCCAGGCACTGAGATATCTCCATTTATAAGTAAGATGGGAGTCCGGTTCGAAACGGATTCCACTAATGGAAGTGATAAGATGACAAATCATTTGAAAATGGAAGCAGGTTTTACCCTCATTTTCAATATGCATATGATTTGAGTTTTATATACTCTATTTGAGAAATACATGTTATGTTATAAGTTTTGAAGTTCATGAGTATAAGTATAGCTTGAATACTTTAAATGTTTCAAAGCTATCTGTTTTATGAAATGCATATGTTTTGAGTTATATACTCTATTTGACGAAGTATGATTTTAGCCTGAATACTTTAAATGTTTCAAAGCTACATGTTTTAAGGAATGCATATATTCTGTATTCAAAGTATACGAACAATTGGCGGTGATTATTGTACAACTCTTATGTACTAAAAAACCACTGCTAATTGAAAACCCCATGACGAATACTGAAATTGCTCACAAGCTTAGATTAGCTTACCCGGACTTTGTTCGGACCCCCCTTTCAGGTAATTAGCAGCAGTCTTGACTTGAGGACGACGATGATGAATCTGCTGATTTTGGAAGACTATGTTCAAGTAGTTTTTGTCTAGTACTACGAACATTAAGTATGGAGTTTTGTATTAGTAAAATAGTACCCTGTTATGTGTAAGCCCCACGGGGCAATTAAACAATTATTGTTTATAAAGTTTTAAGTTTTAGTTATACTCTGAATGTGTAACCATGTATGTTATGTATGGAGCGGCAGTACCGGACGGATGTGCATAATTTAAAAATAAGAAAAGAAAAGAAAAATTTTTTCACGCTTCCACAAAACGCATGTCGCACATCTATTCGATACCGCTGCTTATGTGAGCCTTTGCCCAAGGGTCCTCGGGCCTGAGGGTGGCAGTCGCGATGCGAGATCCGCACAGGATGGGTTTCGGGTCATGACAGATTGGCTCAAATCAAGTACATTAGGTAGTGATAGAGTATAAATTTGGCAGTATATGGAAATGAATGTGACTGGCTGGGAATAACCTATATTAAAGCATCAGAATTACTTACCTCAAAAATAGCCCTCAGCAGTCCTATTAATTTAAATCTCCTTCTCTTTCCCCTTGGAGGTTCCTATAAATCAGAAATTTAATTGTCATTAACCCATCTCAATTATTTAAGGTCGATGTGGTTTAATTTAACTCCCTCGGTATTATTTAAGTATACTCTTAAGGTTGCAAAATTTATTATATCGGCCTTCAAGGTATTTTATTTGGGTAAACGAACTCCACCGTTGAGTCCGGAACGTCCAAGAAAATAAATCTAGACCCTCATGGCTTTTTATTTGGCTTCAGGTATCCTTAAGGGCAAAATGGTAATTTTATGTTTTAGGTGACTTAATTTTTTCAGAACCCCCGTTGACAAAATGGACCTCACCATTGAGTCCAGAACGTCCGACATAATTAAATTGGACTATTTCTCATGTTTATTCGGCCCTGGGTATCATTAGGGGTAATACAGTCATTTACCATTTACAAGTCTATATTTTTTGGGGCTTGATTTCACAAATCAGACTCCACCGTTGAGCCCAGAATGCTCGAAATAGTAAAAATACACTATTTATATATTTTATTTGGGCTTCGTTTGACCTATTTAATGTCCAGGGGTAAAATGGTCATTTTACCCATTTAATAAAATTTTGTTATTTTCCAGGGGTGTATTTGCATATAAATCCCAAAAATTGGGCCAGAATAAGATTTCCAGAACTTGTTGGGGTTGAAAAGGAATTTTAGAATTTTCTAAGGGTCTAAACATAATTCTTTAAAACATTTAAAATAAACCAGAGGGTTTATTTCATTTTTAAGTGAACTGGTCTAGGGTTCCATTGAACCAACTGGTTTGGGCCGGCTTAATATGTAATGCTGACGTCAGGCTGACGTAAGCCCTAATTTTAAAATTAAAAATCCCTTTAATTGAAACGGTGTAGTTTCACTGTAAACGGTTTAAACCATCCGTGGTTGAGTCGGGGCCCGAACTGTTATTGACCCAATGCTCGACCCGTTACTGTTCATCGTCTTCTCCAGGATGATGAACAGTAACCCTAAAAACCAAAAATCTCAAAGCTAGTTTCGTGAGTTTTTGGGTGCATTTAGTCTCTGTTTTTTGGGTGTTGAGGGTCACTAAGTGTGTAAGCCATCGTTTGGCATTTGTTTTGTGCCTTGAATCAAGCCCTAGAAGCTACGGTGGGGAGAAATATTTGCGACTTGCAACTGGCTCATAAATCCCTATTTTTGACCCAAATTTTGTTAGGTTTCGTCCGTGGTGACCTACTGATCATGAGGTTCAAGCCCATTCACAAAAGCAGGTTCTATCGTGTTTTGGTGAGGTTGGGTTTTAAAACCCAGACCTGTAACTCGCGATTTGATGGTCGACTCTAGGTTTTTTGGGTCACGAATTAGTGTCTTTGAGACTCTGGTGAAGCCTAGTGAAGGTCCTGAGTGTCAAAAATAAGTTCCATGATGGTCGTTTCAGACCTGCACCATTAGAGGTCTATCAATGGCGGCCAAGCTTAGCCTAGGTCTTTTCAAGCCTTTTGTCCCTCTCTATTCATTCAAAATAGTTCCTAAGCACCTCAATATCTCATGCATGCAAATCCATGTGGCTTAAATAAACTGATTTAGTGAGTAAAAATAGAAAAGAGAATTTCTGAGTTTAGGAGGTTTATACCTTCAACTGTTTCCTTCCTTATCTTTGGCTTAGTTTGAGCCCCCCAAGCTCCTTCAAATCAGCTTGGTTTCCTCCCTTTTGAGCACCCAAGTGGATCAGACATATGCATGCATGCACTCAATAATGTGTTTCCCTCTCACTCTTTCTCTATCTCACACACTCTCTTTCTGCCGAGTACACACTTACACTCACACCCAGTTTGATTACTCTTGTTCTCGATGGAGTATGCAGAACACAAGATTTATGTGTTTTTTAAGACACATGACCAAATTTATTTAACTACACACCTACACATATACACACACGTAGGCATTGCAGACTTAGGTATAGTCATGTGGCTGATGTGGGAGTTGAGGTGGAATGATGAGGGGTTTGTGTGAAATTTGATTGGTTGCTTTGGGAGGTGGAGGGGCTAATTTTGTACATATATACATATTTGTGCATTATAAGGCATAATATGTGGGCAGCCCAAGTGGCTAACTTTTTGGGTCTAAAATTCTCCATTATGTTGGGTCAAGGGTTCAAATCTCCTTGGCCTCACTTTTGGGTATTTTTCCCCATTTGGGCTTATGCTTTGTTTGGCTTGCACAATTTACCGTTTCGGCTATTTTCTTAATATTTTCTTTTCTATTACTCCTTTTTTGATGCGGTTTCTTCCAGTCACTCCCTAATTAGGTTAGCTTCGATGCCAAAGGCATCGTGTCAGTTTTTATTTCACTGTGTTTCCCACGATTGGCTAATTCGAGTTTTAATTACGATAAATAAGGCTTAAAATAGCTAAGTCACTGCATTAAACTCCCAAATTGACTTCATTACATTAATTAAGCAGCAAAATAAATTCGGGGTGTTACATCTTTCCCCTCTCAAAAGAAGTTTGTCCTCAAACTTCAGGCATCTTATACTTCAAAGAGGTGTGGGTACTTGGCACGTACTTCATCCTCCCTTTCCCACGTAGCCTCTTCAATCTGATGGTTTCTCTAGAGTACCTTCACCAAGGGAATGGATTTGTTCCTCAAAAGTTTCTTCCGACGATCCAAGATCTGCACTGGATGCTCAACATATGTCAGATCCTCCTGAACGTCTAGTGGTTCATGCTCGACCACTTGGCTGGGATCATGCAAGCAGTTCCTCAACATGGATACGTGGAAGACATTGTGCACGTGTGCTAACTCCGTCGGTAAGGCAAGTTGGTATGCCACCGGTCTGACTCATCTCATAACCTCAAATGGTCCAATGTAGCGGGGTCCCAACTTTCCTTTTTTCCCAAATCTTACCACGCCCTTCATGGGTGACACCTTCAGAAACACAAGGTCGCCCTCTTCAAACTCCAGCTCACGTCTCCGGACGTAGGCATAGCTCTTTTGACGGCTTTGGGTTGCTAGTAGCCATTGTCTAATCAATCAAATTTTTTCTGAAGTCTGCTCTACCATCTCGGGGCCATATAACTTCCTCTCGCCTACCTCGGTCCAGCACACTGGAGATCGGCACTTCCTACCATATAGTGCCTCATATGGAGCCATCCCAATACTAGACTGGTAGCTGTTATTGTAGGCGAACTCTACCAGTGGAAGTGAATCCTCCCAGCTCCCTTTGAAGTCCAAAACACAAAATCTCAGCAAGTCCTCCAGTGTCTGAATGGTTCTCTCAGACTGCCCATCAGTCTCAGGATGGTAGGCTATGCTGAGGCTGAGCTCTGTGTCCATTGCTTTCTGTAAGCTTCTCCAAAATTTAGACAATAACCTCGAATCTCGGTCGGACACAATTGATATTGGGACTCCATGTAGTCGAACTATCTCCTGGATGTAGAGCGCTGCCAACTGCTCTAGTGACTAGGTTGTCTTGGTCGCTAGAAAGTGAGCCGACTTTTTCAATCTATCAATAATCACCCATATCGAGTCACTCCCTCGAGGAGTCCTAGGCAACTCGGAGACAAAGTCCATAGTGATGTGCTCCCATTTCCACTCGGGTATTGGAAGCGGTTGTAATGGTCCACTGGGCCTTTGGTGTTTGACTTTAATCTGCTGGCATTTAATACATCGTGCTATAAACTCAGCTATGTCCCTCTTCATCCTTGGCCACCAGTAAGTTGTCTTGACATCGTGGTACATTTTTGTGCTCCCCGAATGTACAGCAAATCTCGAATCGTGTGCCTCTTCAAGAATCTCCTTTCTGATCTCAGGTGTGTCTGGCACACAAATCTGCTCCCTATAGTACAGCATCCCATCGTGTACCACGAATTCTGAGTTCCTCCCTGACTTAGCTTCTTCACGGAGCTTGACCAATTTCTCATCGTGCATCTGCTGCCCTTTAATCTTGTCCACAATCGTCAGCCCAACTGTGACACTAACAAGTACCGCTCTAGTACCAGGCAGAACCACCTCAATCTCTAACTCCTCTAAATCCTTCTGTATCTCTCGCTGTATGGTCAACAAACGGGCAAGGCTCCTTGAAGACTTACGGCTGAGAGCATCGGCTACTACATTAGCTTTCCTGGGGTGATACTGGATGCTAAGCTCATAATCTTTAATTAGCTCTAACCATCGGCACTGCCGCATGTTGAGCTCCTTCTGCGTGAAGAGATACTTGAGGCTCTTATGATCTGTGAAGATCTCACATGTCGCCCCATAAAGATAATGCTTCCAAATCTTTAACGCAAACACTACTGCTACTAGCTCCAGAACATGAGTCGGGTAGTTCTTTTCATAGGGTCTCAACTGTCTCGAAGCATAGGCTATTACCCGGCCCCTCTGTATCAGCACACACCCTAAGCCTTTGTGTGATGCATCACTGTAAATCACGAAGCCCTTGGCCGCATCTGGCACTATCAAAATCGGGGTCGTTACCAAACGGTTCTTTAGTTCCTGAAAGCTCTTCTCTTGCTCCTCAGTCCATATAAACGGGGTATTCTTGTGAGTCAACTGCGTGATCGGCGCTGCTATCTTGGAAAAATCCTTGACAAAGTGCCTATATTATCCAGCCAACCCCATAAAACTCCGGACCTCAGTGATGTTGGTCGGTCTAGGCCAATTCACAATGTCTTCTATTTTCTGTGAATCCACTAAAATGCCATCTTTAGAAACCACATGCCCCAAAAATGATATGCTGGGAAGCTAGAGCTCACATTTCTTCAACTTTGCATACAATTTCTGCTCCCTCAGCTTTTGCAGAACTTTTCTTAGATGCACCTCGTGATCTTCTGGGTTCTTAGAGTAAACTAAGATCTCATCAATAAATACTATCACAAAGTCATCCAAGTACGGCTTGAAGACGCTGTTCATCAAGTCCATGAATGCAGCTGGGGCATTTGTCACCCCAAATGGCATCACTAGGAACTCATAGTGTCCGTATCAGGTCCTAAATGCCATCTTCTGCACATCCTCTAGCCTAACCTTAAACTGGTGATATCTCGACCTCAAGTTTATCTTAGAAAACATATGTGCCCCTTTTAGCTGATCGAACAAGTCGTCTACCCTTGGCAGTGGGTACTTGTTCTTGATGGTGACCTTGTTGAGCTCGCGATAGTCAACACACAATCGCATGGTCCCATCTTTCTTTTTGACAAACAACATTGGGGCACCCCATGGTGATGAGCTGGGCCGTATAAATCCTTTTTCGAGCAATTCTTGCAGTTGCAGCTTTAATTCATTCAGCTCAGTTGGCGCCATTCTATATGAGGTCTTGGATACTGGTGTCGTACCAGGAATCACATCAATACAGAACTCGATTTCTCGGTCTATGGGTATGCCAGGAAGGTCATCAAGAAATACATCAGGGAACTCCCGGGTAACTGGGATCTGATCAAGAATAGGCTCTTGTGAGCGGGTATCAATAACGCTACACAAAAACCCATGGCATCCCTTTTGGAGTAGACGCTTGGCCTGAGTGGCAGAGACAAAATAGGGCGGGGTGACTACTCCTGTCCCCTCAAAGATAACTCTCTGTTGCCCTAGGCCCTGTATGTGAACTTTCTTAGCTTCACAATCGATAGTGGCATGATTCACAGTCAGCCAATCCATGCCTAGAATCACGTCAAATCCACAGATCTCTAATGGTATCAGGTCTACTATGAACTGAGTACCCATGACCTCAACCCCACAAGATCTATATACAATATCCCCAAAGAACGACTCCCCTGATGGTATAGTAATAGTCAACACATAACCTAGGGGCTTGGCTTCTATGTTCAGTCTATCAGAAAATGCTGGTGATATAAATGAGTGTGTGGATCCAGTATCAAACAAAACATATGCAGGCTGAGAACAAACTGTAATGGTACCTGTAACTACCGAGGTAGTGGCCTGCACATCCCCAAGTGTAATAGAGAAGACCCTCTCCGGTTGCTGTTGCTCAGTCCTGGGTCCTCCACTCCTCTGCTGAGGTCTTACCACAGAAGCGGATGTAGCTGGGGTAGTATTGACCACCGACTTACTGTTCTTGGGACAGTTCTTCTTGAAGTGCCCGACCTGTCCACAACTATAGCAGGCTTTGCTGTCCTGATTGCACTGTCCTGTATGGTAGTTTTGGCAGGTGGGGCATTTAGGCGCACTCCCATTATAAGACTTGGCCCTTCTCTGACCAGGCCCTGCACTGAAATTGTGTTATCCCGTACCAGTCTCAAAAAATGAAGATCCCTACCCCCTACTCTTGTTGTTTCCAGGCCTCTGGTTTCTCCGCCTTTTTGCAAACTCTTCCCCGCTCTACTCTATAATTGTGGCGGTTTCCACCACCTCATCATAGGTGGCGAGTCGGTGGGGCCGAATTCTGTCTTTGATGGCCCATCTGAGACCGCTTTCAAACTTGCGGGCTTTCCTTTCTTCCATGTTTACAACATTTGGGGCAAATCTGGACAACTCGGTAAACTTGGCCTCGTATTCCTCAACAGACATGCCTTTCTACTAGAGGGTCATAAACTCAGCAGCCTTTTGATTCTGGACTTCTTAGGGAAAGTACTTCTGATTGAAAACCTCAACAAATCGTGGCCAAGCCATATTAGGTTCCCGGGCTTCCTGCAAAAGCCACCACATGTGTGCTGCCCCCGTCAACATATGAGTGGCATAGGCCACCTTTTGGGTATCTGTACATGTCATAATTCTGAACATCTTCTCCATTCCTAGCATCCACTCCTCAGCTGCTGAGGTTCCCCTTTTACCATCGAAGGCAGGCGGCTTCATATTCTGAAACGGTTTATAAAAGTAAGTTGGGTCCTCCTCATGCCTAGGTCTGTCTTCTGGGGTTAGGGGATTATTCTGTGGCACTGGCCCATTTGCTTGAGCCTGCATTTGGGGCATCATCTCCACCACACAGTTCAGGATCTCCTCCATATGATCCATACGATCTCTGTCAGACTCCATAGCCATACTACGAGTCTGCACCATACACTAAAAAAAGGACCGTCCACAAAACTTAAGTAATTAATTGACCTCTAGACTTATGACCCTCAGACTTTAGTGAGTTGTAATACTTTAGTCTTAATCTCCCATGGACCACTAGAACCATATGCTCTGATACCAACTCTGTCACGACCCAAAACCCACCTTATGCGGATTAAGGGTCTGTGACCCGGGTTTGTGGCCTGTGGGCCACTTCCCGTCAAAAGGATCTGAAATACTGGGTAAAGTTTTAGCAAAATATTTTATAATCATTAAATGCACCTGGTAGCATGGTCAGTTCACCATTTAGTACATGCCAAAAGAACATAAGTGTTTAAGTACAGATCCTCCAAAAAGAAACACCTTTCCAGGACCGTGGTGACATGGGAGCAATTAAGACCTTCTAGTATTCAATTAGTACAAAAACTCGCCAAAAGAAAGCTACCAGTAGCTTGCAGGCGTCTAAACCTCTTGAGCGCCTGAGGGTTCTTCTAGATCTTACTATCCTAAAAAAAATATGAGGGAATGGGTGAGCTAATAAGTCCAATAAGTAATTTCCTAGCTTTAACATGGGTTAGGGTTAATCTAAGGGAATGATAGAACAAAGAAATAATAGAAGCCAATAGCCCAATGAGCAATAAGAAATACATAGCCAGTCACCAAGATGCACAACAATATTGACCCGAGGGTCCAAAAGAGGCATATCCCAATATAAGACAAGAGGCAATAACAAGGTCAATCAAAGTTGGGATCTAGCCTATCATGATGGATTGTTTCCACAACAAAACGTTAGCCAATCAAAGATAAATCATGCTTGCAATAATATGATCATTCACAGGGCATAAAATATGATCATCTAACGAATACAAGAATAAATCACCATCGGGTTCTAATAACCCAGATATGGACTTCATATCATTTACAAGTATTGCTATTCACAATCTTGTCCCTTATGGACTTCATATCATATTTAAGAATTGTTTAAGCAAATTAACCATCTCATCGTTATTGTCATTACAGTTGACATTTAAGATTTATCAAAATTACGTAAAGTTTTTCCCACCATAAAAGTTCATAACTTCCTTAGAATCACAATTTTAGTTACCCTTACTTTCTACCTCAGTCACAATTGTTCTCGTAGTACCTCAAAGAATTATGTATCCTTTTATCATAACCGTTGTCCTCACAAGTTTTTCTAAACGTTAATTACAAGTTCAGTTTCTTTCGATCATTAGATCACATTGATCCTTAGAAGCTATTTAGAGTCATTAATCATTTACCTTTTGGAATAAACTCAACTAACTCGATAGAGTATTACTCACAATCAAGTCATATCATCACCTAGATCAACAAGATCTATTGAATTTTTTCCAATGATCATTCGTCATGTGAGTCTCCTTTTAGAACCATCATATTTCATAATGTTAATTTTGACAGTCTCGCTTATTCAGTAATTGCCTCCCAAGGCTCTATTTATCTTCGCCCTATCAGGGTCTATCTATGGTTCATTCAAAAGTCCTTACGTTTCTAACATATCATCGATCCACCTGGAGTCTCAAACTCCTCATGTTACTAGTTATTAAGTTTTCCTCAAACTATTTCTAATATAGATTTGTTGTCAGATCCACTGACTTTCCAAGATTTCATAATCCCAACTCTATGTCATCCTATATCTTCCAAAAGAGCATTAACCATTGCTGTCATGACCCACAACCCATCCTCTGCAGATTAGCGGACTACAACCATCCGACCTGGCCCTTATGCTGAACTGGACTTGATCATCATGTTACACTATCATCAGTGTGTCACGACCCACAACCCAGCCTCTGCGAATTAGCAGACCGCAACCATCCGACCTAGCCCTTTCGCTGAACCAGACCTGATTATCCTGTTACACTATCATCAGTGCAGCTAATATGTAACCACATACATCATCATATATAAACATAGCGAAAAATAATAAAGAAAAAGGGTTACATGTATGTATCATTCTGCTAATACAAAATACAACCTGTAAAATTTCTAATTCATCATCTCGTTCCTAGGACGTGAATACATAGGAGTGCTACAAAACTGTACTATTATTACCATTACTTGTTAAAAATGCCTAACCTATAGTCGTAGCCTCCTACAGTCTGTCCTCCGTGTCAGTCCCTGAAATCAAACATGAAAGTGTGGAGTGAGCTAAACTAAGCTCAGTAAGTAAGTCCCCTACTCTGTCATGTGTACAAGATTTGGATAGAATTGAACAATTCCAAGTAAGAAGGATATATAATGAATAAGATAATCAGTCAATATTATAGCAACAATCATAGCTCGTTAACGAATATCAAATGATCACGAATACAGATGATAATTGTAATACCCTGACCCTGGTTAGCACGTAGACTGAGGTAGATTGTCACGACCCGAGACCCCACCCTATGCGGACCTCGTGTCGAGCACCCGATCCGACGTTACTTGTCAAATCAAGGGTCTCAACTTGCTACAAAATTGGTGCTACTAACATGCAACAACTAAAATGTGGAAGAAAATAAATAAAAGTTACATATGATATATATAATGTTTACAAAAATGCGGAATACAAAACTTCTTAATACAACTGTTCATTCCCAAGACGTGGATAACATGGGAGAGCTATAAGACTATCTGTACTAAGTATTACACTGCAACTTCAAAAAGTAAATATCCACCTCCTAGCTATCAGGCTCTATGGTCTGTCCTCGGGATCTATGCCTGCAAAATATTGTGTAGTATCTGATGAGCTATGAAAACTCAGTAAGTAGTCCTTTACACTGCCATGTGTACAAGGGTATAAAGAATGCTAGCTAGTCAATGAACATATAACTCAATATCAGATGATAGAAATCAAATGATAAGGAAATGAAACTACTATGCCAACAATGTCATACTACTACAGTCATGAGCTATATCAAGTATGAAGTGTAAGCACTGTACTGAAAGCTGTAAAATCTCATGATCATTCAATGACAATGTAACATGATCACACTATGAATATCAACAATGAAGGATAGTGATGTCAACTAAAACTGAGATGCTCTCGTGGGGCCCAAAAATCCCCTTGAGCTCGTATTCAGTTCCACTCGGGCTTTCTGAATAATACTACTCTGTGTACACTGTATCTCTATGTCCTATACCTCGCATAGCAACGGGTAAATGTTCCATTCGGAACCTAGACCCGAAGGTCATAAATAGCATAAGAATAGAGATGTGACTGAGCACAAATCCGACACTAATAACATATCAGGATCATGCTATCTTCCACGAAGAGTATAGTGGAATCATAACTGGTTCTAAGAAATCTGACGAAACAGTAGTTTTCGAGGCTACATTTACTAGATTGCTTCGAATAAAACTATCTGGCCCTCACGGCCCTAGGTACAAGTGTACATAAAGAAATTTGTGCGCATGTGTACAATCATGATCGAGATATATATAGAAATCAATAATTGTCTCCCACATGATAGGGCAATATCAATGTGGCTAAATAAATACTGGTGTGTAAAGAGTACAATAGGCAATATATATACAAGAACTGTGACATGGCTTTGGAATGTAACTCATGTAGAGATTGGATTTTACTTACGTCTTACTGTCTATGAATTAGAAGGATTTAGACTGCCTTCTCTTTGCCCTTCCGTGTTCCTAAAATTCATGAAACACGTTTCAGTCTATTGCTACCTGAATTATGCTATTCATCAAATTTTATGTCTTTATATCTTAAGTTCTTATTTTATGAAAATAAACTCTACCATTGAGTCTGGAATGTCGAAGAAAGTCGGTCTAGGCTTTCACGAAACTCAGTTTGGACTTTTGTGCTAAAAAGGGTAAAATGGTCATTTTACACTTTTACTGGTTCTCGCTTCTTGAGACCTCTTTTCATAAATCGGACTCCACGGTTGAGCTCGGAATGCTCGAAAAAATAAAAATTCACTATTCTTTTATTTTAATCGGAGTCCGTTTGACTACTTTTTGACTCAGTGGCATTTTCGTAATTTTTTATTATTTTAAATTAATTAATTAAATTAATATCTAATGTCACAACCCGAAACCCACCCTGTGCGGATCTCGAGTTGGGACCGCCACCCTTCAGCCCGGAGGCCTTGGGGCAAGGCTCGTACATAAGTGACGATATCGAATAGATGTGCTTCATGTGGTTGCGGAAGCGTGAAAAACTTTTTCTTTTCTTTTCTCATTTTAAAATTTGCACATCCGTCCGATACTGCCGCTATTTACAATGATACACATGATCATACATTCAGAACATAACTAAAAACTTAAAGGCTTTTTATAATGAATACATGTTCAGCTGCCCCTTGGGGCTTAATACATAACAGTTCACTACCTTACTAAAACAAAGGTTACAAACTTAAGTTCATGATACTTAACAAAAGAACTACTTAGATATCCCTTCCAAAAACAACTAGGCTCATCCTCATCGTCTTCCAATCAGCCCTATTGTCAATCACCTGAAAGGGGGATCCGAACAAAGTCCGGGTAAGCTAATCTAAGCTTGTGAGCAATTCCAGTATTCGTCATGGGATTTTCAATTAGCAGTGGTTTTTAGTACATAAGATTTTGTAAACATTCACTGCCAATTGCTCGTATACTTGAACATAGAACATATGCATTTCTTAAAACAGATAGCTTCGAAACATTTAAAGTATTCAAGCTAAACTCGTACTTCGTCAATAGAGTATATAACTCAAAACATATGCATTTCATAAAACAGATAACTTTGAAATATTTAAAAGTATTCAAGCCAACATATACTTCTTCATATAAACTTCAAAACATATAACATAACATGTATTTCTTAAACAAAGTATATAAAACTCAAAACATATGCATATTGAAAATGAGGGTAAAACCTGCTTCCATTTTCAAACTCATTTGTCATCTTATCTCTTTCATTAGTGGAATCCGTTTCGAACCGGACTCCCATATTACGTATAAATGGAGATAACCTAACTGAACCGATCAGGATCGTCTTCCTGGTCCCTAAAAGGTAGGTAAGACTCATTTCCTGACAGAACAGACAGGATTCCTCGAGGTATCTCATGCTTGGGGGATTAGATCCTGCTACCTCGCATTTGACAGTAGATTGAGTTCCGTGCAACCCAAAATCGCATCATATTTTTACAAATTAATTGAGTTCCGTACAATCCAAGAATCTGTTATTTGAAAAGTCGGCTGAGTTCTATACAACCCAACCAAAAACCCATGGTGCTTAGGCATAATTTTTCTTACATTCAAATACATTTGATACATGATTTCTTCAAATAGGTGCTTCTCATGAACATTTAAAACATCATGTACATAATTTCATAACAAATCCTTTAAACATTTGATATAACAAAATCAGAACACTTTACATAATTTGGCATTTAAAACTTTAGACAAGCTAAAATATGTTTGAAGAAAACTATGGTAGAATCCATTCGCTAAGCATGTCATAATAGAGTTTATAAAACAGAACAATTTAAAACTGAATCATGTAAATACTGAATTTGGAATTTCAAACACTTCATATCTTTGCATTTAAAACCTTTTCAAATCCATGGAATTAAATCTCCACTTCAAATACAAGGTTACTCACCTTGGTCCTTTGGGGTTAGTGCTAATAATGCGCTTTCTCACTTTCCTTGTAGTTCCTAAGAACAATTCATAAACATTTCATCAACTTCACATTCATTGTAATATCATCTCGATATTCCTTAACTTATGCGTAAATCGTATTAGATCCTAAAACGATTTCATAATTTCATATGTACTTAACTTAACTCGTACTCTTAACCTATGACACAATTAATGTGTTAGGAATTGAATTTATTTTAATTTAAACTCTTCTAGTAGCTTCATAAACTTTAATTTAAATTTATTTACTTCACATATTTACGTGTCGTGTCTTTTCGTAATTCATTTCCTCGTATACGTCTTAGATTAGTATTTTGGCATTACTTTAATTGATAGTCATCTGACAGATGCTATTCAACAAATTTTATTGTCTTTTTATTTAGACATTTATTTTGGTCAAATAGACTCTACCATTGAGTCCAGAGCGTCGAAGAAAGTCGGTTTAGGCTTTCCAAGAATTTAATTCAGACTTTCATATGTAAAGGGCAAAATGGTCATTTATTGTTTTACGTGTCACATTTTTTCGTACTTTGTTTCATAATTTGGACTCCATTATTGAATCCGGAAGGTCAAAGAAAGTCAATTTAGACCTTCTTTGGTTTCATTTTGGCTTTAGGGGTACCAGGGGTATTTTGGTCATTTTACCCATTTACGTGTCTTTATATTTCGGGGCCTTGTCTCTCAAAACGGACCTCACCATTGATCTCAGAATATCCGAGATAGTAAGAACACACTAATAACTTGTAAATTTTGGGCAAGGGGTATTCTTGTCATTTTACTCCCTTACGTATCTTTATTTTTCGGGGCCTCGTTCTCTTAAAACTGACCTCACCATTGATCTCAGAATATTCGAGATAGTAAGAACACACTAATAACTTGTAAATTTTGGACAAGGGGTATTTTGGTCATTTTATCCCTTTACGTGTCTTTATTTTTTGGGACCCCGTCTCATAAAACGGACCCTACCATTAGTCTCAAATATCAAAAATAGTAAGGATACACTATTCATATGTTTAATCTGGACTTTATTTGGTCAAGTTTTGAATTAGGGGCATAATAGTCATTTTATTTTATTTATTAAATAATTAAATTAATTTATTTAATTATTTAATTATTTTCCAGGGGTCAAATTGAATAAATTTTCCCCCAGTTGGGCTACAGTAGGATTTTCCAGAACAGTTGGGGTCAATCTGTAAATAGTGAAAGTATTGATTTATTTAGTTTTTAATTAAATTATAAAACCAATGGGTTCAGTCCACATCCAAGTGAACCGGTCCGGTTCACTTGCAAACCAACCAGTTTAGCCGGTTTTACACGTAATGCTGACGTCAGGATGACGTCAGCCCTAATGTTTAAATTTTAAAAATTAAAACGTTGCCGTTTAAATAAAAATCATAACTCGTTGGATCCGGATTTGACCTAGACCCGTAACCGACCCGTTTTTAGACCCGACCCGAACAGTGTCATCTTCCCCACGAAGTCGACACTGTTCACAGTAAACCCTAGTTTCTTACAGTCAAATTTCGTGATGTTTTGAGGGCCCTTTTTGCCTGTTTTCTTTCCCAAACACTTCCTAATACTTTATAGCATATTTCTACATTGATTTAGAGCTTCGAGTTTATCTTAGAGGCTCGGTCGAGGTCGCGATAATCAGACCTGTACATGGGTCGTTCATGCTCATTTCTTGGTGATTTTTCATGGCTTTTAGCTTGTTTTGATCCCCTCTTCATGGGGTTTCATTTCCCATTCAGAAAAATGGATTTAAAGGTAGATTTGTGAGGTTAGGTTTTGAAACCCGTACCTGCAAGTCAATGTTTGGAGGCCATTTCTTGTGATTTTTGGTCGCGGATTTATGTTTTTGGGACACCCTTAGGGTCTTCTTGTAGTCTCATTACACCAAACTCAGTTTGGTTGCCATGGGTTCAGACCTGCTATAAGCAAGGTCCTCCCATGGCGGTTTTCATGAGTTTGCACTTTTTCAGTGTTTCTTAAGCTCTAATTTCATGTCTGAATGAGTCTAAACATGTTCTAAATGTCACATATATAAAATTAAAGCTTAAATCAGTTTATACATAGGGAAATTTTAGAGAGAGAAAAAAATGATGGTTTCATGGATTCTCACCTTTCTCCTTCGTTTTCTCTCATCTTTTCCCTTGCTTTCCTCCTCTGAATATCCCAGAACTCTTCCGGTCTCTCACTCACTCTCTCTCTCTCTCTCTCTCTCTCTGTATTTTCTAATGGTGGTGTGGGTCGTATATGTGTATACCACATGTATATATGTATAAGGGTGGACACTTGATCATTTTTTCTGATTTGCCCCAACCACTCACTGTCCCTCCTTACCTTTCTGATCTCCCTTCACTTCACTCCCATTCCTATTTCAAATCAAGCCTTACCTCCCCTCACTTCCCACCATACCTCCTTGTCTCCATGTATATATATATATATATATATTATATTATACACTATGTACACATTATATATATGTACATTCACTCAGCCGTACTATATATATATTATATTTATTTTATTTTATAATCAATTTCATAAACTTAATTAATTAATTATTTTAAATTAATTAATTATTTTCCTTAAGTGTAGGTATCCTTACACTAATTTTTCTTAACCTCGTAATACGTGCCCTATAACTCAATATTTTGGGTCGGGGTATTACATCTAATTAATATTTTATTCTGGGGGTCAAATCACAATAACTAAAAGTTTAGGGTCAAATTGTAAATTCCATAACTTCTGGGTTACTTTGCAATTTCAGAAAATCTTATCCTAACTAAGGATAGTCAAACAGTGGCTAAGCTTCAAAACTGGAATAGGATATCCCCATTCCCAAATCAATTTCTAATTTTAATTTCTTAATCCCGTAGCCAAACACTCCCAATTTAAATTTTAAAACCTTTTGACTTAATCAATACTGTGCCGTTTCAATATACCCGTTTCTGTTTCGGTTAGGTCCCGACCTGGATTCGATCCATGACTCGAACCCAAACCTTAAACCAACAGTCTTCTTCCTCATTTTTCCGGTGGAACTCCGGTAGGTTTCCGTCGCCATCTCCGGCGACGATGACCTAATTTTGGTCAAAATTTAACAGTTTTTAATTGCCTTCCTCTACAGTTTTTCATGGAGATCTCATATCTATCATTTGTTTTTAGTTTCATTCACTAAATCCTCACGAAACAGCCATGAACTGTAGCTCCGGCTGATTAAAAAATTTCGTTTTTATGCAAATTTCTCTACTTTTTTCATTTATTTCTTTTACATTTTTCTTTCTACACTTTATAGGAAAATTTCTAGACCATCGAAACAAGATTTTATGCATAAAATATTAAGAACCTGAAATATCTCATAAACCTGCAACTGTCTCTAAATCCCTCATTGCTTAATCATCTTCAATGGTTCTTTTTGTATTTTGTTCCATTTTTCATGCTGATTTGAACCCTATCATTCAAACAATTTATCACGCTTTTAAATTTTAAAACAACACAAAACCCACTTACTTATACTTTCTGATTTCTTGGTTGGTTCCTGCTTCTTCTTCTCTGTTTCAGCTTTTGAGTTACTCCTGAATATCTCTCGACACTCACAATCTCTCACTTGGCTTCTCAAATCAGTCTCTCCTTTCTGATTTTCCCTAACAACGCACATGTACATATATATATATATGTATATAACTCACTCCACCGCCCCAAATCCCTTTGTTTCCTTTCGGTTTCTCCCCTTTCTAAGCCCCTTTTTTTGACCTAGCTTTTTCTGATTTTTCTTCTTCAAATGTAGCTTGCATTTATGGCTTGGGAGATATTTGCATGATATATGTATATTATGTCACATCCTGCACCCCACCCTACGCGGATGCTGAAGATGTGATGCCAGTTAGCCGCCTTGCCAGTCTCCGACCGACAATGCGACCAACCAAAGGCAATCTTTTGAAACTTACAATGAATTGCATTCCAAATGTAGGGTCAAAACAGCAGAAATTAAAACCTTTTTATCTCGGGAACGCAACTCAACTATATACCACATAAGTATGTACCACAGAGTAAGTTGATAACCAAACAGCTAATAATTCTAACCACAGAGCACATCCATAACAGATATATAACACAGAGCATATCAAATTCCTCTAGAGTACCATTACCATGAGCCATGTCCCTACACATCTATTACATATGAATAAAGTCAACTATATCATCACGCTCACCTGAATAGCCAAGATCAATTCATTAGAACCCAAGTCTCCACATATTATTGTCATCAGATTCTCACTTGGGAATGCCTCTCAGCCTACTAGTATCATCTCCTTGTGCCTTCTAATCCAATGGAGATACAACCTGAAAAATGTTAAATAAATGGAATGAGCTTAAACAAGCTCAGTGAGTAACATAGGTTCCTGCCATGGGTTTCAAAACCAGTTCATATATATATATATATATATGCATGCTCCAGTAGAACAGATGTAATTCAAGAGAACGAATCGAATCAACATGGAACCAAATAGAATAGATCAATACTGAATACCAATTAAACAACGGTATATCAATAATGTGCCTGAACCTTCCCCAGGCGATGTGGGATGGCATTACTTCCCATCCACCCCCTCACATGGAAGGCCTCATATTGCACACCTCCGGCTGAGGTCGGTATCAGAGCGGAACAGATACAGCTCAAATGGAACGTATACAACTCAAATAGAATGGATACAGCTCAAAGTGCCTGAACCTTCCCCAGGCGATGTGGGATGGCATTACTTCCCATCCACCCCCTCACATGGAGGGCCTCATATCGCACACCTCCAGTTGAGGTCGGTATCAGAGCGGAACAGATCAGATAGGATTGAGCGGATGCTGAGCTCTGGGCGTCCCACAGAGGCAGCCATCCATCCACTGATATACTCGATCCCGTAGTGGGCCCCAAATAAGACTCAACATGACAAACATAATCAAATAGACTCCAAAGGACAGGTAACAGAACAACAGACTTCAACAGAATCAATAGGATATATCAGAAGGCAAGATAGAACAAAATCATGCCATAAGTAATGCAGATCAAGAGGTATGCATGAAAGCATATGCATTTAAAACAGTTCAGTGTATAAACAGTTCAGCATATAAAGCAGTACAGTATATATGTTTAAGTAATACAGAAAATATACGCCAAGTCAGGAGTCCGAGTTACTCACAGTTTACTATGCTTATCTCTATTCACCGATATCCTCCAGATGTGTTAGGCACTTCCACGCATATCCTCAATAATCATCATCCTGATTAATTATCATTAATTACAGACGAGTTAGAATTTAACCATTCAAAACTTATTCATCATCTTAGGCACCTATCGGATTACCTAAGATAGCCTAGTAGCCTAATACCCTCTTATTAGGTTTCATCTAAGGCTATCAGGGTTATAATATAGTCATTTGGACTCTATCGTTATTTATCAAGCACTTCTTTAATCCTTATGCAAAGCGTTATAATTTGGTAGGCACAAAACTAAATTTATTATTATTGACTTGATAATTAGCAACCACAAAACCATAAAAGATGTTCATATTTGTCAAGTATCATGGCAAGTTGCAATTTAGCATCTTATTGGCAAATATTGGATTAGCATAAGGGCAGAGATGAAGAGAAAGTAATTACCTGATGTCGGTACCATTGGATTCATTTGGCAGCCCTAGAATCAGAATTCCAGTTACTGATCTCTCTCTTCTTCAGTCCTTATCCCCCAAGCAGATGATGATCCTGACAGATTCTATCCTTTTATCATCACATCCATCAGATATTGAAGAACTCTCCCATCCTCAAGTTGGTCCTTTAATCTTCTCCAAATTCTCAACACATCAGACTGTATCAACCCTCAATACAGTGTCTCAAATGTGACCTTTTGTGGAAGAATCCCCATCTCTATCATCTCTATAAAATACTGGTAGCTCTCTCCATTGCTGATTGTGAGCCAACTTCTTTATCACCATTACAAGAAGATGAAGACCCATGAGCATTATCCATGCATCTATATCACAGCTCTAGAGCAGTCCCAAAGCACCAAAATTGCCACATCAAACAATGCCTAAACGGCCATCACCCCTGATTCACTTCAAACTCCACTGCCCACGTCACTAACATTATCATTTCCTTAGTTAAAGCACTTGGAATCACATCTACTGTCAACAGCCTCTTCTCAATGCAAAAACCTCATTTACACCACTACAGAACACAATTCGCCCAACAGCTTGCAGGAAAATAACACCCATAGGCCCCTTGTAACTCATCTTCGCTACAGCCAGCATGATTTCCCCTGCTTCAGTTCCATCAAATTCCTCAATTGGACAACTACATAAGTTTCCCATTCAACCGATACTGCTGCCCCTGAACTTGCTAAATCCCCCTTGTTCTGATAAAACCACTGCCAATTCTTCTTGCCGTAATTGCTTACAACAAACTGCTCCGAATAAATTCCAGTAAACAAGTTTGGGAACACAACAACACCACTTCCGAATCAGATTCTAGGATCACCCCCAACTCTTGACTAACTCCTTCCTACTCTATCACAATAAGTCCTGATTCTATAGACTGCTCCCCAAATTTGTCCCAAGCATGACCATCTCCTACCAGTTCCTTCCTTCAATTGACCATCAGTAAAGGAGCCAATCCATCATCAACCAATTCCGTAAGCCAGCCACATAGAAAGGTCTCCAAAATTCCACTCACAATGCCCCTCGCATCCAAGACGGCCAACTCATCTAACTGCACCAAATCCCACCATCGCAGTCATTGCCGTGCTGCCACCGCTACACACAAAAATATATACCTGCTGCACCACTTACATAGAAACACACACACACACACATACACGTCCTGCACCGTTACACAACACACACATCGTCATCGCCCCAAACAGAGCAGCTCACTGCTGTGCTGTCACTGCTACGCAAACATGCATATACACAATACCTGCTACAGCCTTTCTTTTTCCCTCAATCCAAACCTCAATCCAAACCTCAAACGTCTCATGCAGAATCCCCCTTTCCCTACACCGCTACACACACAGAGATATATGTATCCCTGTTACACTGCCTTTCTACAATTTATCTCCAGCAGTACCGTCACACACACCCATCAACCAAGCATCGTCACACTCTGCTTCTATCAAACTGGTGAATTGGGTCGAATCGATGTCCAACAGTGTGAACAGGCGGCGAAGACGAGACGACTGCTGCTGCGCTACTGTTGTGCGCTGCTACTACCGTTCCTTTCTTCGCACCGCAACATAACCACACCAACACACATATAGCCAATTCCCCCAATTTTCTGCAGCACCGCACTGCCGCAACATCGTCATCGCCCCCTATCGCAACTCCAGTAGCGACCACATACCCAATTCCGAGCCACGACAGTCTCCGTTCACCCGCAATATCATCATCCAACGATCAATCAACCACCGCAGTTCCGTCTCCCTACAACTTCTATTTCTTCCTCTCCCCTGCTTCTGCGTATTGGCCCTTTCTCCACCGACTTTTTCTCTCTTTGTCTCATTTTTCTACAAACCGAGCTACGCACACATACACGCATATATACGCATATATATACCACCTGTTGCTTCGTGTTTTTGTTGCTGTTGGAGCACTGTAACTGTCGCTCTCTTCTTCCTCTGGTTCCAGCAGCTTTCGTTGCACACCGTCTGTCTATCTCTCCCTCCTTCTAGTGCCTTTGGCTAATTTTTTCTCTCTTCTGGCTCTAGAAGCTTCAAGCTTCTTCTTTGCTTTTTCTCTTTTTTTCGTTTTCTTTTCTTTACCCGTAATTTCTAGCAGGTTCTACTTTCTTTTGTATGTATATATATATATATATTTATATTTATTTATTTTTTCATTTTGGATCTCCATTACTAATTTATTTTACACTTATGTTATCTGAATAATTAATTTTCTCGTATCAATCCCAATTATTAATTCCGGCACTCGGGTGACCGGGTTAATTATTTTCCGAGCCTATATCATTTTTAGTGGCCTGAACTGATTTTATATTTTATAATAATTAATCGGCTCATAGCTTTCGGTATGTTAAGCTATTCAAATTATTTGTGTCACATAATTTATTTTTATCAAGTCGTTGTACATTCTAACTCGTGTCGGATTTTTGGGTATTACATATTATATTCACACACATAACACACACACACACCAATATATATATATATATATATATATATATATATGCACGTATCACACTGCACGCTGCCTTTTCTTTTCTTCCTTTATTTCTTTTTCTTTTCTTGCATTGATATTTTAATACACATATATACATTATACTATGTTATATATACATGTATAAATATATATCTCATACTTGTATATATACATTTAAATATATATATATATATATACATATATATATATACTAATTTCTGGGCATATATACATACACTAATATTTCATGAGCTATGCATGTGTATATACGTATGCATGCATGCACCCATTACAAAGCATAGTTCTACGTCACTTGGGCATTGCCCAACACAGACTATATAACTGACACTGTTCACATTACAAAATCGTACAATGCATTTGATATCATAATACAGAGCTAAACAGCTCAAGTTACAACTGATAGCATATTGTCCGACCCAGTCTATCTCGATATACGTGCTAACCCGAGTCAGGGTATTACATAGACCGGGTCGAGTAGTATACCGTCAGTTAGAAATTGAGCTGTTTAAGCTCTATTTCATGATATCATATGTACTGTACGATTTTGGAAGGTGAATGGTTTCAATTTCTATAGTTAATACCTAGTGACTCAAAGTCGAGCACCGTAAGGCGTGCACATACGCAGACACTTGCATGTGTACGTATGCATGTGTGTATAGGTTTTCAAAAATGAGTGTATGTACGTGTGAATAAAAATGTGTGTGCATGTGTATAAGTGAGTGTATATGCATGTATAAACTAAGTATAAATATATGTATAATTAAGTGTATATATATACATGTATACATAAAGTAATATAACCATATGTATATAATATACAAACACCTATATATATATATACACACAACATGAAAAACATGCTTGTGAGTGAGTGATTAAGAGTGTCAGCCAGAGAGTAAGGTGGGTGTGTGTGTACGGTTGTGTGTGTAGTGTGTGTGTTTGATATAATATACATATACATATATATATATATAAATATCCTAATAAACTAATCAAGAAAAATAAAACAAAAATGGGAAAGAAGAAGAAAAGATCAGAAATGAGTCAACAAAGGGGGCTTTAGAAGGGGGAGGAATCGAGAGTTAGATGAGACTAGGGCGATGGATTTTATGCATATATATGTATGTGCGCGTGTGATAAAAAATGGAAGAGAAAGAAACATTGTAGAAAAGTTAAGAGAAACTGAAGTTTGAGAGATTCAAAAGGGTTCAGAAGTTGAGCCAAGAAGGAAACAGAACAGGAGGAAAGAGCTGCACCAAGAAAATCAAAAAATATAGGTGAGTTAGCTTGAGTTCTATTTTTAAAATGTAAGGCATGATAGTTAGTTTTGATTGTAGAGTCTTATAGAGCATGAAATGAGCATTTAACTGCAAGAAAAATGATGAAAACTAGTTAAGAACTATGGTAGAAAACCCTATTTACAGGTTCTATGATAGCTTCAGATTTTTAGTATTTCATGCATGAAATTTTGTTTAAATGGCCTAGAAATGATCCTACAAAGTGCAGGAAATGAATTGGAAAAGAAAGGGATTGAAACAATCGCATAATGGTCAAGAAATAAAGAAAAACTAGTTGGCCGAAGCCACGGTTTTTTCTAATTTCGTGGAAATTTATTAAACTAAATTGAAAAAAAACTTTGGATATATAATCCGCATGAAAAACTAAAGAAAAAGACGTTTAAAAAAATGTTGAAAAAGTGACCGGAAAAGGTTACCATCGCCGGAGATGGCGACGAAACCCTACCAGAGTTCCACTGGAATAACGAGGGGGACAATGAACAGGGGTTGTCTAAACGGCACCGTGTTGAGGCTTCTTGCTTCAATGCTGCATTATTTTGGGATTGAGTTGTTTTAAATTAAATTGGATTTTGTCTATTTGGATACTAGGTTATAGGATTTAATTGGTTAGGCAAACCTAGGATGGGATATCTTATCCTTGAAATGGCTTTGTCCACTGTTTGGGTTCAAAGACTTTAAAAAAAAAAAAATTGCTCAGAGGCACAGCCCCTTCAATTCAAACCCCTGACCCATGGAAGATAAGCCCAAGCCCAAACCGTTTTCATAGGCAAGCCCGTGGTAACCATTTCGCTAAAATATATATATATATATAGCCCGAGTGGAACTGAATACGAGCTCAGGGGGATTTTCAGGCCCAACTAGTGCATCTCTCAGTTTTGATATCACTATCCTTTATTGTTGATTTCATAGCTTGATCATGTTATATTATTATGAATGATCATGAGAATTTACAACTTTCATTTGAGTGCTTACATTTCATATTTGATATAGCTCATGACTATAACAGTATGACATTGTTAGCATAATAGATTCATTTCCTCATCATTTGACTTCTATCATCTGATATTGAGTATATATATTCATTGACTGGCTAGCACTTTTTTATACACTTGTACACATGGCAGAGCAAAGGACTACTTACTGAGTTTTTATAGCTCAGACAGATACTACTTTTGATTATTTCAGGCACAGACATCGATAACAGATCCTAGAGCCTGATCGCTAGGAAGTGGACATTACTTTTGAAGTTGTAGTGTAATATTTAGTACAAGTCTTGTAACTCTCCCATGTCATCCACATCTTGAGGATGAACAGTTGTTTAAGAATTTTTGTATTCCGCATTTTGAGAACATTATATATATCACATGCAACTTTTATTTATTATTTGTTTAAGTCTTCCGCTATTTAGTTGTTGCACATTAGTAGCACTAATTGTGTAAGAGTTGAGACAGCCTAGTTTGACACCCAGAGTCGGGCCGAGATTCGCGATTCGAGATCCGCACAAGGTGGGTCTCGGGTCGTGACAGCTTGGTATGAGAGCATCCTAGGTGACGCTGTGGTTCATGAGAGATAGACTAAGGTACTAATATTACAAATGTCCAATTAGAGTCAGTAGGTAGGACTGACATACGATATTAGACTCTTAAATATATGAAATTGACTCCTAACCATTTGAATAAAATGGTGAACACTCGTACTAGCACACTTTTACAGAATGCTAACGCTAACATAGCATGGTTAGAGTGACTAGTAGAGAGGCTTATTCAGAATGCACCTCAGAACTCGGCAGGTCCTAGTACTCCAGCTCGACCAGAGCGACAAGCACCACCAATAGTACACATAGTACGTCAGGAGAACGATAGAGGCTAGGCTTATCTTTATAAGCAGTTTCAGGCACTGCGGCCATCTACGTTTGACGATACTGGAAGCCCCACTTCACCTAAAGAGTGGCGGCTCGAGATGGAGAGGATCTTTGAGATCTTGACCTGTACCGAGGTACAGAAGGTAGCCCTTGCTACTTTTACTTTCAAGGGGATAGCCCATGAGTGGTGGCTACTAAAGAAGGCCAGAGAGCCTCAAATGACTTGGGAGTGCTTCACTGTGGTCTTCAACTAGAAGTACTTCCCCCAGGAAGTCAGAGATCAAAGAGTCACATATTTCCTTGTTATACAGTAAACGAACTCAATAGTGGAGGAGTATGAGGCCAGATTCACACAGTTGGCTAGATTTTCAGCTGCTATCTTTGAGGACGAGCATGCTAGAGCCCACAAGTTCGGGGGCGATCTACGGTGGAACATCAGGGACAAGGTTAAACCCCTGTAGTTAACCACTTACAATAAAGTGGTGAGTACTGTGAAGATCATTGAGCAGAGTGGCGAGGAGTTTGCCAAGAGGAGGGCAAACCCAGCCTCGAGACCAAGAGGGAATCAGCTAGCCCCGAGGTCATCAGTGAGTTAGAGTAGAGGGCCGACTGGGAGTCAGAGCAGAGGGATAAGACCTTCTTTCACTCGGCCAGGAGCAGGATCAACACCTAGGAATTCTGGACCTAGACCATTAGAGGTCAATTCCACTAGTAGGGGCGTAGTTTCGTGCCCTACCTACTAAAGATGTCATCGAGGGCCATGTTAGGCTAACTCCCGTGCCTGCTACTTATGTGGTCAGGAAGGGCATTTCAAGACCAACTGCCCCTAGAGGAGCCAGTCAGTTGGAAGTACAGCTGGTACTCCATTGACCTCAATAGCTTCGATTGCAGCTGGAGCACAGCCTCGAGGTGGTGGACAGAGAGCTGAGCCACAGCGCTTAAGGAGGGTTTTCTCACTAACACTCGGAGATACATAGGCTACCACTTTAGTAGTCACAAGTATTCTTTGAATTTTTTCACAGTATACTAGAGTACTCTTTGACACTGGCTCCACACATTCATTTATATCGCCAGTATTTGCTGCTAGACTGAACATAGAAACAGTACCCTTAGGTTATATGTTAACCATTTATATGCCTTTAGGAGAGTCACTATATAGCAACACTGTATATCGAGCATGTAAGGTTCAGATTGGAGGCTCACATTTATTAGCCGATCTGATACCGTTAGACATTTATAGTTTTGATGTTATACTCGGTATGGACTGGTTGGCTGCGAATCATGTATCTATAAATTACGTGGCCAAGACAGTTAGTGTACAGAGACTAGGATGTCCGAGCATCTAGTTTGATAGGACGGGTGTAGCTACCCTAACCTATTTTGTATCCTCTATCTAAGCCAGACGTCTGTTGCGTAAGGGTTGCCATGGGTTCTTGTGTAGCGTTATGGATACTCGCTTACAACAGCCACCCTTAGATCAGATTCCCATTGTTAGAGAGTTTCCCGAGGTTTTTTAGATAACTTACTGGGAATGCCTGTGGATAGAGATATACAGTTCATTATTGATGTACAGCCAGGTACCTCCCCGATATCCAGGAATCCTTATCGTACGACACCGATAGAGCTGAAAGAGCTGAAGTTGCAGTTACAGGATTTTCTAGAGAAGGGATTCATCAGACCTAGTTCGTCACCGTGGGGTGCCCCGGTGTTGTTTGTGAAGAAGAAGGATGGGACCATGCAGTTATGTGTTGACTACCGTGAGCTAAATAAGGTCACCATCAAGAACTGATACCCTTTACCAAGGGTAGATGATCTTTTCGACCAGTTGAAGGGAACACAGGTCTTCTTTAAGATTGATTTGAGGTCCGAGTACCACCAGTTGAAGGTACGACCTGCAGATATTGAAAAGACGGCTTTTAGATCCCGTTACGGGCATTATGAGTTCCTAGTGATGCCGTTACTAATGCCTCTGCTGCATTCATGGATCTGATGATCAGGGTTTTCAAGCCATATGTGGATGACTTCGTGATCATGTTCATAGACGACATCTTGGTTTATTCCAAGAGCCAGGAGGACCATGAAGTACATCTGAGGAAGGTTCTACTAAAGTTGAGGGAGCAGAAACTGTACGCTAAGCTGAAGAAGTGTGAGTTCTGGCTCCCTAGTATAGCATTTCTAGGGCATGTGATTAGCAAATAGGGGATCTCTGTTGATTCTTAGAAGATCGAGGCAATCGTGGATTGGCCCCGGCCTACCAGTGTCACGGAAGTGCGAAGTTTTATGGGATTGGCTGGCTATTACAGAAGGTTTGTCAAAGACTTCTCGAAAATAGCTATGCCAATTACACAGCTGACCAGGAAAGACGTTCCATTTGTCTGGACAGAGGAGCTAGAGAAGAGCTTCCAAGAGCTCAAGGACCTACTAGTTACAGCTTCAATTTTGACCGTGCTAAATGGAACCGAGGGATTTGTGATCTATAGTGATGCCTCACTGAAAGGCTTGGGATGTGTATTGATGCAGAGTGGAAGGGTAGTAGCATATGCTTCACGGCAATTGAGGCCACATGAGAGAAAGTACTCGACACACAATCTTGAGCTAGCAGCCATTGTTTTTGCCTTGAAAATATGGAGGCATTACTTATACAGAACCACGTGCAAGATCTTCACTGACCATAAGAGCCTCAAGTATCTGTTCACACAGAAGGAGCTCAACATAAGATAGCATCGTTGGTTAGAGTTGATAAAGGACTACGAGCTCAGCATACAGTACCATCTAGGAAGGGTGAACGTGGTAGCTGACGCTCTTAGTAGGAAGTCATTAGGAAGTTTAGCTTGCCTGTTGACCACTCAGACAGAGATATTAAGAGACTTGGAGGATATGGAGATAGAGATGGTTCTGCCCAACTCTGAGGCATTGTGTGCCAACGTCATTGTAATATCCCGACCCAGGATATGGCACTTATACCGAGGTAGACTCGGGATAAAACACGAGAGTGGTTTGCTTAATATACCTTGTGCCGAGCCATACCCGAGCACTTTAGGACCCAATATCGTAATGCGTGCATGCATGCATTTCCATGCACAACCATATTTCACGAACATGTAGTGTACCTAAAATGAGTGTATGCAAGCGCTATTATAAATGAATTTACATGCATGAGTATGGATATATCTTATGTATAAAAATATGTATTTATATGTGTATAAATAATACATATAGTATAATGTATAGTATGTATATATGTATAAATATTGTATAGCGTATATTTATTAAATAGAAAATGAAAAAAGGAAGGGGGACTGCACATGCAAAGGTGGCAGTGTGTGTGTGCATCACTGTGTGTCGATTGGTGTAGTGGGTATGTGTGTGTTATGTGTGTGAATATAATATATACATATAATATACAAAAGCTTCCAAGCCATAAATGCAACCTGCATTGAAAGAGAAAAATCAGAAAAGTTAGGTCAAGGAAAGTGGCTTTAGAAGGGGGAGAAACCAAGAGGAAAGAGAGGACAGGGGCGGTGGAGTGTGCGTGTGTATAAGATATATATGTGTATATATATATATACATGTTGTGTAAGATGAAAGGAAAGAAGAGAAAAGAAAGCTGAGAGAGAACTGTGAGTATTGAGGGATATTCAGAAGTAGCTCAAGAGTAAGAAGAAGGAGAAAAACAGTGAAAAAGGTGAGAAAATGCCTAAACCCGTATTTTTGTCTCTCTAAAATAACGTGCATATATGTAAGTAAATTTGACTGTATTATGTATATATGATGTTTAAATTATGATTAGACTCGTTTAAGCATGAAATTTGAGCTTAAAAACTGTTAAAAACACCTAACCCACAAACAACTGCCATTGAAGACCTTGCTTGAAGCAGGTTTGAACCCATGGTAGCTAAACCAAGATTGGTGTGTCGAGGCTTCAAGAAGAAGTCATGAGGGTCATGAAAACCTAGGACTGCGATCAAAAATCAAAAGAAATGGCCCCCATAAAACGAGTTGCAGGTACGGGTTTCAAAACCCAACCCCACAAATTTGCTTTTAAAAACACCTTTGTTAATGAAATATGAAACCCCACGATCAGAGCATCACAACAGAGCAAATCCCCTTGAATTTGGCTCAGAAATGAGCATCTACAACCGACTTACAAGTCGGATTATCAAAACTGAAACCGAGCTAATGAGTTCGATTTGAACTCTCAAATGAATGCTAAGATGATCCTTATGATGCCATAAACGTTTTAGAATCGAAACAGTGGAGATTGGGTGAACCAAAATCCACGAAATAGAAGAAAAAGGAACAAGAAAATTAGGGCAACCGTCGTGGTCGAAGTGGGGAAGGTGACAGTGAGTCAACTCGGTTTTTAAAACCTAGGTTGAGTCGACTCGGACACGTGGCAGCATCTGGGCGTGCCACTGAATAATTGGAACGACGATGTTTTGTTTCAGTTTTAAGTTTAAAATATTTAAGGCTGACGTCATCATGACGTCAGCACTACACATTGAACCGTGTGGACCGGACCGGTTAACTTAAATCCTAATTGAACCAATCGGTTCAGACCGAAACTTATAAAAATTAAATTTTTTATCCCAACTGTTTTACTGATTTATACTGTGGCCCAATTTTTGGAAATTTTATGCGATTTGACCCCTGGAAAAATAATTAAATAATTAAATTAATTATTTAATAAATAAAGTAAAATTATTATTTTGTCCTTGGGTCATAAATAGAGCAAATGAAGTCCAAATTAAACATGTGAATAGTGTATTTTAACTATTTTGGGTATTTTGAAGCCAATAGCGAGGTCCGTTTTATGAGACAGGGCCTCGAAAAATAAAGACATGTAAAGGGGTAAAATGACCAAAATACCCCTAGTACCCTTGAAGCCAAATTAAAACCAGAGAAGGTCTAAATTGAATTTTTTCGAAATTCTAGAATCAATGGTGAGGTCCAAAATATGAAACAAAGTACAAAAAAATACAACACGTAAATAGGTAAATGACCATTTTTCCCTTTTATATACAAAAGTCCGAATTGAATTCTGCGAAAGCCTAAATCGACTTTGTTCGACGTTCTGGATTTAATAGTAGAGTCTAATTTAGTAAAAGAGGAAGTAATAGTAAAGAGGTATAAAATTTGATGAATAGCATAACCTATGAAAAAGTAAACTAAGATATACTATCTATTGATGAATAGGGATTTCAAAGAGGAAGGAATAGTGACTTGGTTTTATTGTGAAAGAACAAAAACGGTTTAAGAAGTAAGTAATCTCTAATCTCTGTACATGTTACATTCCCAGCCATGTCAATAGTCTTTCTTATATTATCAATTGTACTTCATACATATCAGAACGTTTATCGAGTCCACATTGATATTGCTCTATCTTGTGGAAAGTATTTATTGACTGTTGTATATCTTGATCATGATTTCTGTACGCTCTGTACATAGGCCTCAAAGGGCAAGATCTCAGCAGCCCAGTTTATATTGGCCTGTTAAGGCAATAGTTTCTTTTCGCTGTTGAGATTGTGTTATTGCATTTACTGTTTATTGGATTTAGCATGATCTTGATATATTATATTGTAGCCGGATTTGTGCTCAGTCACAAACTCCATCTGATGCTTACTAGACCTACGAGTCGAGAAAACGAAATAAAAAGTGGTATTTAAAATAGCAGCTAAAGTGGGATCTGCGAGGCGAGTACTGAACCGACGGGTTAGTGCTTGGCTGAGAGATCGAGGAAAAAGAGAATAAAATGAATTAAGGGGTAGCCGGGCCCCAGCCTAGTGCATCAACCAGTTTTGATATCACTATCATTTATTGATTATCATAGCTTGATCATATTATATCATTATGAATGATCATGAGATTACACAGCTTTTCATTTGAGTGCATATGATTATACTTGAGATAGCTCATGACTGTAGCTAGTATGATTATATTATCAGACAGATTTTCATTGCTTTATCATTTGAGTTTCTACCATTTGATATTGAGTTCTATATTCATTGACTGGCTAGCACATCTGCATTTATCCTAGTTCTTTTGTGGGTAATGCTTCTATATTCTTGTGCACTTGGCAGAGCAAAGGAGAATTACTTATTGAGCTTTAGTTAGCTCACCCTAAACTTACCAACCCTTTCAGGAAAGGAAGCTGTAGAAGAGTAGTAACAGTAACAGTAACGGTAATAGTAGTAGTCAGCTAGATAGCAGTGGACATTTCTTTTGAAGTTGTAAGTGTAATACTTAGTACAGACAGTCTTGTAGCTCTCCCATGTTATCCATGTCTTGGGGATGAACAGTTGTATTAAGAAATTTTGTATTCCACATTTTGTGAACATATACATATATATATATCACATGCAGCTTTTATTTATTTTCTTCCACATTTAGTTGTTACATGTTAGTAGCACTGATATGTTGCAAGTTGAGACCCTTGGTTCGGCAAGCAGCGTCGGATCGGGTGCGTGACACGAGATCTGCATAGGGTGGGGTCTCGGGTTGTGACAGTCATAGTCAGTTTATTGATTGTGGACAGGATCAGAGAACAACAGGCTCAGGATGAGAAGCTGGCTAAGCTTCGTCAAGAGGCTGAGTCAAGTATAGACTCTGAGTTTTCAGTGAGAGATGGGATGTTATGCTACCAGGGCAGAATTTATGTACCCGATGTACTAGAGCTGAGAAGGGAGATCCTTCAAGAGGCACACAGTTTGAGATTTTCCTTGCATCTAGGGAGCACTAAGATGTATCAAAACGTCAGAAGCACATATTAGTGGTTTGGGATGAAGTGTGACATAGTTAAGTACATAGCATGATGTGCCAAGTGTCAGCAGATCAAGGTAGAGCATCAAAAGCCTAAAGGACTTTTACAGTCTCTACCTATTCCCGAGTGGAAGTGGGAACACATTACGATGGACTTCGTGTCAGGGTTGCCAAAGACATCGAGAAGGAGTGATTCTATTTGGGTCATTGTTGACAGACTGACCAAGATAGCTTATTTCCTGGCAACGAAGACGACACAGACCTTGGAACGATTAGCAGAGTTGTACATTAGAGAGATTGTCAGATTTCATAGAGTCCCGGTATCGATCATATCTGATCGGGATCCATAATTTGTATCCAGGTTTTGGAGAGGCCTACAGCGAGCTATGGGCGTGGAGTTGAGTCTTAGCACAGCGTATCATCCCGAGACTGACGGTCAGGCAGAGAGGGCGATATAGACTTTAGAAGACTTACTGCGGTTCTATGTCATGGACTTCAAGGGAAGTTGGGAAGATCAGTTGCCACTAGCAGAGTTCACTTACAATAATAGCTTCCAATCTAGTATTGGTATGGCACCATATAAAGCATTGTACGGCAGGAAGTGCCGATCACCCCTATGTTGGACAGAGGTGGGAGAGAGGAAGCTTTATGGGCCAGAGATAGTGAAACAGACTACAGGGAAGATACAACTGATTTGATAACGTCTACTAGCCACTCAAAGCCGACAGAAGAGCTATGCTAATGCTCATAGACAAGAGTTGGAATTCGTAGTAGGTGACTATGTGTTCTTGAAGGTATCACCCATGAAGGGTGTAGTGAGGTTTGGCAGGAAGGGAAAGCTAGGGCCGAGATACATTGGACCTTTCAAGATTATGGGAAGGGTCGGGCCAGTAGCCTACCAGCTTGCCTTGCCTTCAGAGTTATCACATGTACACAATACGTTTTATGTTTCGATGTTGAGGAAGTGTGTACAGAGTGCAGATCAGGTTGTTGAGCATGAGCCATTAGACGTCCAGGAGAATTTGAGTTACATAGAGCATCCAGTGCAGATTTTGGACCGTCGAGATCAGGTTCTATGGAATAAGACTATCCCTTTAGTCAAAGTTCTATGGAAGAACCACCAGATGGAGGAAGCTACTTGGGAGCGAGAGGACGACATGCGCGCCAAGTATCCTTAGTTATTTTCATCTTAATAGTTATATTTTCCACCTTATTATATACTAAGTTTGAGGACAAACTAATTTTAAGGGGGAAAGAATGTAATACCTTGACCTAGGTTAGCACGTAAACTGAGGTAAATCGGGTCGAGTAGTGTACCATCAGTTGTAAACCGAGTTGTTTAAGCTCTATATTAAGATATCATATGTACTGTACGATTTTGGAAAGTGAATGGTTTCAATTTCTATAGTCAATACCAAGTGACTTAGAGCCGAGCAGTGTAAGGCATGCACGTACATAGACACATGCATGTGTACATATGCATGTGTGTATAGGTCTTCAAAAATGAGTGTATGTACGTGTGAATAAAAATGTGTGTGCATGTGTATAAATGAGTGTATATGCATGTATAGACTAAGTATAAATATATGTATCATTAAGTGTATATATATACATGTATACATAAAGTAATATAACCATATGTATATAATATAAAAATACCTATATATATATATACACATAGCATACAAAGCATGCTTATGAGTGCGTGATTAAGAGTGTCGGCCAGAGAGTAAGGTGGGTGTGTGTGTACGGTTGTGTGTGTAATGTGTGTGTGTGTTTGATATAATATACAAATACATATATATATATATATATATAAATATCCTAATAAACTAATCAAGAAAAAGAAAACAGAAATGGGAAAGAAGAAGAAAATATCAAAAAAGCGTCAACAAAGGGGGCTTTAGAAGGGGGAAGAATCGAGAGTTAGATGGGACTAGGGCGGTGGCTTTATGTATATATATGTATGTGTGCGTGTGATAGAAAATGGAAGAGAAAGAAACATTGTGTCACATCCCGAACCCCACCCTACGCGGATGTCGAGGACGTGACTGCCAGTCGATCGCGACGCGACCAACCAAAGGCAAATTCTGAACTTTCCGACGAATTGCACTCCAACTGTAGGGTCAAATGCAGCGGAATTTAAAACTTTTTCTTTGTGTCACGGGAATGCAACTCACTTATCCATCATAAGAATATGTATCACAGAGCAAGACTAAATCCAGTCAGTCAACAATTCTAATCTCAGAGCATATCTAAAATCAAGCATATAACAACATAGCAGATCTAATTTCTCTAGAGTACCATTTAGTTCCATGAGCCATGTTCCCATATCTAGTGCATGTCAATCAAGTCAGTCGTATCATATCACTTACCTGGATATACGGATTCGATTCTCAAGAATGTAAGTCTCTACAAATCAGTGCCATCTGATCCTTATTTGCAATGCCACTTGGCCTATTCACGTCATGTCATAGTACCTTCTAATCCAATGGAGGTAATTCCTGAAAAATGTCAGAATAATGGGGTGAGCTTAAATAAGCCCAGTGAGTAACACAGATTCCCTATCATGGGTTTCAAAACCAGTCCTTGTTCCCAAGGCACGTGGATAATTTAATCATTTCAAAATAACATTTTTCTAAATCCATTTCATAAGCAGTCTAGTACAATGGAACAAGATTGCACAAACAGTACAAACGAATCGGAACATAACATAACCAATCGGACCAAAACCTAACCAATCGGACCAAAACAATAACCATTGCCAATATATCGATCAAGACACAGACTTTTCATTAACGGAACGAATCACAGCTGAGACTGAGTGGGAACAATAAGTCAATCAAGACAGAGGCATATCATTGACGGCTAAAACATAGCGGATCTGAACAAGACATCAATCAAGACGAAGGCATACTTTCAATAGCTAGAACATAACGGAACTGAACAAAAACAATATACTAATCAAGACACAAGCACATCATGAACGGAACGAAACATAACGGAGCTGAGTAGAAACGATATAACAATCAAGTCGGAGACATATCACTAGCGGAACGAATCATGACCGAACTGAACAACGTTTTAAGCAAGACAGGGGCATGTCATTACGGGTAGAACATAACGGAACTGAACAATACATCAATCCAAACAGACCTATTATCGACCGGCGGTACACAATGGAATCGAACGTATCAATCAGGGACATATACATAGCATTAACGGATAGCACATAACCGAACTGAACGAAATTCCTAATTCAAAGGACACAATCACATCGTGTGAAATGTAGTGCAAGGGGCCTACATTAAGTACGTACATTTAAACAATATAGTATTTAGACAGTATACTATACAAGTAGTACGGTACGACAAAATATCGTTCTTTGCCTATATCACATGGTTAGTTTAATCATTTCAGAAATAATGGTTCAATACATCCATTTATCTCAACAGTTCAAAACAGGCAAAACAGTATGGGATGCTAGCACAGGGATCAGGAATATAGTCAATTATTTAAAAAGACTAAAACCATGTCATACGTGATATAGAACGAAAAGGCATGCATTTAAATAATTGCACTTAAATAATTGCATTCAAAACAGATCAATAAATCAAGGGACAGTATCAAAACAGTGTCAGAAGTTACTCACAAACTTTTAGGTTTATCTCCTTGCGCAAATAATCTGACAACCTCCAAACGTTGTTTCAGGCACATCCTTGTACATCCTGAATAATCATCATTAATCATAGATAGATCAGAATTCATCCATTCAGGTCTTATTCGTCATCTTAGGTGTCTATCGGATTACCTAAGATAGCCTAGTAGCTTATCGCCCTTCCATTGGGTCTCACCCGAGGCTATTTCATTCTTTAATTAGGCTTAGCAATTATTAGGATTATATCCTAAGTCATTTAGACTTCAATTGTTATCAGTCAGGCACTCATTCAACCTTAGGGGCAAAATGGTAATTTTATCATTCTTGTCCCGGACCCTGTCGTGGTCTTCGAAATAGTCTTTATATCTTAAGTACAAAGTTCTACGTCCTTTGGACTCCAATCGGTATTAGTTAGGTTCTCATTTTAACCATAGGGGCAAAATGGTAATTTTGCCATTCTTATCCCGGACCCTGTTATGGTCCTCAGAATATCCCATATATCGTATATATGAAGTTTTAAGTCTTTTAGACTTTAATCGATATCAGTTGGGTACTTATTTAGTCTTAGGGGCAAAATGGTAATTTTGTTATTTTTGCCCGGGACCCTATCATGGTCCTCAGAACGTCCCATATATCTCATGTATAAATTTGTAAGTCCCTTGGACTTCATTTGGTATCTGCTTTAGATCGTCGGGACACATCGGTCATTTCTCGTTTTACGCGTTGACTGTCTCGGAGTCTTATTTAGCCTTTCAGTGTTCATAATTATCCCTATGATAATTTATCATATCAGTTTGACCTTTATTCGACCTCTACTTTGCACTTACAGTGCTCAGGGGTATTTTGGTCATTTTACGTTTTGTGTAATTCTGACCCCGATTCGTCATCTAATCAACTATACAGTCTCACCAGTGTCTGGGCTCCTACCGGTATCAGTTTCGTCCCAATCGGACTTTGTTTAGGTCTCGTACGGTATCAGGGGTAATTTGGTAATTTCATGTGTCGTATTTTTCGGCATGTCAGTTCATAAAATGGACCTCACCATTGGGTCCAGAGTGTCCAACATAGTGAAATTGGACTATCTGTTATGTTTAATCGGCCTTGGGTATTATTAAGGGCAATTCGGTCATTTACACTTTATGTGTCTGTATTTTTCGGGACCTCGGTTCATTAAACGGACCTCACCGTTGAGTCCAGAATGCCCGAGATAATAGAATTATACTATTCATTTACTTTATTTGGACTTCGTTTGACTATTTTTATGACTCAGGGTAATTTCATAATTTTTGTTAAATAAATATTATAATATAAATATTTATTTATTTTAAATCGGGCCACAGTAGCATTTGTACAAATTTCTGGGGTCAGAATACAATTTTCATAACTTACGATTCAGACCAGTCGATTCAATGGGATTAAAAGTGAACCGGTTTGGTTCTCAACTAAATCGTCCGGTTTAGGGGCTTTAAATTAAAACACTGACGTCATGACTACGTAAGCCCTGGACGGTTTTAAATTTTAAAACATATCTCAAAACGTCGCCGTTGCACTTACGAGACACCCCTCCGTTGCTCAACACGTGTCCAGAGTCAACCCACCAACTCGGTTGGAATCGCGAGTTGACTCCGTCTCCCTCATCATCTTTCAACAGTGTTGCCCTAATTCCCGAACTATTTCTTTTCAAATTTCGTGAGTTTCTACTCACTAATTCCTTCTGTTTTTCACACCAAATTGTTCCTAAGACCTCAACCAACAATTTTTCATTGATTAAACTCCATGAGAGTACCCTATAAGGTTGTAACAATCAATGGTGACCGAACCTGCAACTCAACAATACATCCCCATTTCTCAACCATTGTTTGTGTGGTTTGAAGCTACATGATCCTAACAGTGTGTAGATTTAATCCTCAATCAATAAAATAGATTTAAAGCATTCAAATCAAAAATGATATTTTACACCCGAACCTGCAACTAACTTATTAACGGTGTTGCTTGGGGTTTTAGGGTCGCGGGTTAGGGTTTTTAGGGTCTTTAGGAGGTCTAGTTTAGGTCTTGAATCACAGAATTAAACAAGATTTACATGCATTCAGGTCTGCACCTAAATTCTCTCTCTACAGAATTTTAGGATTTCTCGATCAGTTTTACATGATTCTCTCTGATTTCTCATGCAATAACCAGCTTATACAATATATATATATATATATATATATATTGTGTACATATTTGCTTGCTATAATTTGAAACAAAAATGGGATAAATTTGAGAATTTATACCTTCCCCAAATTCTTGGCCGAAATCAGTTTTCTTTTTCCCTCTTCTGTTTTCCTTCAGTTCCACCTCTATAGTTCGGTCTCTCTCTATCTCCAACACTTCCTTTTGATCCAAGAGAATCCCCAACATTATCTCTCCTTGTATAGACACTTATACATATATTTCTATAAGTATGTTCAGCCATGAGGGGACTGGATAATCAGAGAGTGATGTAGGGTGATGTAATTCCATCATGTGGGGTTTGCATGGGTTGCCATTGGTCAATTTGGGTGGCAGCTTGGGGCAACTCAGGGATATATACAATTAAGTTGTATATATAGGCACAAAGGTCTGGGTAGCCCAACTGATAAGTTTTTTTGGATAAAATTCTTTCCCTCCATAGGTCAAGGGTTCAATTCCCCTTGACCACCAATTTGGCCATTTTTCCACATTTTGGGTTAAGGCCCTGTTTGGCTGCGCATTAATTCAGTTTCTGATGTTTGCCTCATAACTTTCATTTCGTAACTCCTTTTTCGATGCGGTTTCTTCCGGCTAGTTTCTATTTCTGTTATCTTCAGTGTCAGAGGTTCCGTGTCATTTATTAGTCATTCGGGATTTTCGTGGTTAATTAATTCGAGTTCCGTTAGTATTAAAACGGCGTTATTTCACCTAATTAAATGATAATTAGGTTCGGGTATTGTATCTTATTCTCGGACATGTTTTAATTATTTTATCGGTCTAGTGTGACCACCGGAAGATTAAGGTTAATTTCCTTAATTATTCCCTAAGCCGGTACTAATTAATAATTAATTATTTAATTATTAATTATACAAAGTCGGGGTGTTACACATTGTGGAAAAGTTAAGAGAAACTGAAGTTTGAGAGATTCAGAAGGGTTCAGAAGTTGAGGCAAGAAGGAAACAGAAGAGGAGGAAAGAGCTGCACCAAGAAAATCAGAAAATATAGGTGAGTTAGCTTGAGTTCTATTTTTAAAATGTAAGGCATGATAGTTAGTTTTGATTGTAGAGTCTTATAGAGCATGAAATGAGGATTTAACTACAAGAAAAATCAGGAAAAATAGTTAAGAACTAAGGTAGAAAACCCTATTTACAGGTTTTATGAGAGCTTCAGATTTTTAGTATTTCATGCATGAAATTTTATTTGAATGGCCTAGAAATTATCCTATAAAGTGCAGGAAATGAATTAGAAAAGAAAGGGATTGAAACAGTCGCACAATGGTCAAGAAATAAAGAAAAACCAGTTGGGCGGAGCCACGGTTTTTTCTCATTTCATGGAAAATTAGTAAGCTAAATTGAATACAAACTTTGGATATATAATCCCCATGAAAAACTAAAGAAAAAGACGTTTAAAAAATTTTGAAAAAGCGACCGAAAAATGTTGCTGTAGCCAGAGATGGCGACGGAACCCTACCGGAGTTCCACCGAAATAACGAGAGGGGTGATGAACAAGGGTTGTCTAAACAACACTGTGTTGAGGCTTGTTGCTTCAATGCTGCGTCATTTTGGGATTGAGTTGTTTTAAATTAAATTGGATTTTGTCTGTTTGAATACTAGGTTATGGGATTTAATTGGTTAGGAAAACCTGGGATGGGATATCTTATCCCTGAAATAGCCTTGTCCATTGTTTGGGTTCAAAGACTTAAGAAAAAAAAAAATTGCGCAGCAGCGCAGCCCTTGCGATTCGAACCGTTGACCCATGGAAGATAAGCCCAAGCCCAAACCATTTTGACTGGCAAGCTTGTGGTAACCAGTTTGCCAAAATATATTTATCGCCCGAGTGGAACTGAATACGAGCTCAGGGGGATTTCTGGGCCCCCTAGTGCATCTCTCAGTTTTGATATCACTATCCTTTATTGTTGATTTCATAGCTTGATTATGTTATATTATTATGAATGATCATGAGACTTTATAGCTTTTATTTGAGTGCTTACATTTCATGCTTGATATAACTCATGACTGTAGCAGTATGACATTGTTAGCATAGCAGATTCATTTCCTTATCATTTGACTTCTATCATCTGATATTGAGTATATATATTCATTGACTGGCTAACACTCTTTTATACACTTGTACACATGGTAGAGCAAAGGAATAGTTACTGAGTTTTCATAGCTCAGATATATACTACTTTTGATTATTTCAGGCACAGACATCGAGAACAGACCCTACAGCCTGATCGCTAGGAAGTGGACATTACTTTTGAAGTTGCAGTGTAATATTTAGTATAAGTCTTCTAGCTCACCCATGTCGTCCACGTCTTGGGGATGAACAGTTGTTTAAGAATTTTTGTATTCCTCATTTTGAGAACATTATATATATCACATGCAAATTTTATTTATTATTTGTTTAAGTCTTCTGCTATTTAGTTGTTGCATGTTAGTAGCACTGATTGTGTAAGGAATTGAGACAGCCCAGTTCGACACCCAGAGTCAGGCCGGGATTCACGATTCGAGATCCGCACAGGGTGGGTCTCGAGTCGTGACAATAATGAAAGAACATCTAGTCTGAAAGACAACATCATATGCTACAGTCAAAAGCTGTCAACAACATGATCATAGTAAGTACTCAATAAAAGCTGTGCACCTATATGATCATTCATACAAGAACATAATCATACTATGAATCTCAATAAATAGATATTGATGTCAAAACTAGTGGATGTGATAAACAACGGGGCCCAGCATACCCCTATGTGCATAAGGCACTGAGCTCAATAATGTAAACTGCATCATCCAGGACTGGTGTCGTGCACTATGCCTTGACATAGCCATGATGGAAACAAGTTCCCTTCCTCGGGATGTGACCCCTTCCTCGGGTCATACTTGTCACATCTCACACCCCACCCTACGCGGATATCGAAGATGTGATGCTAGTTAGCCACTTTGTCGATCTCTTTACCGATAATGCAACCAACCAAAGGCAAAATTCTGAACTTTACAATGAATTACATTCCAAATGTAGGGTCAGAGTAGCAAAAATTAAAACCTTTTCATCTCAGGAATGTAACTTATCTAGATACCATCTATATACCACAGAGCACGTCTATAATCAGACATCCAATATCTCTTGTCACGACCCGAAACCCACCCTGTGCGGATCTCGTGTTACGGGGCCGACCCGAAAGTCGTCCCTACTTTTTCCATTCCTGTATCATAGTACTAATATGCAAAGTACTAAAATCTTAAAACAATAACAATGGAAGTCTTAGCAATGACAGTGATCAGCGGAAGTCTTTTCAGTAACAGTAAATCAGCGGAAGTCTTTCAGTACACAATGTCAGCGGAAGTCTTATCAATACATAATATGGTTCTATATTAACAAAAGTAAGAACCAAACGTACCCAGCACCCGTGGGTGGTGAATACATGGGAGAACTAAAACATAGACTGGTACAGTTCCTCAAAATGTCCTCCTACGCTCGTAGACTCCTACTGGGGTCTTGCAGCGTCATCACCTGAAATGGGGGTAAATGGGGTGGAATGAGCTACGAGAGCTCAGCAAGTAAAAACAGATCTCCGACACTGGTATCGGTAAGATACAAATCCATGAATAAGATTATGATAGCCAATCATAAGGAAGAAGATGCTGTGATAGCCAATGAGAACAGTTGCCATGAAGGCCAATGAATAATAAGTCACAATTTACAATTAGGAGTAAAGGAAATAACATCAACTTGAATCTTTCAATGATAATATAACAAGAATGTACTGCCACAATAAACCGATCACAATCAAATCAATGAACAATGTAAGGTAAACCATAAGAAGCAGTAACCATTCAGTAACATAGCCATAACAATAATCCAGTCGAGATGCTTATATTCTGTTTTCCATGAGAATGCCAGTGGTAATGCAAATGAAATGCCAGTGGAAATGCAATGAAATGCCAGTGATCATGCCAGTCAATTGCCGGTGGAAAGCCTTTGAGGAATTCATTCCTGCCACCTGTCCATTCATGGACTTGACCCTTAGGTCTCCAGTCAATACAGAAAGCATCGGATGGATGTTGTGACTGAGCACAAATCCGGTATTCATAACATATCATGATCATTTGTGATTCCATAGAAGTATAAAATGGAATATCATAGATTCAATGAAAGCATAACAGTAAGCCTTTCAAGGCATGGTTTAACATGAAGTAATGATACAGTAGTCAATCAAGGTCCACAAGATAGAACAATATCACATTGTGGATAGCAATAGCATGAGGTACTTTCAAGAGTACAAGTTTGGTAGTAAAGAGAATAAACTTGGCTTGGAAACACCATATGGAAGAGAAGGTGAATTTACTTACCTCTATTGTGATTCTATATCAGAAATCCGTGAGTGTGCCCTTGCCTTTCGAGTTCCCTATATATCAGTAATTACGTTTCAGAATAAATTCTATTCATCAAATTTTATGCCTTTCTATCATAAGTATCTCAAATACTAATTTAGACTTTACCATTGAGTTCGGAACGCCGAAGAAAGTCGGTTTAGGCTTTCGCGGAACTCCATTTGGACTTTTGTACTAAAAAGGGCAAAATGGTCATTTTACACTTTTACGGTTATTTCTATTTTTTGGGACCCCGTCTCATGAAACGGACCTCACCATTGATCTTAGAATGTCCGAGATAATAAAAATTGACTATTCATTTGCATCATTTGGACTTCGTTTGACCCATATTTGAAATAGGGGCATTATTGTAAAAATTAATATTTAATTAATTTTCCTGTTTGGGCCACAGTGACATTTCCTAAAACATTTGGGGTCGAAATGAAATTTCCCTAAATCTCGGTTTGAACCAGTGGGTTCACCATTTAGGAACCCTAACCGGTTCGGTTCTTTACTGAACCAAATGGTTCAGTTCAATTCATAGAACCGGAATAGCATAATTACCATATTCACCTTATCCATGGTTCGGTTAAACCCAAACCTAATTTCCATTTATTATCCCTACAACCAAACACACCCATTTCATTTAAAATCCAACATAAAACGACACAGTCTAGTTTGCCCCTTTTATTTCCAGTTGGGTCCCGACCTGATCCGAACCCAAACCCGGTTCCGTCTTGACCCGAAGTGCCCCCGACATTTCGATCTCTTCCCCATTACTCCGGTAGGGTTTACTAGGGTTCCGTCGCCTTCTCTGGCGACGGTGCCCCTTTTTCGTTCATATTTAAATCTTTTTCAATGCAGTTTCATTCCTTTCTCTTCAAGGATCCTAACCCTAACCTCAGTTTGCCTCAAGACTCTCCCCATCTTCACGAATAGTGAGTTTATCAACTCCGGCCGACTCTCCGGCCAAGTTATATTTTTCATTTTCGTGATGTTTTGATCATTGTTTTGATCCTATAATTCTTTTAGTATGTTTCTGCACCCGAGTAGGTCGTTTTTAGAAACTTAAAACAAGTTTTAAGCCTAGATGTTCATGAAACCCGAGATTATTCATAAAACCTGCAACTCAACATTTCTGTCTCGTTTCAACACCATTTAACCTGATTTTTTTTGTAAAACAACCTATAAATCATGTTGATTTGAACCCTATTATTTAAACAACCTATCATGCTTTTTGATATACCATAAACAGACACACCAATCAGTTTGAGACATGTGTGCCTACCAGATTAACAAATCTCGATCCTACAGAGCTCATATATGTCGGTCATACAGAACAAGCTATAAGCTTTTGGGGTGTTCTCATATATATCTATCATACAGAGCAGCCATAAGCCTTCGGAGCATTCTTATTTATATATCATTCAGAACCGAGGAACTCGGTCATACAGTACAGATGAAGCATTCAGGTTATTCTCATGTACATCGTCCAGACCTCCTGTTCTGGACAGTATTTATTCGACACTGCATATATGGTTTCCTTAACAGCCGTTAAGCGGGGAATAAGGAAACAGCCTTCAACACGGAAACTACTATCTATGGTTATCTCCATCTACGATTCAATGCTCCACAAGGTAACTGCAAATCTCTGATGATCAAATCCCGATATTCGTGGCGGCAAAACCTAATCAGAATTAGGAGAACCACGGCTTATATATTAAACCCTAGAGGTACGCTTTGGATTCTTATGCTCATTCTTTGACTTTCAATACAGTCTTTCAATTCCCTTATTTACTTAAGCATCGGAGCGGCTACCGCCGGAGCCAATCCGGTGGTCCTCTGATCATCTTTCTGAGTGTTCTACAGGTCACGGAGCCCTCACGTGTTGCGAGTCAAAAAGTGCAGCATCAGTTTGGCGCCGTCTGTGGGAACGCTTGGGCCACGTGCCTCGTTTTCGTGCTCCACTAGTCTCGACTGGGGGGAGTAGTTGTTGTGCCACTTTGAGTCCCACATCGAATAGGAGTCGGATACTGGCGTCGCTTATAAGCCCCAATCGTCCTCTCTCTTACATCAGGCCTTTTCTGCCCAGGAAGAACAAAGCCGTGAGGGCTCTTAAGCCCAAAGTGGACAATATGGTGCACGCGGAGCCTACTATGTGACAGGATGAAAAAGTGCAGCATCAGTTTGGCAACGTCTGTGGGAAACGACTAATCTCTACGTGCTTTATTCGTAAACTCATCTTTTTCCCCACCGGGAAGACCATGGCACCAAATCTCCGACCCCGACAGAATACTCAGAATTCGGAAAACGCTCAGCGTCAGCCGCCTGCTCCGCGCACAAGGGGACCAGCGGCCAACCCTATGCGACAAGAGATCGAAGCAATAAAACGACATAATGAACTGGTACAGGAGCAGTTGCTAGCCATAACTAGAACGCTGGCAACGCTCACGCAGAACCAAGCGGCGGCTTCTCCTAGCCCGCCGGTCAACTTCGTTGCAGGAACGCAACCCCCAGTTGCCACGGGGAATGAAGAATTTCGTGGGCAGGCCCCCACTAACCAGCCTGAGCACCCTTCAGGCGTTGCTCACGCTGGCCGAGATCCACAGCCATCAACAGTTCCTGGCTGGGGAACATCCGCTTTTGTCCCCGACGTGCATTACCGGAGCACTACTCGAGCCCCAACTCCTAGGGTTTCGGGAGCACCCCCGGCACCACAGGAACCTTATCATGCAGCGCCAGTCCCACCGGTTCGGATTCCTCCTCCATCCGAAGGGCGCACTTCACCCTACTACCCTGAAGCCGAGGCTGTCAGGCAGGGTTCACAAGATGTCAGACTCAGAGACCCGCGAAGGGTAGAGGAGATTGCCGAGTCTATGGACCGGACAATCGGCTTAAGAGGACCTCAGAACCTTCCAGAGCAAGACGAACTGGCCAGGCTGCTCGGAAGACTAGCCACACCGTTCACCCACGCCATCATGTCTGAAAAGAGGCCTAGAAAGTTCGTGGTGCCCAAATTCACTCTCTATGACGGATCTGGAGATCCAGGGGATCACCTATCTCATTATCAGCATACGATGGCCCTTCACGGAGCTTCAGATGCTTTCATGTGCCGAACGTTCATCACCAGCTTGAAGGGAACAGCTCTGAAGTGGTTTCACAACCTCCCTCCGAACTCAATTCCCAGCTTTTACGAGCTCGGTAGATAGTTCTTGGATAGATTTATGACCAGCAGGAGGCTCAGAAGGGGGCCAGAATTCCTGCTGAATGTTAAGCAGACCAGGGAGGAATCCCTCCGGGCCTACATTGCCCGCTTCAACACCGAGCTTACTGAGATCACGGATTGCAGCCCGAAATTCCTTGTTGCGGCCCTTATTGCCGGGCTTGCCCAAGGCGGCTTCAGAGATTCCTTGACAAAGAGCCCCCCGGCCGATATGGCAGCATTGATGGATCGGGCCAAAAAATACATCAACCTGGAAGAAGCCAACCGTTCAGCCCAAAAGGGCAAGGATCAGACCCAGAGGGATAATCCGAAGCGGGAGGACCATAAGAAGGAGGATCACAGAAAAGACTCCAACAAAAAGAGGGTCAGAAGCCCAGAGAAGAAAACAGCTCACAGAGCTATGTACAACTCCGCACCAAGGGAGTTCACCAACTTCACGCCTTTGAACACTACTCCGAACCAGGTACTCCGGCAGATCCGAGATCGGGAGAACCTGAGGTGGCCAGAGCCGATCAAAGGAGATCCCAGCCTGCGGGACCAAAGTAAGTATTGCAATTTCCATAAAGATCATGGGCATACTACTAACACCTGCAGGACCCTCCGATACGAGATAGAACAGCTCATAAAGAAGGGACGTCTTCGGGAGTTCGTCAAACAAGACGGAAGGCAGAACCCCCAAGAAGACAAGCCTCAGCAGCGGCCAGATCAGAGGCCCGAACACAGGCAAGAGCAGCGGGAAGGACGAAACGAGCCTCAGAGGCTGAACAACCATGTTATCTACGTCCTCCATGCTGACTCCCCTGTTACAGGAATGTCCAACAGGGCAAGAAAAAGATATGCTCGGGAGGCCAGAACCGCCCCAAACATCTCGCAGATCTCCAACGTCGAAAAGAGGCTCAAGCCAGGGCCAGAGATCCAGTTTACCGAGCAAGATCTAGCAGGGGTACATTGCCCTCACAGTGATGCCCTTGTTATCACCCTCAGAATCGCCAACTTCGAAACTAGAAGAGTCCTAGTCGACACTGGCAGCTCAGTCAACATTCTATTTTATGAACCGCTTAAGCGGATGGGCATAGACCAGGACAGCATCAAGCCCACCACTGCCGTAATGGCAGCTTTTGATGGCAACCTCAGCACCCCCCTGGGGAGAGTTGACCTTCCTACCACTATTGGGGAAGGTGAAGGGCAGAAAACCGCCATCTCTGAATACATGGTGTTGAACATGAAGTCTCCATACAACGTCATCATCGGGAGACCCTGGTTACACCAGATAGGGGCGGTCACTTCGACCCTTTATCAGTGTCTGAAGTACGTCCACAATCAGAGCGTGTACTCGGTCCGAGGATGTCAGCCAACCTCACGAGAATGTCACGCTATTGCCCTCAAGGAGACAGCTCCAAAATAGCAATTACAGTACACTCGGGACTGTGCAGATCCGGTTTTCACTCACACTCCCGAGGTGGAAGATTGCCCATCCGGCGTTGAAGAGCCCCTGAGCCCAAGGGGACGTGATAGCCGAGCCAAGCCTGTTGGCGAGCCCATCAAGGTACTGGTCAGTTCAGAAGCAGAGGGGCGTTATTTGTACATCGGCCCAGACCTCACGCCGGCCGAGCAGGAAAAGATAGTCAGGTTTCTGAAGAACAACCTCTCTATCTTTGCTTGGGAAACCAGGGACATGGAGGGGATAGATCCTAATCTAATAACTCATAAACTGATGGTAGATCCAGATCACCCCCCAGTCAGGCAGAAGAGAAGACCGACCGCTCCCGAACGGCATCGGGTTATAGACGAAGAAGTCCAGAGGCTGCTAGACGCCAGGATGATACGGGAAGTTTTCTATCCCGAGTGGCTAGCCAACACTGTGCTCGTCAAGAAGAAGAACGGCAAGTGGAGAGTCTGTGTCGACTATACAGACCTCAACAAAGCATGCCCCAAGGACAGCTTTCCACTGCCGAGAATAGATCAACTGGTTGACGCCACTGCAGGGCATGAGCTTATGAGTTTCATGGACGCCTACTCTGGATACAACCAGATCCAGATGTACCCTCCAGATCAGGAAAAGACTGCCTTCATAACCGAAAGAGGACTTTACTGCTACAGAGTGATGCCTTTCGGTTTGAAGAATGCTGGAGCCACTTACCAACGGTTGGTGAACAAGATGTTCAGCCCACTGCTTGGCAGCACCATGGAGGTATATATCGACGACATGCTGGTAAAGAGCCTCCAGAAAGGCAGCCATCTCCAACACTTAGCCCAGACCTTCGATATCCTCAGACAACACAAGATGAAGCTCAACCCCTCGAAATGTACCTTCGGAGTTATGAAGGGAAAATTCTTGGGGTACATCGTCTCTCAAAGAGGTATCGAAGCAGATCCCACTCAGATCCAAGCCCTGATTGGACTGAAGTCACCAAGGACCAGAAAGGAGATTCAGGCACTGAACGGCAGAGTCGCCGCATTGAGCAGATTTATATCCAAGTCCACCGATCGTTGCCTACCTTTCTTTAGAGCCCTAAAGGGCAGCAAGGCTTTGCAATGGACAGAAGAATGCGAGCATTCCTTCCAAAAACTAAAGGAATACCTGGCCTCTCCAGAGCTCCTGTCAAAACTTATACAAGGGGAAAAGCTGCTCTTGTATCTAGCAGTCTCTGAGAACGCGGCCAGTTCCGCACTAATCAGACAGGACAAAGGAGTACAGAGGCCTATATTCTACGTCAGTAGGGCACTCCTTGACACGGAGAAAAGATACCCAGAAGTAGAGAAGCTGGCCTATGCCTTGGTCATATCAGCCCGGAAGCTTCGACCTTACTTCCAGGCCCATCCAATTGAGATTCCAACTGCCTATCCTTTAAAGTCAATACTGAGGAAACCCGAGGTATCGGGAAGATTGGTCAAGTGGTCTGTGGAGCTAGGGGAGTTTGACATAGCATATGTACCCCGAAACTCCATTAAAGGGCAGGCCTTAGCTGACTTTGTAGCCGAGTTCACCCCGGCACTGCAGAACGAAGCACAAATCGCCGAAACTACAGGAACCTGGCTGCTGTATATTGATGGTTCATCAACCGATCAAGGATCAGGGGTAGGACTGGTACTACAGTCCCCTGATGGACTTACATCGGAAAAAGCAGTCAGCCTGGGATTTAGGGCTTCTAATAATGAAGCTGAATACGAGGCCCTAATCTTAGGGATGAAGCTTGCCCTGGAATGCGAGGCTCAGAACCTCGATGTCTTCTCTGACTCCCAACTGGTAGTAAGCCAAGTTTTGGGAGAGTTTGCCATTAAGGATGACAGGATGCTTCGGTACTCCGAACTGGTAAACCGTTTAAAGCATTCCTTCCAAACTTTCACTATTCAGAAGATTGAGAGAAGTCAGAACTGCAGAGCAGATGCTCTGGCTAACGTGGCCTCCCGCCTCAAGTCTGAAGCAGATTCCACCATTAAAATCTCTTTTCAACCAGGATCCAGCATTGAGGAAGCATCAGTTGCTCAAATTGATGAACAGACCCAGAGCTGGATGACCCCAATCCTCCAATATCTGAGATCCGGGCTCCTCCCAGAGGATAAAAACAAAGCCAGGAGAATCCGAATCAGAGCGGCCCGGTACCTGATCCTGAACGACAAACTTTACAGAAGGTCATACTCTCAACCTCTGTTAAAGTGTTTGGCTCCAGACGAGTCACAATATGTTTTGGCTGAAATTCACGAGGGAATTTGCGGGAATCACAATGGGGGCAGAACTATAGCCCACCGAGCTCTATCACAGGGCTACTACTGGCCCGGCATGCTGAAGCAAGCTAAAGAATATGTTCAGAAGTGTGACAAATGTCAGAGATTCGCCTCGTACCAACACCAGCCTCAGCACGAGCTCATCCCGATTCCTAGTCCTTGGCCCTTTGCTCAATGGGGAATGGACATTGTGGGCCCGTTACCACGAGCACCTCCAAACAGGAAGTACCTTTTGGTGGCTATCGACTACTTCTCTAAATGGGCTGAAGCCGAGCCTTTAACGCATATTACAGAAAAGGAAGTCGAAAGCTTCACCTGGAAGAACATTGTCTGCAGGTTTGGCATACCACGTGTAATTATCTCAGATAATGGGACACAATTTTCTGGTAAAGGCTTCAAGGCATTCTGCGAAAATCTCAACATCAGGCAGCACTTTGCCTCTCCAGGCCATCCACAAGCAAATGGGTAGGCAGAGGTCACCAACCGAACAATCCTTGATGGGTTAAAGAAAAGGTTGGAACAAGCCAAAGGGAAGTGGGCAGAAGAGCTCCCAGGAGTCCTTTGGGCCTACCGTACAACCAGAAGAACTCCCACCTCTGAAACACCCTTCTCATTAGCCTATGGGACAGAAGCAGTAATTTCGGTTGAAATCGGTATGCCAACTCTGAGGACTGAGGCCTTTGAGCAAGAATCCAATGATCAGCAGCTGATGGAGAACTTGGATTTGCTCGAAGAAAGAAGGGATCAGGCCAGCATCAGGATGGAAGCCTACCAGCAAAGAATGATCAATAAATCCAGGATAGGACTCAAGACAGTCAGCTTTCAAGTTGGAGACTACGTCTTAAGAAGAGTCTTTCAGAACACCAAGGATCCCACCATGGGAAAGTTGTCACCAAATTGGGAAGGCCCCTACAAAGTAACGAAGGTCATTCGACCTACCACTTACTGGCTTGAAGACACGACTGGGAAACCTGTTCCTAGGCCATGGAACGTAGAACACTTGCGGAAGTATTATCAATGAAGATTTTTTTTTTTTTTCCTTTTACTTCCTTAAAATGATCCATCTATTAATGCACAGGCCTCTAGAGCCTGGTCCATCTATTAATGCACAAGTCTTATGACTTGGTCCATCTATTAATGCACAGGCCTCCAGAGCCTGGTCCATCTATTAATGCACAGGCCTCCAGAGCCTGGTCCATCTATTAATGCACAAGTCTTATGACTTGGTCCATCTATTAATGCACAGGCCTCCAGAGCCTGGTCCGTCTATTAATGCACAAGTCTTATGACTTGGTCCATCTATAATGCACAGGCCTCCAGAGCCTGGTCCATCTATTAATGCACAAGTCTTATGACTTGGTCCATCTATTAATGCACAGGCCTCCAGAGCCTGGTCCATCTATTAATGCATAGGCCTCCAGAGCCTGGTCCGTCTATTAATGCACAAGTCTTATGACTTGGTCCATCTATAATGCACAGGCCTCCAGAGCCTAGTCCATCTATTAATGCACAAGTCTTATGACTTGGTCCATCTATAATGCACAGGCCTCCAGAGCCTGGTCCATCTATTAATGCACAAGTCTTATGACGCACAGGCCTCCAGAGCCTGGTCCATCTATTAATGCACAAGTCTTATGACTTGGTTCATCTATAATGCACAGGCCTCCAGAGCCTGGTCCATCTATTAATGCACAAGTCTTATGACTTGGTCCGTCTATTAATGCACAGGCCTCCAGAGCCTGGTCCATCTATTAATGCACAGGCCTCCAGAGCCTGGTCCATCTATTAATGCACAAGTCTTATGACTTGGTCCATCTATTATGCACAGGCCTTCAGAGCCTGGACCATCTTCAACTAGCGGGTTCTGTAATCCAGTCTATTCAAAGGCAGAAGTTCCGAGCACCTGTCAACTAAAGTTTACTAGAACGGAATACCTCGGATTTGACACTTACATTATTTGACTTATCTGTCAAACAAACCAGCACCATGGTTTCAACCAAAGGTGAAGTACTTCGATTCTGGCATTTTTCTAAGTTTTTGATTTATTTTCAGAACAATCGGCAACGCATTAGAAGATGCTTAAGTTTCAAAAGAGCACATTCACAAAAAATATCAGATCTGAGAAGAAGAAATTCAACTTTATTAATAACTCAAAAAGATTTACATCAGTACCAAGACACTACTACAGAAGCTACTACAGAAGCTATTACAGAAGCTATTACAGAAGCTACTACAGAAGCTATTACAGAAGCTATTACAGAAGCTACGCTTGGCAACATAATGGCTCTTCTCCTGGGATGATAAAGGGGCACAAGATCCAAAACCTTCAAAACCGCCTTCATCGGCTCCATTTGAAAGGAAGGAACCCTGAACCCCAGTCTGCATCACGTAGTGCCCAGGCCATTTCATCATCACTATCACTGGTCCCATGACCAACGGATGATGAGGGCTCTGAGCCTCAGGAGACTTTTCATTCTCCACCTTTGTAATCGGCATAACGCCCCAGCCAATTGGAGCAAGGGTTCCTGCCAAGTCACAAAGGGGAGGAGGCGGCCCCCATTCATCTCCCTCAGAGCAGTTGTCACTGCCGAGTTATAAGCAGGAGGAGGCAACCCACCTTCAATCTTCTTCTTCACACCGTCTGTTTCACCCCAGCCACTTGGAGCAAGGGTCTCTGATAGGGCGTGAGGAAGAGAAGGCAACTCACCTTCGTCTTCATCACCAACGCTCCAGGCCTCGGTTGAATCAGGGAGGGGCTACCACCAGTCGGAGAAATCTCGACTAGATATCAGAGGAAACAAGAAGACTTGTGCCTCCTTCAATCCTTCCTTGGAGACTGAAAATAGGGGAGGGTTAACTTTTGGCCACAGTTTAATTATTCCTAACTCAGGCAAGGAATCATCCATCATCTCCGGACGAGTGGAAGAACTCCGGCAGCATATAAAAACCTCTCTTACAAACAATTCGGGGAGCAAAAGGGTTGAGCACAACCATATGCCCTCGTTTCCATATATATAGATGCTGGAAGACCAAAGGCCACCCAGTTGAACCGTCACAACGATTAAGCGAAGTGCTAGCTTCGAAATCCCAAACGGCGGAGGTGCAATAAATGGAGTATTAAACCACCTTCTCGGGAGAGACAAAAGGCAGGACCATACACGTAATACACAGGCTTTTAATCTTTCCCATACATGTGACGTGACGGTTTCTCCATGTCATTGACACTTACAGGACCACATGTACAGCAGAGGTCCATCAACTATGACGTTTCTTGATTTCTAACAGATCTGGAGACAGAAGATCTGATCAACCAAACTATAACCGCAAAGATATTCACTTATTATTGTCCCCGAATTCAGAACAGTTAGCTTTGAAATACTTCAAAACAGCAGTCTCCAATTACTGGCCTAAGGCAAGTAAAGAAGTTAAGAACACAGCTCCCTGCAGAAGAAAATCTGATCTGGTGTACACTAAACTCCAGAGCAGGGTAACTTGCAACAATTATTACCATCAACTACACGTTAAGGCACTACAGAGCTATATAACTCAAAGATATGCACGAATGCTACAGAACAATATAACCAAAGAGGCGAGTATTAACCAAAAGACTGTTCCATTAAACAAATGTATGTCTCAAGTACATTGAAAAATAACAAAATATGGATCCTAAGCCTGATCAGCAGGAACAGGATCAACGACAGGAGAAGGTTCGGCAGGTACAGTATCGACCACCTCAGTCGGTACAACCACTTCCGTGGGATCGGCCGGGAGGACATCAGCCACTTCGTCCTGATTGACCTCTGGAGGTTCAGACCCAGGCGGCACAATGGAGGAAACGTCTAGGTCAGGAAACTTGGCAAGAAGCCGAGAGCGGAAGTTATTAAACCCAAACGTAATCAAACGATGGGCCATTCCTTCCAGCTTTGACCTCATCTCTTCCTCATTGTCCACTAATGCCTGCTCCACGGCTGCATCGAGCTGCCTACTGTGCTGGTACCGCAAGCCGGTCATCTCCACCTGCAACCTCCTCGCCCGCTCAACGGCAAGGTTCCTCTCCGATTCCATCACTATCAAGGAGTTCTGACACTCCTTCAACTTCTCCGCAGAATCGTGAGCCTCCGACCGAGCAGTACCCAATTGGAGCCCCAGTTCGTCCAGATTGGCCCTAAGTTGGTCGAGCTCCTCCACAGATGGAGAAACCTCCACCAAAGCAGAAAGGGTATGCAAGGTCTGCATAACACAAGGAAAACGACTCAAACACCAGTAGAAACGCTTAAAGGTAAGGAAAATATGGTTCTAACGAGCTCACCTTAACCTGAAGAGCGGTCAGGTCAGCAAGCAGCTTCCCAGACGCCTGAGGCTTAATTTTAACTGAGCCTTTGGCCCAGAACTCACTCAGAATCTTCTTGGCTCCCTGACCAGCAATGTCCGGAGCCACCGATGATGATGCCTCCTTACCCGCTCGACGAGACGGGATTGGAGGAACCACCGTAATAGGGACGGGAGCTTCTTCCTCCCTCTCAGCAGGCCCGGGAGAGGACGAAATCAGCCTCCGCTTCTTCGGAACTGGAGGGACCACTGGAGAAGAAGCCTCCCCCACCGCAGGCGGTGATGGCCCAGACTCCCACTGAGCCATCACATTATCAGCTATCTCCTCGACACTACCCCTGGCAGCCATTAATCTATCAGGGTTGACAATGGAAGAATGATCCCTAATGCTGGGCTTCAAAAGCTTCTTATACTGTTTCTGAATTACGGGAGAGAAATCTGGTCTCTTCCACGCACTCTTAACTGCAAAGCAAACACAGAAATTGATCAGTTCAACAAATTGGCAAACAAAACAGAGTCAACGCAGCCACGAAAAAGTTAAACCTCACCCCTTGGCCCAGTGGTTCGAGGGAATGTGGAAGGTTGACCCTCGAAATTCTTGAATTCCCATCCTCCTTTAATAAAGAAGTACCATTTCTTCCAGGTCTTGTTGGAGGAGGGCACAGAAGTAAGGGGTCTGAACCCACTATCAAAAGACATGTAATAAAGGCCTTCCGCCTTTTGAAGTTTTAGATCCATATTGCTACGGATCAAGTCAAGGGACACCTTGACATTATTCATATGCCCTAATACGATAAAGCTCAACAGATGTCTCCAACTGTTAAGGTTCAGGTCTGCGGGGCACAGATCAAACCAACAAAAGAACTGTTTTATTATATCAGGAAAGGGGAGTGTAAGACCCAGTTCAAACCAGGCCAGATAGGCACAGATTTCTCCATCTCTAACATCGCCCGGGCGATCTTGAGAATCTGGGACCCTGAAAGCGACATTTTTGGGAAGTTTGAACTTCGCCCATAACTCCTTCAACATACTTTCAGTAATTACACTCTCACCCTCTTCTCTGCGATCAGACCGACCAGAGGTTTCGCCAGCCCTGTTCGGGGGATCATCAAAAGCATCGACAATCCTGACCCCCGGACTAGAGGGAGAAACTACCATTCTATTTTCATCAACATTCACTAATTGCATTTGAGGATCAGTCTCAGAAGGACTCCCCAAACCAGAATGTGATTCTAAGCCAGACATGGCGAACAAGAGAAAGAGATGAAACAGATAAGAAGGGATGAAGAAGGGGACTAAAAGTCGAACCTGAGATCAAGAAAGGGTTATGAACACCGGAGATCCTCCAAAACTCCAAGATATGTCAAATGGCGATCTGGTATTGTAGAAGTAAATGCAGAAGAAAGGTATGAAAGACCTTTCCCTCTCTCTATATACGCATTCGAAATATGAGCCTTCCAAGACGAGCCGACACAACGGTTGAAAGTAATGATGAGTTCTCGAGTATAGGCTGCGCAATAAATGGCGCGTGAAACCGGCTTCTTGAGAAATGGGAAGGCAAAACGTATGACTCTTCACAAAGCCCTCAACCCTAGTTAAAACCCTAGCTTTTGACAAGGGCTCGGGGGGGGGGGGGGAGTAGCTGATATACCATAAACAGACACACCAATCAGTTTGAGACACGTGTGCCTACCAGATTAACAAATCTCGATCCTACAGAGCTCATATATGTCGGTCATACAGAACAAGCTATAAGCTTTTGGGGTGTTCTCATATATATCTATCATACAGAGCAGCCATAAGCCTTCGGAGCATTCTTATTTATATATCATTCAGAACCGAGGAACTCGGTCATACAGTACAGATGAAGCATTCAGGTTATTCTCATGTACATCGTCCAGACCTCCTGTTCTGGACAGTATTTATTCGACACTGCATATATGGTTTCCTTAACAGCCGTTAAGCGGGGAATAAGGAAACAGCCTTCAACACGGAAACTACTATCTATGGTTATCTCCATCTACGATTCAATGCTCCACAAGGTAACTGCAAATCTCTGATGATCAAATCCCGATATTCGTGGCGGCAAAACCTAATCAGAATTAGGAGAACCACGGCTTATATATTAAACCCTAGAGGTACGCTTTGGATTCTTATGCTCATTCTTTGACTTTCAATACAGTCTTTCAATTCCCTTATTTACTTAAGCATCGGAGCGGCTACCGCCGGAGCCAATCCGGTGGTCCTCTGCTCATCTTTCTGAGTGTTCTACAGGTCACGGAGCCCTCACGTGTTGCGAGTCAAAAAGTGCAGCATCACTTTTAAATTTAAAACTGAAGCAGACCCACTTACCTTTCAAAATTCTGATTTCTTCCTGTTGCTTCTTCTTTCCTTTCCTGGTTCTACTTGGTTCACTTCTGTTTCTTCTCCACAATTTTTCTAACCTTTAGACAATGTTCACGACCCTCCAATCTCTCTGTTTTCCTTTCTTCTCATGTAACACTTATATATATATATATATATATGCCTTACACGACACACCACCGCCCCTATCATTTCTCTTTCTTGATTCTCCTCCCTTCTAGAGCCCCTTTTCTTGACCAAGAGTTCTGATTTCCCTCTCCCAAATGCAACTTTGCATTTAATTGGTGTAGGATATTTGTGTATATGTAATATATATAATATATATATATATATATATATATATCACACACTACACACACACCGACACACACACACATACACACAGTGACATACTCACTGGTCAGCAGCCCACATGCAGCCCCTTTTCCCTTTTTCATCTCTTTCCTTTTCATTTTCTTTTTATGTAATATACATAAATATATACTACACAATATTCATACATATATTTATACTATATGTATTTTTATACACAAATAAAATACATATCTTATACGTGAGAGTATATCCATATACGTGCATATATATATCCATTTATAACAGTGCATGCATACACTAATTTTAAACGTACTACGTGTCTGAGAAATGTGTGTGCATGGAAATGCGTTCATGCACGCATTACGATGTTAGGTCTTAAGGTGCTCGGGTGTTGCCCGGCACTATGTATACTAAGCAAACCATTCTCATCCCTCAATCGTTTGGTTCCATGAAATACTATAATATAGAGCTCAAATAGCTCACATTATACTATTTAGTCGATTGACCTCGATAAATGTGTTGTATCTCGGGTCGGGATATCACATCTCTGAAGTACCAATATCATGAGCCATGTCCCAATATATCTATCGCATATCAATGAATTCAATCATCTCATGTCACTCACTTGAATAGCCTGATTCAGTCCACAAGAATCCAAGTCTCCACAAATCAATGCCAATCAAATCCTTGCTTGGGGTGCCTCTTGGCATACTAGTGTCATTTCTTTGTGCCTTCTACTCCAATGAAGATAAATCTTGAAAAATGTCAGACAGATAGAATGAGCTTAAACAAGCTTAGTGAGTAACATAGGTTCTAGCCATGGGTTTCAAAACCAGTTCTTATACACATGGTATCCAAATAAAATCTATGATCAAATGTAGCTTAAGTAGAACAAAATAGATCAGATCAGAACAGAACAGAGCCAAAACAGAATGGATTGGAACAGAACAGATCAGAGCAGAACTGAACTGAACTGAGTGCCAATACATCAATCAAAAGGCATATTATCAAGCATGTCTAAACCTATCCCAATTGCCTATAAGCGGACACTCGTGGGGCCTCTACCCTTTGGGCCAGATCAGAATGGAACAGGATGTTTGAACCTCTCCCAACTGCCCATAAACGGACACTTGTGGGGCCTCTACCCTCTAGTTCAGATTAGAACGGAATAGGACAGAATTCAGCGAAACAAAAATAGAACAGGATGCCAATCAGGCATATGAGCCTTTCCCAGTTGCCCATAAGCAGACACTCGTAGGGCCTCTACCCTTTGGGTTATGCTCTGGCATAAGCCAAACCGTACAATCCTGTAGTAGGCCCAGAGTAAGACATAACATAACAAAATAGAATCGAAACAAACTTTGAATGGCATACAACAGAACAGAACAGACCAGAACTGAATCAGAATAGGACAAATTAGAAGGGCAGGACAGAACAGAATCATGCCATGTATAATGCAGTACAAAAAGTATGCATTAAAACATATGCATTTAAATAGCTCAATATATAAAACAATACAGTATATGAAACAGTATGGTATATGAAATAGTGCAGTATATGAAACTAGATAGTACAATACATATACACCAAGTTAGGGGTTCTGAGTTACTCACAGACTGTACACTTATCTCCTTATAGATATCCTTAAGATACTTCTTTAAGCACGTCCATGCATATCCTGAATAAGTATCATTAACCACAGACATATAAGAATTCATCCATTCATGACTTATTCATCATCTTAGAAGCCTATCAGATGGCCTAATTAAGTCCATTAGCCTATTACCCATTTATTGGGTTTCAACTTATGCTATTACATTCCTTAAATAAGCTTAGTAGCTTTCAGAATTATAGTTTAAGTTATTTGGACTTCATTCGTTATCAATTAATCACGTATCTCACCTTAGGGGCAAAATGGTAATTTTATCATTCTTGCCCCAGACCCTACTGTGGTCCTCAGAATATTCCTCTTGTCTTATATATCAATTTTTAAGTTTTTTGGACTTCATTTGGTATCTGTTTTAGATTATCTGGACACATCGGTCATTTTTTTATTTTATACTCTGATTGTTCCGGAGTCTTATGTTGCTCCTCAATTTACATAATTATGCTTATGATAGTCAAGCATATCAGATTGACCATTTTTAGAATTTATCCGGCCTCTACTTTGTATTTTCATGCTCAGGGGTATTTTGGTTATTTTACATTTTATGACATTCTCACCCCACATCATTATTTAGTCATATATACGAGTTCACAATTATTTGGGCTTCCATTGGTATCAATTTCGTCCACTTTGGAATTTATTTGGGCTTCGTATTGTATTAAGGGTATTTTGGTAATTTTATTTCTTATGCGTCTTAATTTTTTAAGACTTCGTCTTATAAAACGGATCCCACCATTGAGTCCAGGACCCTTAAAATAGTTAAAATGGCCTACCTGTTTAATTTATTTAGGTAACGGAGCAACTTATTATAATTCTTGTAATTATTTAATTTAATTAATTAATCATGTATTTTATATATATATATATATATATTAATCCGTGATTAGAGCACAAGTGCCTTGGTGGCACAGTGGTCCAAAGGGACTGTTTAAGTCTCATGTGTGTGACAGGTCGGTGGATCGATCCTGGGGAGTTATGGCTCCCTCATTTTTTTTCTTAGAATTTATGTTCCAAACAGCGCAACGGCTGTTTCCTGGGATAAGATATCCCAGTCCGTGCTTCGGCTGTGGAATAGGACCTTATCAGTGTTGCTAAACAGTCTAACCTTCAGATTAAAACTTCATACATGCTTTTCTGGTGTTGTTTCGACGCTGGCGCTGGACTGTAGGTTATTTTTCTCATAATTTCAACGTCCCTTTTCACAGATTTTTATACCAATTTACTCCTAAGGCTCTATGCAGTCATTTGGAACCTCAAAATTCACAGTTTTCTGACACCCGTTTACTATTCCAGCGATGCACCGGTGAGTCCTAAAATGGTCATGTTTGGACTATTTTGCTTAATTCCAACTCTTTTGGATTCCTAACACTATTCCTTACCTTATTTTATTCACAAAATCTGGTTTAGATGCATTCGAGTTTTTCTCATTTTGGCCGTAAGTTCCAGGGTGAATTTTCTTGGATTTTATTTCATTTTCTCAACTGGATTTGATTCCTAATCTATTTTCAAAACCAAACTGAAGGTATGTAAACACTTACCTTGGCCTCCTTCCGAACGTTTGAAGCTTCCCTCTTCTCTATCCATGGTGACTGTAGCAATTCTCTCTTGTCACAGCAACTACTATAGTTTTCTTTTGCCTCCACATGGTGAATTTTCTAGTTGCCTCCCTGTTTCAGTTTCTCACATTTTCTCTTTTTTATTACTTTCTCTTTTTCCTTGTCTTAGGCTTTTGGTTGCTTAAATTGGCTGCAGGTTTTTGGTTGTTTAAATTAGTTGCATACATCTCTTTCTATATATATATATATATATATATATATATATATATATACAGATCAGTCCAGAAGCTCCAGAATGTCCCATGTTTCCATTACCACTGGAAGGTTCCTAAATCTATGAGCTTCTTTAATTTGTCTCCTACTTTTTCTTTCTTATATATGTATATACATATATATATATATACACACAAAAAAGCCCCTTTTTGTTGTGGTCAACTATTTCGGCTACTTCATTTTCCTAACTTGTTTTTTTTTCAGCAGGTTCCAGCAAGTTCTCATATGAAGCTTATATATATATATATATATATATATATATATATATATATATTATTCCCCAAGGTATGTATCTTACACATATAAAATATACAAGGTATACGTTACACAAGATACGTAGAGGTATGATTCATATTAAATATACAATACCGTATTTGATATTTTTATTTCATAAAATATTAATTTATGGAATGCTGGTAAATTTGGCATAAAGTTGGGGCTCAGTATCATGAATATTTATTTTATCAGTTTTGAGTCCTTGTTCGTTTCTTATATTATATTCATATTATTTTCATAGTTAATTCTTCGTATTGGTCCCATTTATCCATCTCAGCACTTGGTTGACTAGGTCGTCAATTTCCCGGGCATACACCATCTTTGGTGTTTTGGATTCATTTCATATCTTAGGATAATTAAGCCTGTTATGGCTTACTGTATTTTGAGTTATTTCAAACATGATCGTCATATAACCTATTTTTCTTAGGCTAGGTGAAATCTGTGTCGTGTCGAATTTTTTAGGGTATTACACTCTCCCTTTCTTCAAAAGAGTTTTGTCACCAAAACTCAACTTGCCTTATAGAGGAATTAAGTATCTATCAGTCAAGTTTATCTATTAGGGCGTCTAATGCCTTGTGACTCTATAAATTGTAACCTCGATCACTTCTATTGACATGTCTCCAATTATCACTAGTCAATAATCTTCAATCATACAAGTGTCAGATTAGGTCAAGAAATTCCACACTAAGGCTGATTGACAGAGCACAAAATATATGATCTCACCGAGGTTCGATAAGAGATCCAACCCATATTAAATCACATTTGGCGATCAGCCTCAAATGATTAGAAATCGTCCACTATGATCATTTAATTACATTTAAGTCCACAAGTTATTCATTTTGCTATCCACAATCACAAGTATCAATGCCATGATTGTTTTTCTCCCAATCATTATATCCATAATTTTTGTGTTATGATCGACATGTCCTTGTGTCACGTATCATTCAATGTTACTGTGGCTCCAACAAGAATGGTGATGCCTAGTCCTTAGATACTTTAGAATCACAGATTTATCGTCTACTATGAAGACCTCCACAATTTCATTTTCAATCTCCAAAATTGGGACTTATCATTTTGATACTTTCGTTTTTAGTATCCATGGCTTAGGTACTCTATGGTTCTTAATCCATGACTTAATGATCTAACATGGACGATGATTCCCAAGCCATTCCATAACTTATTTCCTAAAGTTCCCATCTTGCTCTGAATTTGACACAAGTAACTTATCCTTGTGCTTTGATATCACTCTATGGTATTAGTGGATCTTCAAGATTTACCAACCTTAGCTCTAATACCACTATGTGGTATCAGCGAATCTTTAATATTTACCAACCTCAACTCTGATACCACTCTGTCACATCCGGTACCCCACCCTACGCGGATGTTGAAGATGTGATGCCAGTTAGCCACCTTGCTGATCTCTCTACCGACAATGCGACCAACCAAAGGTAAACTTCTGAACTTTACAATGAATTACATTCCAAATGTAGGGTTAGAGCAACAGAAATTAAAGCCTTTTCATCTCGGGAATGTAACTCATCTAGATACCATTTATATACCACAGAGCACGTCTATAATCAGACATCCAATATCTCTAGAGTACCAATATCATGAGCCATGTCCCAATATATCTATCGCATATCAATGAATTCAATCATCTCATGTCACTCACCTGAATAGCCTGATTTAGTCCACAAGAATCCAAGTCTCCACAAATGAATGCCAATCAAATCCTTGCTTGGGGTGCCTCCCGGCCTATTAGTGTCATTTCTTTGTGCTTTCTAATCCAATGGAGATAAATCCTGAAAAATGTCAGACAGATAGAATGAGCTTAAACAAGCTCAGTGAATAACATAGGTTTCTGCCATAGGTTTCAAAACCAGTTTTTATATACATAGTATCTGTAACACCCCGATCCCGTGAAATTAATAATTAATTAATAATTATTAATTAATACCGACTTACAGAATGATTTAGGGAATTAATCATAATCCCGGCGGACACCATAGACCGATTAAATAAGAAAATGTCTGGAGGGAAGGGTACCTTACCCGAACCCAAATTACTGATTAATTCGGTGAAATAACGCCGTTTTAATACTAACGGAATCCGAATTAGCTAACCCGGGAAATCCTGAATGATTAATAAATGACACGGAACCTCTGACACTGAAGATAACTGAAATAGGAACTGACCGGAAGAAACCGCGTTGAAAAAGAAGCTACGGAATGAAAGTTATGTAGCAAACATTGAAACTGAATTACTACGCAGCCAAACGTGGCCTTAACCAAAAATGGTGAAAAAGGGGCCAAATGGGAGGCCAAGGGAATTGAACCCTTGACCTTTGAGAGGGAATGAATTTTTCTCAAAAAGTTTACCAACTGGGCTACCATTACTTTGTGCATATATATACAACTCAATTGTATATATCTCTAAGTTAACCAAGCCCTACCTCAAATTGGACCAATGAGGTTACATGCAAACCCCATATGATGGATTACATCAACTCCCATCAGCCCTAAATCCCACTGATCTCTGATATATTCATTTATATATAAAGATGTATATGTATAAGAATGAATATATATATGTGTACACATCTTGGGGGGGCTGTTGTAACACAAAAATCAGAACTGTTATAGAGGGGTAGGTCTGTTAGAAGCTTAGAGAGTCTGCATGTAGTCTTGGGTGAGAGACCAAGAGAGAAAATCCATGTGAGATCAAGCATGGTGTGTGCATGTGTGTGTCTTCATGAGATGCACAAGAAGGAAAGGAACTGAAGAGGCACGACTGAATGAGGCACACCTGGAGTGCCAAAAGTCAGGAACTGAGCCATGGATGGCAAGGAAAGCTACTGTTTGAAAGAGGTATAACCCTTTTTAAACTGGAAAATTTTCTGTTTGAAGTTAATACTGTTTGGGTGGCTTTGGACCTATATAAACTGTATTTATATATTACTGAGAGGCCTAGGATTGTTTTAAAACAACCGAAAGGGGCGGATGGCCATGAAAACCACAGAACTGCAACACAGCCACCATGGATGACCTTGAGTTGCAGGTCTGAACCGACCTCAACCAATTGACTTCTTGCATGTACAGAACTGAACTAGACCTTCCTAGGGTGCCAAAACCACCAACCCGCGACCCTAGAACACTGATTTGGACCCTCAAAACCGAACCTATAGGTCTCGGCCATGGAACCCAAATTCTGTAACGGGCTTTTAAACTGAAATTTTAGAATGGAGAGTTGAAGCTCCTGTCCTAAGGGTCACAACAAGCCAAACCTCGTGCGATTTGATTGAGAAACGAAGGTGCACGACCGAGTTGCAGGTCTGCACAATAACGGAGTGGACCGAGCTCCATGCGTGGACTCGATCCATGAAACTGATGCCAAAATGTTGGCATGATATCTAGGAATGTTTTGGAATCAAAACATATTGAAAACTGTACCTGAAACTTCACGAAATAGAGAACAATGGGGACTGGGAATTAGGGCAACAGTACACTGGTTGGTGAAGAAGACGACGAGTCGACCGAGTCGACTCGTCCAACACGCCTAAGCCCACTGAACCGACTCGGACACGTGTCTGTCCACGAGTGATGCCACCGAATTAATAGAACGGTACCGTTTTGGTGTAAACCGTTTTATTTTAAAAATTTAAAATTAGCCTGTTTGGTAACATAGCTAATAAATTGAAATCTGAACTGGGCCTATCCAAACCACGGATAAAGGGGCAATTGAGGTTAAATGGGATATGTTATCCCGGTTTTCTGAAGGTCAGTGAACCGGTTGGTTCACAAGAGTTCTGGACCGGTTCAGCCAGTGAACCCTAGAACCGTTTGGTTTGAACCCTAATTTAATGAAATTCCATTTTTGACCCCTAAAGTTCCTAAAATTACGGATTTACCCCTACTGTTTGACAGAATTGCATAGTGGCCCAGACTTTTGAAAATTTATACATTTAAGCCCTGAATAAATTAATTAAATAATAAAATAATTATTTAATTATTTTATTAAATAGGTAAAATTACAATTTTACCCCTAGACATTAAATATGTCAAACGGAGTCCAAATAAATTAAATAAATAGTGTATTTTCACTATTTCAAGCATTCTGGACTCAATGGTACAGTCCGATTTTGGAAATACAGTCTCGAAAAATACAGACCCGTAAGTGGTAAATGACTGTACTGCCCTCGATAGTACCCAGACCCAAATAAAAATATCAGATAGCCTATTTTGACTATCTCGGGCATTCTGAACTCAGCGGTGAGGTCCGTTTAACGAATTGGAGTCCCGAAAAATACAGACACATAAAGTGTAAATGACCGTACTGCCCCTAATGATTCTCAGGGTCAATTAAACATAACAGATAGTCCAACTTAATTATGTCGGACACTCTGGACCCAATGGTGAGGTCCATTTTATGAACTGACGTGCCGAAAAATATGACACGTGAAATTACCAAATTACCCCTGATACTGTACGAAGCCCAAATGAAGTCCGATTGGGATGAAACTGATATTGTTGGAAACCCGAACACTGGTGAAACTGTATACCCGAATAAATGACGAACCGGGGTCAGAATCTTACAAAACGTAAAATGACAAAAATACCCCTGAGCACTGTAAGTGCAAGATAAAGGTCAATCTGATCTGATAAATTATCGTAAGTATAATTATGAACACTGAAGGGCTAAGTAAGACTCCGGAACTATCAACGCGTAAAACGAGAAATGACTGACGTGTCCCGATGATCTAAAGCAGATACCAAATGAAGTCCAAAGGACTTAGAAAATTATATACATAATATATGGGACATTCTGAAGACCACGACAGGGTCCGGGGCAAAAATGACAAAATTACCATTTTGCCCCTAAGGCTAATAAGCACCTAACTGATACCGATTTAAGTCTAAAAGACTTAGAACTTCATACATAAGATATGTAGACTATTCTGAGGACCATGATAGAGTCCGGGGCAAGAATGACAAAATTACCATTTTGCCCCTAAGGTCAAATAAGTGCTTAACTGATAACGATTGAAGTCCAAATGACTTAAATCATAATCCTGATGACTGCTAAGCCTAATTAAAGAATGAAATAGCCTCGGGTGAGACCCAGTGAAAGGGCGATAGGCTACTAGGCTATCTTAGGTGATCCGATAGATACCTAAGATGACAAATGAGAACTGAATGGATGAGTTCTGATCTGTATATGATTGATGATTATTGTTCAGGATATACATGGAGATGCCTGACGTATCTGGAGGTTATCGGATTATTTGTGCAAGGAGATAACCGTAACAGTTTGTGAGTAACCCTGACTCCTGAACTGGTGTATAAGTTCTGTCTAGATACTGTATTTTGAAGCTCTGTACTGTTTTGAATGTTATACTGTTTAAAAAGCATATATTTAATGTACGATATGCCTTGTCCTGATTGATATATTATTCCGCTTTGTTCCGACATGTTCAGTTCCGATATGCCTTGTCCTGATTGATATATTGTTCCGCTTTGTTCCGACATGTTCAGTTCCGATATGTCTCGTTCTGATTGATATATTGTTCCGCTTTGTTCCGACATGATCAGTACCGATATGTCTTGATCTGATTGATATTGTACCGTTTTGTTCCGACTTGTTCAGTCCTGATATGTCTTGACCTGATTGATATTGTACCGTTTTGTTCCGTCATGTTCAGTTCTGATATGTCTTGATCTGATTGATATTGTACCGTTTTGTTCCGTCATGTTCAGTTCCGATATGACTTGTCCTGATTAATATTGTTCCGTTTTGTTCCGTCCGTTATGATCTATCCGTTTCATGGTCTGTCCGTTACTGATATGTCCTTGTTTTGACTGATGTATTGTTCCGTCTGATTCTGTTATGTTCCGTCCGTTAATGACCTGTCTGTCTTGATTGTTTACCTGTGACTTGAACTGGTGTTTTGTTCCGTCTGATTCCGTTGTGTTCCGTCCGTTAATGATCTGTCTGTCTTGATTGATATATGGTCCAGTTCCGTTATGATCTGTCCGGATTCTTGACTTGGTATATAAGTTACTGCCTAGATACTGTATTTTGATGCACTGTACGGTTTTAAAAGTTATACTATCTGAATGCATGTTTTTAAATGCAAACTTTCATACTGTATTGTACGCGACATGATTTTGTCCCGTCCTACTATTGTTATGTTCGGTCTGTCTTGTCCCGTTTTATGGTCTGTCTGATTTTGTTCTGCTATGATGTGTCTGACTCTGGGTACCATTCTGATTATGAGCGGTCTGGCATAAGTAGGCTTGATTATGTGCCTAACTGATATATTTTTGTTATGCCCTGTTATATTCCGCCCAGTACTGACCTGTTCTAATATTGAATTAATTGCCTATACTCTCGATTGATATATTGGCATCGTGCACTGTTCCGTCTGTTTTGATTTGTTGTTCTGTTTAGTTCAGTCCCGTTTTATTCTACTTAAACTGTATTCGAGTAGATCTATAAAACTGTTATTCCTAAGCGATTGAACTATCCTTGTGATTTATAAACAAGACCGGGTTTGAAACCCATGACAGGGAACCTGTGTTACTCACTGGGCTTTTCGAAGCTCACCCCATTCCCTAACATTTTTCAGGGATTATCTCTGGTGATTTAGAAGACACCATGATATGACATGATAGGCCGAGTGGCACTTCAAGTAAAGGATCTGACGGCACTGATCTGTAGAGACTGGATTCTTGTGGACTGATTCTGTTATTCAGGTGAGTGATATGATACGGCTAACCTGATTTACATGTACTGGATAGATAATTATGGTTCATGGAAATAAACGGTACTCTAAAGATATTAGATCTGCTCTGTACTATATGCCTGATTTTAGATATGCTCTGAACTTAGAACTGTTAACTGTTTTGGATTTAGACTTGCTCTGTGGTACATACCTTTATGGTGGATAAGTGAGTTGCATTCCCGTGACACAAAGAAAAAGTTTTAAATTCCGCTGCATCTGACCCTACAGTTGGAGTGCAATTCGTCGGAAAGTTCAGAATTTGCCTTTGGTTGGTCGCGTCACGACCGACTGGCAGTCACGTCCTCGACATCCGCGTAGGGTGGGGTTCGGGATGTGACAGTATCCAAATAAAATGCATAATCAAATGCCACTCAAGTCGAACAAAACAGATCAGATCAGAACAGAACAAAATAGAACAGAACAAAACCAAAACAGAATGGATCGAAATAGAACAGATCAGAGCAGAACAAAACTAAACGAAGTGCCAATACATCAATCAAAAGGCATATCATCAAGCATGTTTGAACTTCTCCTAGCTACCCATAAGCAGACACTCGTGGGGCCTCTACCCTCTGGGTCAGATCAGAACGGAGCAGGACGTCTGAACCTCTCCTACTTGCCGATAAACAGACACTCATGGGGTCTCTACCTTCTAGGTTAGATCAGAACGGAATCGGATAGAATTGAATGGAACAGAAACAGAACAGGATGCCAATCAGGCATATGACCCTTTCCCAACTGCCCATAAGTAGACACTTATGGGGCCTCTACCCTTTGGGTTATGCTCTGGCGTAAGCTAAACTGCTCAATCTTGTAGTGGGCCCAGAGTAAGACATAACATAACAAAACAGAATTAGAACAGACTCCGAATGGCGTATAACAAAACAGGACAGACCACAACCGAATCAGAACATGACATATCAGAAGGGCAGGACAGAATAGAATCATGCCATGTGTAATGCAGTACAAAAAGTATGCATTAAAACATATGCATTTAAATAGCACAATATATGAAACAGTACAATATATGAAATAGTGTAGTATATGAAACTAGATAGTACAGTACATATACACCAAGTCAGGGGTTCCGAGTTACTCACAGACTGTACGTTTATCTCTATTTATAGATATCCTCTAGATACTTCTTTAAGCACGTCCATGCATATCCTAAATAAGCATCATTCAACACAGACATATAAGAATTCATCCATTCATGACTTATTCATCATCTTAGAAGTCTATCAGATGGCCTAATTAAGTCCATTGGCCTATAAGCCATTTATTGGGTTTCAACTTATGCTATTACATTCCTTAAGTAAGCTTAGTAGCTATCAGAATTATAGTTTAAGTCATTTGGACTTCATTCGTTATCAATTAATCACGTATTTAACCTTAGGGGTAAAATGATCATTTTATCATTCTTGCCCTGAACCCTACCGTGGTCTTTAGAATATTCCTCCTATCTTATATATATATATATATATATATATCAATTTCTAAGTCTTTCGGACTTCATTTGGTATCTATTTTAGATTATCGGGACACATCGGTCATTTTTTTTATTTTATACTTTGACTGTTCCCGAGTCTTATGTTACTCCTCAATTAACATAATTATGCTTATGATAGTCAACCATATCAGATTGGCTATTTTTAGAATTTATCCGGCCTCTAATTTGTATTTTCATGCTCAGGGGTATTTTGGTCATTTTACATTTTACGACATTCTGACCCCGTATCATTATTTAGTAATATATATGAGTTCACAATTATTTGGGCTTCCATTGGTATCAATTTCGTCCACTTTGGACTTTATTTGGGCTTCGTATTGTATTAGGGGTATTTTGGTAATTTTACTTCTTATGCGTCTTAGTTTTTTAAGACCCCGTCTCGTAAAACAGACCCCACCATTGTGTCCAAGACCCCCAAAACAATTAAAATGCCCTACTTGTTTAATTTATTTGGGTAGCGAAACAACTTACTATAATTCCTGTAATTATTTAATTTAATTAATTAAGCATGTATTGTATATATCTATGTGTGTATATATATATATCTATATATCTATATATATATTAATCCGTGATTAGACCGCATGTGCCTTGGTGGCACAGTGGTCCAAAGGGACGGTTTAAGTCTCATGTGTGTGACAGGTCGGTGGATCGATCCTGGGAAGCTGTGGCTCCCCAGTTTGTTTTCTTAGAATTTATGTTCCAAACAGTAGACAAGCTGTTTCCTGGGATAAGATATCCTTGTCCGTGCTTCGGCTATGGAATAGGACCCTATCAATGTTGCTAAACAGTCTAACCTTTAGATTTAAACTTCATACATGCTTTTCCGGTGATGTTCCGACGCTAGCGCCGGACTGCAAGTTATTTTTCTCAAATTTTCTCATGATTTCAACATCCTTTTTCATAGATTTTTATACCAATTTACTCTTAAGACTCTTTGCAGTCATTTGGAATAATTTAGAACCTCAAAATTCATAGTTTTTTGACACCCATTTACTATTCCAGCGATGCACCGGTGAACCCTAAAATGGTCATGTTTGGACTATTTTGCTTAATTCCAACTATTTTGGGTTCCTGACAATATTCCTTACCTTATTTTATTCACAAAATCTGGTTTAGATGCATTCAAATTTTTCTCATTTTCGTTGTAAGTTCCAGGGTGAATTTTCTTGGATTTTCTTTCATTTTCTCAACTTGATTTGATTCCTAATCTATTTTCAAAACCAAATAGAAGGTATGTAAGCACTTACCTTGGCCTTCTTCCCAATGTCTGATGTCACGCTCCGAATTTCCACAAACTCGGGGAGTGAGTGAAATAAAATAAGAAATGTAAATGGAAGGTCATTAAGGTGGGTTAATTGATTGTTCATTCATTTCCCCAAGTTTTCCCAAAATTTAAAATGAAGACTTGCTGAATGACTTAACTAAAATATTCTCCTAATGTCACTCAAACGTCCCTCCCAATTTATGTTCAAAATAGTTTAAGTCATGTTAAAAAATGGCTCCCAAAATGGTCCCAAGGTTTCTCTAAACATGCCTTGAAATAATGGCCCAAATGGGCCCCAAATACCCTTGGACATAGGCCAAGAATGGTTCAAGAAGTCCACCAAACATTGTCTAAGGAAGTGACCAAATATGGCCCATGAGAGTGGCCAAACATAATTCAATAGGGGGTGCCAAACATGGGCCAAAAAGGTGACCAAAAATAGCCCAAGAGGGTGGCCAAACATGACCCAATATGGTGCCCAAACATGGTCCAAAAAGGTACTCAAACATGGCTAAAAAAGGTGGCCAAAAGGGGCAAGTGTTAGGAGGTGCAGCAAGTTGTCGCGCATGGGGCAGCAGTGGCATAGGGTACGCGCGCGCAGGGCATGGCTGGGGCACGCCGAGCTGCAGGCGGCTGGGTTGCTCTGTTTTTCTGTATTTTAACTGTAGCAATTGAGGCTGATTTTTCCATTTTTTCTACAGAAACACTGTAGCAATTGCATCTAAATTTCTCTATTTCCCTAATTTGTTTCCAAGTTTTGAAGGCTACTTTTTCCCCATTTTAGCCCACTTCCTCAAGACTTTTAACCTCCACTTTTGGGCACTTTTCTCACCTATTTAAATGGTGTTTTACACACTTAATTTTGCCCTTAATTTCACAAAATTTTTGACATAAGCTCCTTTGTTTTCTAAGCATTTTTCCACCTAATATTTTGCAACTGTTCATATATATAAACTATCACGCCCCGAATTCCTGAGAACCTGAGGTGCGAGTGACGAAGCTAAAAGAAAATAAAATAATAAAGAAATAAAGGACAATCAAGGACAATCATATGCATTCCATAAACTAACCCCATTCTTGTTCTGATACGATTCATGAGGTCTTGCCCGTTACCTCACAACATACAAATAATATGAAATAATCTAGGGCTTATGCCCTTGTACAACATCAAAATACGCCCCATGGGCCAAATATAATTCTCAATTCTCTCTTTCATTAAAGCATCTCTAAGTCTCGCGTAGCCGGAGTGTCATCTGAAATGGTATCCCACAAATGGGTCAGCTCAACTACTGGTACAATATAATGTTAATGCAAGAAACAAAATTAAGGCGTGGCATGTGCAAGTGTACATTTTTATCTACATGGCATTCAAAATCATCAATGCAGCATATGAACAGTATGCGTGACGCACCCATGCAACTCTATGCCACACCCATGTCTCACCTTACGGTCCTTCCCCGATGGCCTGAGTACCATTTGTATGTCTCGCTTCACGGTCCGGAATCCGTCAGGCATGCAAGTACCTAGTGGCCGATTTTGGGTTTTTCACCATAGGATCTACACCCTCATAATGCATAGCACCACGTGCTCAACTCACACCATGTCTAAGGAATCACACTATGCCAACATGTTCTGATTCTACCATGCCATAATGTAATCTCAATAAACCATCTTATCCACACATGAAGCATGCTTTAAATCACATATTTCATAATCTCAACAATTCTCGAAGAATATAATCCATACATTATGCTAACACACGCAATATACACATAGTCATGATCCACATTCATCACTAAACTTTCAAAAAAGATAACAAGAAACACATAAGCATATAAGCAATCAAACAAGTATGTGAATCATCAAGTCTAAATGGCAATTACTCCTAAACTCAATTCTATTTTTTACTTAGCACAATATATCGTACCTGATGGGTCGATCTCAACCCAAGAAGGCGTACTTGTAGCGTAACAGAACTAATAGTAAGAATGGAGATGGTCAGACTACCTTCTCTTTGCCCTTCAGTGTTCCTAAAATCATGAAATACAATTTAGTTCAATTGCTACTTGAATTATGCCATTCATTAAATTTTATGTCTTTATTTTATGAGTTTCTATTTTGCCAAAATAAACTCTACTGTTGAGTCCAGAACGTCGAAGAAAGTTGGTTTAGGCTTTCGCGGAATTTAATTTGGACATCCGAGCTAAAAAGGGTAAAACAGTCATTTTGCACTTTTACGGTTCCTTACATCCCGAGACTTCTTTTTACAAATCAAACTCCACGATTGAGTCCAGAATGGTTGAGATTGTAATATCCCGACCCGGGATACCGGGTCATATGGCAAGCATTACGAGGCCATGAAAAATGTGTATAGAAAATTTTACAATCAAGGAAATAATTAATTATTTACAAAAATAATTGATTACTCATATGAAATAATTATTTTATTTATAAGTAAATATACTATAAATATACATTACATGGAAGGCATACATGTATATTTGTAATTAAGCATGTATGCATGTATGTACATAAATACATTAAATATATATATATATATATATATATATAAACATGTGTAAAGTGTGAACAGTGTGTGCAAGTGGGTGTGTGTGTCGGTAGTGTGTGTGTGTGTGTGTTCACATGTGAGTTGGTGTGTGTGTTATATTGTATGTATGTATATATATATATATATATATATATATTTAAATATCAACACATGCATCAATGCAGCCACAAGTGGGCTGATTTGAGAGGGTGATGGGAAGGGAAACCTATAGCTAGAGTGTGTGCTAGCATGTGTGTGTAAGTGAGTGAATTAGTGTGTGTGTTAGTATAATATGTATATATATACACAAATCTCAAACAAGCTTTAAATGCAAAATCTGAATTGGAAGAAAAGAGATTGAATGGATTAGAAAGGAAGCAGAAGTAAAGGCTAGAAGTAGGGTGGCCGTGAGGTTAAGAGAGAGAGAGAAAAGTTAGAGAGAGAGAAGTCGGTTGTTCTCTTTTAAAGCATGCAAACCATGCTTGTTTCTTGTGAAAGAAATCAAAGGGAAGGAAACTAAGGAGCTAAGGAAGAATCAGAAGTGAAGAGGGAGAAAACCAGTGACCAAAAAGGTAAACCCATGAAAACTCTTAAATTTCTCTCTTTAGAAATATGCATGAATAGAAACTGTTTGAAGCTTAGTTATGCATGTATAATGTTAGATATGTGTTTTAGAGTTGATTTAGCATGAAAACAGGCTATGAAAACACCTAAAAACACGTAACCCAACAGAGGTCGCCATTGAAGACCTTGCTTGAAGCAGGTCTGATTTCATCATCACCAAACTGTGTTTGGTGTGTAGGGACTTCAAGTAGACATTATAAGCATCCCAAAAACATAAATCCGCGATCAAAAATCACAAGAAATGGCCTCCAAACATTGACTTGCAGGTTACGGGTTTACAACCCAAACCTTTAAACTCGTGATTAAATCCACTCTTATGAATGGAAACTAAATCCCCATGAATAGGGGATCAAAACAAGCTAAACCCCATGAAAAATGATCGAGAAATGAGCATGAACCGACGACTTACAGGTTGGGTTATCATGGCTTAAACCGAGCATTTGAGCCATATTCGAAGCCCTAAATAGATACTAAAACTTGTTTTAGGGTCTTAGGAAATGATTGGGAAGGAAAGCAGAAGAAATGGATGTGTAAAACACCACGAAATACCGACTGTAAAAATTAGGGTTTATGATGAACAGTGTCGACCTTCGTGGGGAAGATGACACTGTTCGGGTCGGGTTGGATTCGGTTACGGGTTTGGGTTAAATCCGGATCCAACAGGTTATTGGGTTTATTTAAATGGTGACGTTTTGGTAATGTTTTAAAACATTAGGGCTGACGTCATCATGACGTCATCATTATGTCAAGAACTGACCAGACCAGTTGGTTTGCAACTGAACTGGACCGGTTCACTTAAGATTAAACCGAACCCTTTGGTTTTCTAAATTATTTAAGATTAAATAAACCAACCCTTTTGTTATTTACGGATTGACCCCAGAACTTCTTGACAATCCTACTGTGGCCTAACTGAGGGAAAACTTATTCAATTTGACCCCTGGAAAATAATTAAATAATTAAATAATTAATTTAATTATTTAATAAATAAAGTAAAATGACTATTTTGCCCCTGGGTCATAAATAGAGCAAATGAAATCCAAATTGAACATATGAATAGTGAATTTTAACTATTTTGGATATTCTGAGACTAATGGTAGGGTCCGTTTTACGAGACGGGGCCTGAAAAATAAAGACACGTAAAGAGGTAAATGACCAAAATACCCCTTGCCCAAAATTAACAAGTTATTAGTGTATTCTTACTATCTCGGACCTTCTGAGTCCAATGGTGAGGTCCACAACATGAGATGAGGGCCCGAACAATAAAGACACGTAAAGAAGTAAATGACCAAAATACCTTTGGTACCCCTAAAGCCAAAATGAAACTAGAGAAGGTCTAAATCGACTTCTTTGACATCCTGGACTCAATAATGGATTCCAAATTACGAAACGAAGTACAGAAAAATGAGACACGTAAAACGGTAAATGACCATTTTGTCCTTTTACATATAAAAGTCCGAATTAAAATCTTGGAAAGCCTAAACTGACTTTCTTCGACACTCCGGACTCAATGGTAGAGTCTATTCGACCAAAAGAAATGTCTAAAATAAAAAGACATAAAATTTGATGAATAGCACCTGTCTGATGACTATAAATTAAAGTATTTCCGAAATATTAAACTAAGGCAAGTTCAAGGAAATAAAGTACGAGAAGACACGATGCGTTAACATGTGAAGTAAATAATTAAATTAAAGTTAATGGAGCTACCAGAAGAGTATAGGTTGAAATGAATTAAATTTCTAACATAATAAATTGTGCGTTGGTTAAGAGTATGAGTTAAATCGGTTAGGATGAAATACAATTGAAGCATAAGTTAAGAAACATCGATAGATGATATTGTAGTAAATGTGAAGTTAATGAGACTATTTATGAATTGTTCTTAGGAATTACGGAGGAAGTGGGAAAGCGCATTTTAGCACTAACCCTAAAGGACCGAGGTGAGTAACCCTGTGTTTGAAGTGGAGATTTAACTCCATATATTTGAAGAAGTTTTAAGTTCAAGTTATGTGAAGTATTTGAATATCAAATTCAGTTTTGTTACAATTCCTGTTTTAAATTATTCCGTTACGACATGCTGACTAAATGTTTTACATTCAATTTCTTTCATGGAGATATTTAGCATGTCTGGTTTAAATGTGTTTTCTTTAAATATTCTGAATTTGATTGTTACAAGTATTTGAAGTTCTATTGTAGAAATTATACATTTCAAGTTTTAAATACTCATGAAAGTATCTATTGAAGAAATCATGTGATAAATGTTTTACAAGATAAACGGTACTAAGTACCACCCCCTATGATGGTTGAAATCCTTCGGGATTCAACACCAAAATCCCCGGTAGCAGGATCTAATCCCCCAAGCAAATGAGATCGACAGTATTGGCAGTAAAATGGGAGTCTGGTTCAAAACAGATTCCACCTAATTAAAGAGAAAAGATGACAAAGTGATTTTGAAAATGAAAGCAGGCTTTACCCTCATTTTTAGAATACATATTTATGTGTTTTAAAGTTTATATACTTTATTAACGAAGTACGAGTTTAGCTTGAACACTTTAATTGTTTCAAAGCTATCTGTTTTATGAAATACATATGGTTCGAGTTTTATATACTCTATTTAAGAAATACATATTATGTTATATGTTTTGAAGTTCATAAGTGTAAGTATAGCTTGAATACTTTAAATGTTTCAAAGCTATCTATTTTAAGAATGCATATATCCTGTGTTCTAAATTGTACGAACAATTGGTAGTGAGTATTTTATAAACTCTCAAGTGATAAACCACTACCAGTTGAAAACCCCATGATGAATGCAGGAATTACTCACAAGCTTAGATTAGCTTACCCGGACTTTGTTCGGATCCCCCTTTCAGGTAAATGAAAAAAGGCAGTTTTTGATTTGAAGACGAAGACGATGGATCTGCCATTTTGGGAAGTTGTACTTAAGTAGTCTCCTTATGAAGCCATGTGAATTTTTAGTACGAACTCCTGTAGTAGTAAACAATACAAATATGTATAAGCCCTCAGGGCAGTGATATGTAATATTATAAAGTCTTTAAGTTTTTAGATATGCTCTGAATGTATGATGATACATGTATACCGAAATGTGAAGAGCGGCAGTACCGGACGGATGTGCAAATTTTGAAATAAGAAAGAAAAAAAAAAGTTTTTCACGCTTCCGCAACCACTTGAAACACATCTATCCGATACCGCTGCAGATGCGAGCCTTCGCCCAAGGGTCCTTGGGCCTAAAGGTGGCGGTCGCGATGCGAAATCCACAGAGGGTGGGTTTCAGGTCGTGACAGAGATAATAAAATTCCACTATTTTTTACTTAATTCGGAGTTCGTCTGACTACGTTTCAACTCAGGGGCATTTTGGTAATTTTTAATATTATCACGGGTCTTTTATTTTTTGGGTCCCCGTCTTGTACAATGGACCTCACCATTGGTCTCAAAATAGTCGAGATAGTCAAAATACACTAATGACTTGTCCCATTTGGACTCCGGACCATTTTGTGATATTTAAATTAATTAAATCAATTTACTTAATTAATTAATTCACTGATAATATATATATATATATATATATATTTTGGGGATTAAGTTGGCACGGGCGATGCTTGTCCAACTAGCCACACGCTTCCCATTCAACCCTCAGATCCTGTGTTCGAATCTTGAGGCACACAGCCCCTTTTGCTTTTAAATTTAATTACTTCTTTAGTACAATATATATATATATATATATATATATTTTGAATGAGGATTTAATCACAAGGGAACACGTGGCTCAGTGGTTGGCTTGCCCCCTTTTCATGTCACCACTCCCAAGTTTGAAATCCAGAAGCAGCGCCTCACTTCCTTTCTTCTCTCTTTTCTTTTCTATTTGAAACAAATTGAAGCAGCGCATGGCATCCTCGACGATCACTGTTGCACCCAGCCCAGGCCCAGCCGTGACCTAGCCCAAGCCATGACCAGCCCAAAGCCCAGCCTGTTCTTTCTTCTTCCCCCACGCTTCTTTGGTGACGGAATAGTGCAGATTCGGTCACCACTTTCGGTGCCAGAGACCGGACTGCACCTATATACATAATTTTTTTTTCCACTTTTTTTCATGATTTTGAAGGCTAGATTCACTTCTAAACATTATGGAGTATGATTTAAGACATTTAGATAGCAACTTTATCATAAAAAGCACCTTCAAATTCTAAATTTCTTAAACACTAACTTTCCGATAAACCTCAAATATCTCCTTCATTTCTCAACCATTTTTCATGCGGTTTCTTCCTACATACTTCATTTTCTTCATGAAACTTAATCGTGCAATTTGTTCTAAGCTTTAAGCAAGTTTATAAAAAAACCCAGAAATGAACTTTATAAAAATTACAGTAAATTTTCCTTACCTCTTCTTGTAGTTTTTCCTTCTTTCTTCTTTTTGGCTCACTCTCCTAAATCTCCCAGTATCCCATGACCTCTCTAACTCAGTCTCTTCCTCTCTGATTTCTTTCTCTAACCAAAGCACAAAGCTATTATATATATATATATATATATATATATTGATATACACACATATCCTCACGCAAGGCCTACTGTAGCAGCCCCCCTCTTTTCCCCCTTTTTCTGATTTCTCACTGCCCTAATTCCTTATTCTTTTCTTTCTTTTCAGAATGCATTAAATGCATTACTTGTTGGCTTGGTTTTCCTTATATATATATATATATCATATCACACACACACACACACACATGCACACACACACCAGTACACTGCTGCACACACACACCCTCTTTGACAAACACACAAAAAAACACACCCACTCCCTTACACACCACTGTGCACACCATGCCTCCTTGAGTGAGGCACACTCAACATACACACACACATGGCAGTGCACTCACATAGCCACACACAGCCACACATATATACTCACGTGCACACACACACACACATCTGATATGTATATTTATGTATATAAATATACACCCATAAATATATATGTATACACATTGAATTACTTGTACATATATATATATATACATACACCACATATAATAATAATAATAATAATAATAATAATAATAATAATAATAATAATAATAATAAAAAATTATTTATTCCAAAAAAAAAAATTTCAGGTCATTACATAAACACATCACAATCCATCTTCACTTAACGGCCACAATTCATGAAAATTAAACATACATTCATTTCATTCAACATATATACAGGTAAGGCACATTAAATAAATATATTACATGTCATTTGAGCTTAAGTCCTTACATTACAAATTGGCCCAAGGCCTATATTTCACCATTCTTCCAAATTAAAAAGCAAGTCTTTTGGGCTTATGTCCATACATACAAAATATGCCCCAAGGGCTAAATATCCTTCCAAGTTCTTTTCCCCTCCTTCCTTCAAGACTTCATCAAGTCTCAAGTACTGGGAGTCTCATCTGTAATATGATATCCCACGAGGGGTCAGCTCAATTACTGGTATGATACAATGCTAATGCAAGGAACAAGGTTAAGGCGTGGCATGTGCAAGTGTACATTTATAAACTATATGCCCTTCCAATTCAGCAATGCAATGTAATGGCAATATGCGTGACACACCCATGCAACTCTATGCCACACCCATGTCTCATTCACGGATCGCTCCCGTTGGGTCAGAGTACCAATGTCTCATTCACAGATTGTTTTCGTTGGGTCAGAGTACCAATGCCATGGCCAATTTTGGGTTTTTCATCACAGGATCTACACCCTCATAATGCATAGCACCAAAAGCTCAACCCACACTATGTTTTCAAGGAATCACAATATGCCAATATGCTTTGATTTTTTCATGCAATTTCAATGAAACATTTTATCAAATGGCATACACCTTAAATCATGCATGATACATAAAGTGAACTATGACTTTCAAACCCTAAGATTTCTTCCACATGAACATATGCTATATACAATCAATTTAAACATATACTCAAGTCATATATTCACAATCTTACCAATTCACAAAGAACACATAATTTCATAAAGCATCAATGCATCAAACAATCATATCTTCCAAAACACAAGATCTATCAACATCAATATAAGCCACCATGTAATAATTTAAACATACATTCAAGTTACGTCTTCATCATTTTAACAAATTCTCAAAGTTTACAAAATACATAAAGTACAAACACCTTGAATAAATCATAACTTTCTAATTACAAGATTTTGTCTACATGAACATAAGGTAGAATACAATGAATTATACATATAGTTATGGTTCATGTTGATCACTTTACCAAACTCCCAAAGAATGCAAAGAACACACAAGTACATAAGCAACCAACTCTAGGTTTTCAAAGTAACTACATCCTAAGTGATTTTCTAACAGCAAATAAACATATAAATCATTTAATCAACTTATAAAACACTCCTAAACTTAACCCTATTCCTTACTTAGAAAAATATCATACCTAAATGGGATTTTCTCAACCCTAGGGAGTTGTGTTCGCTATGTAGCCAAACCAATCAGTGAGAATGTAGCCCTTGATGTGGGGAACAACTTCCTAGAAGGAAGTTTTATGAAAATCCAAGCCCAGAAGTGTGTTTTGGAAGCTTGAAGATTGGAAAACCTAGGTTTCTTCCTCCCTTTTCTCCATGAATGTGCAGCTACTGTATTCTCAGACCAAAGAATAAAATTATATCACTAAGGGGCTGTATTTATAGTGAAGGGGCAAATGGGCAAAATGACCTCTTTGCCCTTAATGAATCCGGGACCCCGTTACACTACAACTCGTCCCGAAATGCCTCAATTTGATATTTTGTTTTAGTCAAAGTTCTTAAAAATTTTTTAAATGATATTTTTTAAAAAATTTATTTTCGCCTGTGGCTGGATCCACTTGGGCCACCCGGGATGCCCTTTATGGTCCATTTTTGAATTTGTCTCTGAACAGGCTCACATTTTTACAGGAGGTGTATTTGAATATTCTAAGCATGTTTCCTTTCTATGACATACTCAAAATATGCTCCTAACCATGGCTTATGTCTAAATGTGCATGTGTAGTGCCCTACCGGCAAATAGTGCATGAATAGTGTCCTATCGGCAAAACGAAAAATTTACCCTCATTTTTCAGGTCTCTACATCTGAAGCTTCTCTTCTTCTCCATCCATGGTGGCTGCAGCAATTCTCTCTTGTCACAGCAGCTACAATAGTTTTCTTTTTCCTCCACTATGGTGAATTTGCTAGTTGTCTCCCTATTTCAGTTTCTCTCATTTTCTTACTTAATCTTTTTCCTTGTCTCAAGTTTTTGGTTGCTTAAATTGGCTGTATACATCTCTTTCTATATATATATATAGATCAGTCTAGAAGCTCTAGAATGTCCCATGTTTCCATCACCATTGGAAGGTTCCTAAATCTAGGAGCTTACTCAACTTGTCTCCTACTTTTTCTTTCATATATATATATATATATATATATATATGTACACACACACACACATATATACAAAGCACCCTCTTTTGTTGTGGTTAATTATTTCGACTACTGCATTTTTCCTAACTTGTTTCTTTCCAGCAGGTTCTAGCTGCTTCTCATATGAAGCTTATATTATATATATATATATATAATATATATATGTATTCCCAAAGGTATGTATCTTACACATATAAAATATACAAGGTATACGTTACACAAGATACGTAGAGGTATAATTCACATTACGTATACAATACCGTATTTGATATTTTTATTTCATAAAATATTAATTTATGGAATCCTGGTAAATTTGGCATAAAGTCAAGGCTCGGTATCATAAATATTTATTTTATCGGTTTTGAGTCCCCGTTCGTGTCTTATATTATATTCATATTATTTGTATAATTAATTCTTCGTATTGGTCCCATTTATCCATCCCGACACTCGGTTGAAGGGGTCGTCTGTTTTTCGCACATACACCATCTTTGGTGTTTTGGATTCATTTTGTATCTTAGGATAATTAAGCCTGTTATGGCTTACTGTATTTTGAGTTATTTCAAAGATGATCATCATATAACCTATTTTTCTTAGGTTAGGTGAAATCTGTGTCGTGTCGGATTTTTCGGGGTATTACAATACTAGGCATCCAGATAAAGTTTGTGACTGAGCACAAATCTGGCACTGATAAGTATCAAGATTATGCTATTCTCCACGAAAGAGAATATGGATCATAACTAGTTCAAGGTGTAACACCTTGACCTGATATATCGGGTAATATGAAACGTATTTCGAGATTTTAAACGGTAGCTTAAAAAACTAACTACAAAGACCGAGAGTCGCAAATAAGTATGGATATCAATACGTGTTTGAGTTATAGGTGTATATGTAAATAACAAGATACAAAAGAATTATACATGTAAGAAAACATAAATAAAATACACACACTAAGTGTGTATGTATAGTATACTGCCAAATGTGTATAAATACACATACACACACACACATATATATATATAATTATATATATATATATGTAATTATGTGGAACTAATATATTGCAGCAGTATATATATATATATATATATATATATATATATATATATATATATATATATATATATATATACATTGCTGTTAGGAATGAAGGAAGGGCTGTAACACCCCGACCCTATTTAATTAATAATTAATTCACTAATTATTAATTAGTACCGATTTAAGGAATGATTAAGGGAATTAATCATAATCTCTCGGCAGTCGTGATAGACCAACAAAGTAATTAAATATGTCTGAGAAGAGGGTGTGACACCCGAACCTAATTACTGATTAGTTAGGTGAAATAATGTCATTTTAACACTGACGGAACTCGAATTAGCTAACTCCAGAAATCTGAAATAAATAATAAATGACACAGAGCCTCTGACACTGAAGCTAACTGAAATACGAAACCCTTGGAAGAAACCGCGTCCAAAAAGGAGCAACAGAAAAGAAATTACGGGGGAAACAGTGAAACTAAATTAATGCGCAGCCAAACAGGGCCTAAGCCCAAAATATGGAAAATGGCCAAAAGTGAGGCCAAGGGGAATTGAACCCTTGACCTATGGAGGGAAAGAAATTTTACTCAAAAAATTACCAGGTAGGCTGCCAACACCTTTGTGCCTATATAGGCAACAAAATTGTATATAAATACAATCTAACCAAGTCCACCTCACAATTGACCAATGGCCAAGCATGCAACACATCACCCCTGCATCACCCCTATGCACCTAACCCCATCATCACCCTCTGCCCTAGCCTATGTCACCACACCCAAGCCCTATTAGTCTATACATATATGTATATGTGTGGATGGGTATATATTGTATATGTCGAGTGAGACAAGTGGGTGGGGGGAAATCTAAAAAGATCAGATTGTGTGTGAAATCAGGAAACTGTGTATTCAGTAGTTGGCTGAGAGGGTCGGATAGAGAGAGAGTCCATGTGGGAGAAACATGGAGGGTGAAGAAATCAAGTGTGTGTATGGTATGTCTTCATGGGAGATGCACCAAAGAGAAAGGAGGAAGGGGATTGAGCATTGCATGACGGGACTGAGGCACGGCTGAAGACTGCCAATTGGACCATGAAGGAGCAGTGGTCTGATTTAAGGTAAAATACCAAAACTGCTTGATTTCCTGATTTGGATTTTGGCTACTGTTTCTGACAGTTTTGAGGCTAATAAACTGCATGCACGACATATTATAAAAATAAAGGACTGTTATAAGATAATTGGAGGGTCGAATAAGGCTTAAAAACACCCAAATCGTAAAAATCCACCATGGATAGACCTTCAACAAGCAGGTCTGATTCGACTCTCAGAAAACTGACTCCTGATGATCTAAACACGATCTAGACACTTCTAGTATTCCAAAATGCCTAATCCGCGACCTGGAAACACATAGGAAAACCCTCAAAACCGAAGTTGCAAGTCTCAGGTTTGAAACCCAGACCCTAAATTTGACTCCTAAACTGGATTTTGTTGATGGGGACTTGAAGCCCCTAATGCAAGGGTCACAAAGAACCAAACCTCATGAGATTTGGTTGAGAGATGAGGGCACACGACTGAGTTGCAGTCCTCCACGATAATCGGACTAAACCGAGCTCCATGCGTGGATTCGAAGCTTAAAACCAATGCCAAAATATTGGCTTGACATCCAGAAATCTTTTGGGATGGAAATCAGTTCAAAACTGTACCTGAAACTCCACGAAATCGAGAAAAATCGAAACTGGAATTATGGCAAAAATTGGGAAAGAAGGTGAGGAAGACGGAGTTGACTCGCCAACTCGTTCGAGTTAGACCGAGTCGACTCGGACACGTGTCGACTCAGGGACTGCCACCTCTTAATTGGAACGACACCGTTTTGGTTAAAGGTTTTAAATTAAAACCTGAATTCAGCCTGTTTGGATACGGATATAAAAAATTAAAAATCAAGAATTAGGTTAACCTGAATACGGATAGGGGCCGAAATTGGGATAACCAGAATATTGTATTCCGGTTCTGTATAGTTAACTGAACCGGATGGTTTTAAAGGATTCTGGACCGGTTCAACTAATGAACCCTAGAACCGAATGGTTCTGAACCCTTATTATATAAAATTACATTTTGACCCTAATTGTTTTCTGAAATTACGGTTTAACCCCAACTATTTTGTGAAATTGTACTCTGGCCCAAATTTTGGAAAAGCTGTACATTTAAGCCCTTGGGAAAATAATTAAATAATTATTTTATTAATTAGGTAAGATTACTATTTTACCCCTGGACATTAAATATGTCAAACGGAGTCCAAATTAAATAAATAAATAGTGTATTCTTACTATTTCGGGCATTCCGGACTCAATGTCAGAGTCCAATTTGGGAAATTAAGTCCTAAAAAATACAGATATGTAAGTGGTAAATGACTGTACTGTCCCTGATGATACTTAGGCCCAAATAAAAATAAAAGACAGTCTATTTTAATTATGTCGGGCATTCCGAACTCAATAGCGGAGTCCGCTTTAGGAAATTAAGTCCCGAAAAATACAGACACACGAATGGTAAATGACTGAATTGCCCCTAGTGATACCCAGGGTCGATTAAACATAAAAGATAGTCCAATTTAACTATGTCGGACACTCTGGACCCAATGGTGAGGTCCATTTTATGAATTGAGGTCCCGAAAAGTTTGGTTACACAACATGTAAAATTACCGAACTGCCCCTAGTACCGTACGAAGCCCAGATAAAGTCCAAATTGGGCAAGATTGATACCAATAGAAGCCCAATTACTTGTGGACTCACATATATGATTAGATTAGATCAGAACATCAGGGAATACGAAATTACCAAAATGCCCCTGATGCTATATGAAACCTGAATGAAGTCAGATTGGGGCGGAACTGATACCAATAGGAGCCCAGATATTGGTAAAACTGTATACATGGTTAAATGACGAATCAGAGTCAAAATCTCACGAAACGTAAAATGACCAAAATACCCCTGAGCACATTAAGTGCAAAGTAGAGGTCAAATAAAGGTCAATCTGATCTGATAAATTATCATAAGGATAATTATGAACATTGAATGACTAAATAAGTACTTAACTGATAACAATTGGCGTCCAAAGGACCTAGAACTTTATATTTAAGATATAAAGACTATTCTGAGGACCACGACAGGGTCTGGGACAAGAATGGCAAAATTACCATTTTGCCCCTAAGGTCAAATAAGTACTTAACTGATAACGGTTTAAGTCTAAAAGACTTAGAACTTCATAGATAAGATATATGAGATATTTTGAGGACTATGACAGGGTCCGGGGCAAGAATGATAAAATGACCATTTTGCCCCTAAGGTTAAATAAGTGCTTAACTGATAACGATTGAAGTCTAAATGACTTATATTAGAATCCTAATAACTGCTAAGCCTAATTTAAGAATGAAATAGCCTCGGGTGGGACCCAATGGAAGGGCGATAGGCTACTAGGCTATCATAGGTAACCGGATAGACACCTAAGATGACGAATAAGACCTGAATGGATGAATTCTGATATGTCTGTGATTGATGATGATTATTCAGGATGTACATGGAGATGCCTGAGACAATATCTAGAGGTTATCAGATTATCTGTACATGGGGATAAGCAAAAGTTTGTGAGTAACTTCTGACACTGTCTAGATACTGTATTTTGATGCACTGTACCGTTTTGTGTGTTATACTGTCTAAATGCATATTTTTAACTGCAACCTTTTGTACTGCATTACATGTGGCATGATTTTGTTTTGTCCTGCCTAATTAGTGTCTTGTCCTGTCTTGTTTTGACCTGTTCCGTTCATGGTATGCCTGTGTCTGATTGATATAGTGTTTTCGCTCAGTTCTGTTATGTTCAGTCCCGTTCATGATATGCCTGTGTCTTGATTGATATATTGATTCCGTTCAGTTTCGTTATGTTCAGTTCCGTTAATGATATACCTGTCTTTGATTTGATACATTGTTTCCGTTCAGTTCTGTCATGTTCAGTTCCGTTAATGATATACCTGTCTTTGATTTGATACATTGTTTCTGTTCGGTTCCCTCATGTTCAGTTCCGTTAATGATATACCTGTCTTCGATTTAATACATTGCTTCTGTTCAGTTCTGTCATGTTCAGTTCCGTTAATGATATACCTGTCTTTGATTTGATACATTATTTTCGTTCAGTTTCATCATGTTCAGTTCCGTTAATGATATACCTGTCTTGATTGATATTGTTTTCGTTCAATTCCGTTATGTTCCGTTCCATTGATGTTATACTTTTATCTCTGACTGACATATTGTTCTGCTCAGTCCTGTCTTGTTCTGTTCCGTTAATGTTATACTTTTGTCTTTGACTGACATATTGTTTTGCTCAGTCCTGTCTTGTTCCATTCCGTTAATGTTATACTTTTGTCTTTGAATGACATATTGTTCCGCTCAATCTTGTCTTGTTCCGTTCCGTTAATGTTATGCTTTTGTTCTTGACTGATATTGTTTCCGTTCAGTTCCATTATGTTCCATCCCGTTATGCCTTTGTTCTGATTGATATATTGTTCTGCTCTGTTCTGTTATGTTCCGCTCCATTATGCTTTGTCTCTAATTGATGTATTGTTCCACTCAATCCCGTTATGTTTTATTCTGTTAATGACATACTTGTTGATATATTGATATCGTTTACTGTTTTGATCTGATTTGTTATGTTAGGTTTTGTTCGGTCCTGTTCAGTTATGTATTGTCATGATCTGTTATGATTTGTTCTGTTCTGATCTGTTCGTACTGTTTAGTTCAGTCCCGTTTTATTCTACTTAAACTGCATTTCAAGTGGATTTATAAATGTTATTCTAAAGTGAATGAACTATCCCTGTGCTTTATATGCACGAACTGGATTTGAAACCCATGACAGGGAACCTGTGTTACTCACTAGGCTTATTTAAGCTCACCCCATTATCCTAACATTTTTTAGGATTCATCTCCATTGGATTAGAAGACACTATGATATGGCATGGATAGGCCGAGTGGCATTCTCAGTAAAGGATCTGATGGAACTAATCTGGGAAGACTTGTATTCTGGTGGAACAAATTCGGTTATTCCGGTGAGTGACATGATTACATATGATATGATTAAATTCACTGGTATCTAGACATGGCTTATGAAAATAAATGGTACTCTAGAGATATTAGATCTGTTCTGTGTTATATGTCTGATTATAGATATGCTCTGAGGTTAGAATTGTTAACTGTTCGGATTTTAGACTTGCTCGGTGGTACATATTCTTATGGTGGATAAGTGAGTTGCATTCCCGTGACAAAAAGTTTTAAATTCCGCTGCATCTGACCCTACAGTCGGAATGCAATTCATTAGTAAGTTCAGAATTTGCCTTTGGTTGGTCGCGTGGTGGCTGACTGGCATCACGTCTTCAACATTCGCGTAGGGTGGGGTTCAGAATGTGATAAGGGCTATTGGGATAGCTGTGTGTGTGTGGTGTGTTTTAGTGTGTGGATAATATAATATACATATATTACAAAAATATCCCATAAACAATTAATGTAAAGCTGTGAAATGAAAAGAGAAATTTAAAGAAGAGCAAAGAAGAAGTCAAGAAAGGGGGAAATAGAGAGAGAAAAGAAGGAAGAAGATAGAGAAATACGACATAGGGTTATGTCTATATAAACCATGCACTAAGCATACGTTGAAGGAGAAAAGAAACTAAAGTGAGTTCTGGGATATTCAGAAGTGGAAAGCAAAGGGAGAAGAAGAGAAAAACTGCAAGAAAAGGTGAGAAAAATTACAAACTCATTATTTTCTCTCTTTAGGATTTTACATATATATACAAATTGTTTAAGTTTTGTACATACATATATGATATTTAGGGAATATATTCTTAAACAAGGCATGAAATTGGAACCTAAAAATAGCCCTAAAACACTAGACCCATGAAGAACAGCCATGGATGGACCTTGCTTGGAGTAGGTTTGAGACCATGTATTTTAAATCTTATTTGGTTTGTTGAGACCTCAAACAGACTTCCAAAGTGTTCTAAAAACACTAAGCTGCGACTAAAAACCCTAAGGGAAGACCTTCAAAACCTAAGTTGCAGGTTCGGGTCCAAAAATGATATACCTTTATTTGGTCACCAAACCTTGTTTTTAAAATGAAGTTTGAAGCCCCATGATCTAGGGAGCATAACAGGCCAAACCCCATGAACTTTCATGGAGAAATGGCCATTTACTAGCCTAGGAACCGTGGGGGATGTGAGGTTCTAACCGAGCACTTGAGCTCAATTTGAGCTCTCAAAAAGAATGCCAAATCCTATTATGATGTTCTAGAAACATTTTGAGATCATAAACAGATAGATTCAGTGAGTGGAAATCCACAAAATTGGAAGTTTGGATTTGCATAAATTAGGGCAACAGTAGTTCGAGCGTGGGAAAGAAGAAGACCCCGCTGAGCAAACTCGTGAGTTGACTCAGCCGATTCCTAATCGAGCTAGATTAGGACTGTGTCAACTCAGACACGTGTCGATAAATAGGGTGAGCCACTGTATAAATGGAATTACACCATTTTGGGCTAAAAGGTTTTAAATTTTAAAACCTGAATATAAATTGTTTGTGTCACGCCCCAAATTTTCAAAACCCGGGGAGTGAATGGAAATGAATTAAAAGAATTTGTGAAAGATAATTAAATGGATTTTTTTGAACTTAAGCTCTGGTACCAAGTTGTCATGCCCCGAATTTTCAAAACCCGGGGAGTGAACGGAAATGAATTAAAAGAATTTATGAAAGATAATTAAATGGATTTTCCCAAACTTGAGCTCTGATACCAAGTTGTCACGCCCAAAATTTCCAAAAATCGGGGAGTGAGTGGAAATGAATTTAAAGAATTTATAAAAGATAATTAAATAGATTTTCCCCAAACTTAAGCTTTGATACCACGTTGTCACGCCCCGAATTTTCACAAACCCAGGGAGTGAGTGAAATGAATAAAAAAAGTAAATAAAAGGCCATTAAGGTGGATTTAATTAATTATGCATTCATTCCCCCATGTTTTCCCAAAATTAAAAATGAAGACTTGTTATTTAACTTAACCAAAATGGCCTCCTAATGTCACTTAAACATCCCTTTCAATTAATATTTAAAATAGTTTAAGTCATGTTAAAAAATGGCTTCCAAAATAGCCCACCCAATGTCTTTAAATATACCCTGGGATAATGCTCCAAATGGGCACCAAATGTCCTAAGACATGGGCCAAGAGTAGGTCAAATATCCTACCTAAAGTGGTCCAAGTAAGTGGCCAAACATGGCCTTGAAATATGACTAAAAGGTGTCCCAAAAACAATTCCCAACATGGCTTGATATAATGGCCAAAAGTGGCCTAAAATGGGCTTTAAAAGGTAGGGTCAAACATGTAATTAAATGGTCTTGAAATGGCTTTGAAAGGTAGGTCATAAAATGCCATGACATGGCCAAAGTAGTAGTTATGCAGCAAGGCAAGGCAGCAGCATGCATGGGCAAGGCAGTGACAGGTGCACAAGACGCGTAGGGCATGTGCAGGTAGGGCGCGGGGGGGCGTGGCGCAGGTACGCGCAGGGCGCATGCACGCAGCGCGTGCGGCTGCAGGCGGCTGGGACAGGTTTGGGTTGTTTCATTATAGCGATAGAGACTGGTTTTTCTATTTTCCTGCAAAATCACTGTTCCGACAAAGAGAAATTTCTTTATTTCTACAACAAATTTCTCTGTTTTCTAATATTTTTTCCAAAGTTTTTCAAGCCATTTTTCTTCCATTTTTAGCCTATTTCCTCAAGGTTTCTAAACCCCCCCTTTTTGACATCCTTCCCACTTATTTAAAATGTGTTTTACACACTTAACAAATCTTTTAATTTTCATGAAATTTCAACATAACCTCCTTTGTTTTCCAAGCCTTTTTCCACCTAATATTGTATGATACATCATACAATTAAGGGTTTGTACATTTCTATCCTCACTCGATGGCCACAATCTCATAGAAGTTAAATATATATCATTGAATTATGCAATCCATCATACATACACATGTACTTGGATTTAAAGGTCTTTTCCATCATACATACAATCCATCATACATACACAAAATTTCTATAAGTTCATTTCATATGGCTTAGGGCTTATGCCCTTATACAACTCAAAATGTGCCCCAAGGGCTAAATCTTCTTCAAGGTCTATTTCCCCTCCACTTTTCAAGATTTGGTCAAGTCTCATGTACCTGGAGCCTTACCTGTAATATGATATCCCATGAGGGGTCAGCTCAACTACTGGTATGACATAATGCTAATGCTAGGAACAAAATTAAGGCGTGGCATGTGCAAGTGTACATTTTTAAAGCTATAACCCTCCAATCCCCAATGCTATGCAATATCAATATGCATGAGACACACATGCAACTCTATGCTACACCCATGCCTCGCTTCACGATTCTTCCCCGATAGCATGCAAGTACCAATTTTATGTCTCGCTTCACAGTTCGGACCCCGTTGGCTTGCGAGTACCAATGACCAATTTTGGGTTTTTCACCATAGGATCTACACCCTCATAATGCATAGCAACAAAGTGCTCACTCACGCCATGTTTCCAAGGAATCACAATATGCCAATATGCCTCGATTTCCTTATGCAATTTCAATGAGACAATTCATCAAATACATGGTATTCACCTTAAGTTATGCATTATACCCAAAGTAAATCATAACTTCTAAACCCTAAAACTTCTTTTACATGAACACATGCCATATACTATCCATTTCAACAGATGCTCAAGTCACACATTTACGATCTTACCAATTCACAAAGAACAGATAATTTTCACAGGGCATCCATGCATCAAACAATCATATTTTCCAAAACACATAATCTATCCACATGAATATAAGCCACCATGTAGTAATTCTGAGCACCCAAGGGTCCTTCTAAATCTCGCTGTCCTGAAAAAAATAAATAAAATTAGAGTGAGCTAACAAAGCTTAGTAAGTAAAGTCCCTTCCTCTATCATGGGTCAAGATTAGTCCAAGGATATAGCTAATGAGCAGGTACCAATAGAATGTGATATATCAACGTATGTGAGAACAGAAGACATGATAAAAGTCGCAATAGCCAGTCACCAACGTATAACTTGATAGAAATGATCCTCAGGTCCTATAGGCATATCTCAGGATGAGTACACAAAAACAAGAAGGAATAGCTAAATAATATGTTGCAGAAAACAGAAAACATCTATACAGGCATGTCATCATATTAAATAGTAAAAAAAGGAGTATTCTAAGGAATAGCTCACAAACATATCAAGGATCGAAGGAATACAATATCAACAGTGCTCAAAGATATACAACATATCAAAAATCAAAAGTGTGTCATGTAAGAGATAAAAAGAAACTATCTGTTAGATGCTATCTGTCAAGGCTCGGCATACCCTTTCATGCTTACAGCACATCGCTATCAACTTTTTGTGTCCTCTAGGACTCAAGTCGTACGTCATGCCTTGCATGACTACGTGTCGATTGTGCAATGTGACACTCACATCCACGCATAGATCAATCGTGCGATGTGACACTCACAACCATGCGTAGACTGTCAGCATCTTGTCCCTATGAACTGAAGTGTTGTCACATCCCGAACCCCACCCTACGCGGATGTCGAGGACGTGATGCTAGTTAGCCGCCACGCGACCAACCGAAGGCAATTTCTGAACTTTCTAGTGAATTGCACTCCGACTGTAGGGTCAGATGCAGCGGAATTTAAAACTTTTCTTTTTTTTTTTTCTTTTTTATCACGGGAATGCAACTCATGTATCCACTGTAGGATACGTATCACACAGAGCAAGTCTAAAATCCAACAACTAACAACTCAACCTCAGAGCATATCTATAATTCGACATATAACAACAGAGCAGAACTATAATCTCTCGAGTACCTTTTAAATCCATGAGCCATATCAGTATTCAGTACATATCAGTCAAGTCAGTCATAGTACATCACTCACCTGATTAAATAGATTCAATCCTCAATAATCCAGTCTCCACAGATCAGTGCCATCAGATCCAATAGATATCGTTCCTGAAAAATGTTAGGGAATGGGGTGAGCTTCGAAAAGCCCAATGAGTAACACAGGTTCCCTGTCATGGGTTTCAAACCATTGTTGTTTACAAGGCACAAGGGTAGTTCAGTTGTTTCTAAAATAGCAGTTTTATGAATCTATTTTAAATGCAGTTTCAGTAGAATAAAGCAGAACTGAACAAAATAAAACAACAGATTGGGACAGACAGAACATAACAGACCATATCAAGTATAACCGTACAGAACAGAACACAACAGGTCAGGACGAAGCAGAACCGAGCAGAGCAGGACATAACAAATCAGAACAGGACGAAACAAAGCACAACAAATTAGAACAGAATAGTAAATGATGCCAATATATCAATCAGAGACAAACAGGACAGAATAGAACGGGTCAGAATAAAACGGGTCAAAATAAAACAGGTCAGAACGGATCACAATAAAACATAATAAAACGGAACGGAACAGAACATAACAAGTCATAACCGAACAGAACGGAATAAAACTTGACAAATCAGAATAAAACAAAACGGAACATAACAGAACGGAGCGGAAACAATATGTCAACCAGAGATACAGGTATATCATCAACGGAACGAAACAAGACAGAACTGGGTGGAAACAGTATATCAATCAAGGATACAAGTATATCATCAACGGAACGAAACGAATCGATATCAATCAGGACGAGTCATATCAGAACTGAACATGACGGAACAAAATGAAACAATATCAATCAGGACAAGTCATATCGGAACTGAACATGACGGAACAAAACGAAACAATACATCAATCAGATTAAGACATATCGAAACTGAACATGTCAGAACAAAACGGAATAATACATCTATCAGAACAAGACATATCGGAACTGAACATGACGGAACAAAACGAAACAATACATCAATCAGATTAAGACATATCGAAACTGAACATGTCAGAACAAAACGGAACAATATATCTATCAGAACAAGACATATCGAAATTGAACAGGACAGAACAAACTGGTACAATATCAATCAGGACGGATCAGGACAGAACAGATCAAACATAACAAATCAGGACGGAACAAATCAGACATAACAAATCAGGACGGATCAGGGCGGAACAGATCAGACATAACAAATCAGGACGGATCAGGACGGAACAGATCAGACATAACAAATCAGGACGGATCAGGACGGAACAGATCAGACTTAACAAATCAGGACGGAAAAGATCAGACAGATCAAACGGAACAGGTCAGGACAAAACAGATCAAACAAAACAGGTCAGACAGATCAAACAGAACAGGTCAGACAGATCAAACAGAACAGGTCAGACAGATCAAACAGAACGGGTCAGGACAGATCAAACAGAACAGGTCAGACAGATCAAACACAACAGGTCAGACAGATCAAACAGAACAGGTCAGACAGATCAACACAACCGGTCAGACGGATCAAACAGAACAGGTCAGGACAGATCAAACAGAACGGGTCAGACAGATCAACAGAACAGGTCAGGACAGATCAGACAGAACGGGTTAGACAAATCAACAGAACAGATCAGAACAGATTAGACATAACAGTTAGTTAAACACGTTCATTTGAAACGGTATCTAAAAACAGGAGTACAGTTAAAACATCAGAGTAACAGAACAGATCAGTTAAAACATCAGAATGACAGAACAGATCAGTTAAAACATCAGAATAACAGAACAGATCAGTTAAAACATCAGAATAACAGAACAGATCAGTAATGAGCAGAGCAGAACAATATAATAGAATAAACAGTACAGTATGCTCATATAGTGCTCAAGACTGAGGTGGTACCAAGAATCAGTTGTTCTTTCAGTAAAAACAGTGATAGGTTTATTTCAGTGCAGAACAGAGGAATCAGACAGAGTAAAAATCATGCATTTGAGTAAGGGCATGAAATCAGTGTATCAGATAAAACAGTGCAGTACAGTATTTAAAATACAGTAACTAGACGGTGTACTTATACACCAAGTCAGAAGTTCCAGGTTACTCACAAACTGTTACGGTTATCTCCTTGCACAAACAATCCGATAACCTCCAGATTCGTCAGGCATCTCCATGTATATCCTGAACAATAGTCATCAATCATATACAGATCAGAACTCATCCATTCAGGTCTCATTTGTCATCTTAGGCATCTATTGGTCTACCTAAGATGGCCTAGTAGCCTATCGCCCTCTCATCGGGTTTCATCCGGGGCTATTTTATTCTTTAATTAGGCTTAGCAGTTATTAGGATTATATCCTAAGTCATTTAGACTTCAATTGTTATCAGTCAGTTACTTATTCAGTCTTAGGGGCAAAACGGTCATTTGTCACTTTTGCCCTGGACCCCTATCAAGGTCTTCAGAATGGTCTTTATATCTTAAATATAAAGTCATACGTCTTTTAGACTCCAATCAGTATCAGTTAGGTTCTTATTTTAACGATAGGGGCAAAATGGTAATTTTGCCATTCTTGTCCCGGACCCAGTCGTGGTCCTCGGAATATCCCATATATTCTATATATGAAGTTCTAAGTCTTTTAGACTTAAATTGCTATCAGTTAGGTGCTTATTTAGCCTTAGGGGTAAAATGGTAATTTTGCCATTCTTATCCCGGACCTTATCATGGTCCTCAGAATGTCCCAAATATCTTGTACCTAATTTCCTAAGTCCTTTGGACTTCGTTTGGTATCCGCTTTTGGTCATCGGGACACATCGGTCATTTCTCGTTTTACGCATTACTGTCCCGGAGTCTTATTTAGCCCTTCAGTGTTCATAATTATCCCTATGATAATTTATCAGATCAGTTTGACCTTTATTTGACCTCTACCTTGCACTTACTGTGCTCAGGGGTATTTTGGCCATTTTACGTTTTGTAAGATTCTGACTCCGAATCATCGTTTAATCATGTTTACAGTTTCACCAGTATCTGCGCTTCTATCGCTATCAATTTCGTCCCAATCGGACTTCATTTGGGCTTCGTACAGTATTAGGGGTAATTTGGTAATTTCACGTGTCATATTTTTCGGCACGTCAGTTCATAAAATGGACCTCACCATTGGGTCCAGAGTGTCCGACATAATTAAGTTGGACTATCTGTTATGTTCAATTGACCCTGGGAAACATCAGGGGCATTATGGTCATTTACACTTTATGTGTCTGTATTTTTCGGGACTTCAGTTCGTTAAACGGACCTCACCGTTGAGTTCAGAACGCCCGACATAGTCAAAATAGACTGTCTTTTATTTTTATTTGTGTCTGGTACCATCAGGGGCAGTGCAGTAATTTATCACTTACAGGTCTGTATTTTTCGGTGCTGTATTTCCAAAATTGGACTGTACCATTGAGTCCGGAATGTTTGAAATAGTGAAAATACACTATTTATTTAATTTATTTGGACTCCGTTTGACATATTAAATGTCCAGAGGTAAAATCGTAATTTTTCCTAATTAATAAAATAATAAAATAATTATTTTATTATTTAATGAATTTGTCAGGGGCTTAATTGAACAGTTTCTCAGAAATTTGGGCCACTGTATAATTCTTTAAAACAGTTGGGGACAAATCCGTAATTTCAGAAAGTATTTGGGGTCAAAACATAATTTCATAATTTAGGGATTCAAACCGTAGGGTTCAGGGGTTCAGAAATTGAACCGGTCCAAAACTCAGAAAACCAACCGGTTCAGTTACTTTCAGAAAACCGGAATAGCATAACCCATCTTATTCCCAAATTGACCCTTATCCGAAATCAGGATATCCTTGTAACCTGATTTCCATTTGTAAAGCCCGTAACCAAACAGGCCAACTCTAGGTTTAAAACGGTTAAACCAAAACGGCGCAGTTTCAATTAAGCGGTGGCACGGTCTTAGGCTGACACGTGTCCGAGTCGACTCGGCCAACTCGGTCTGACTCGCGAGTTGACTCCGTCTTCCCCAACCAAAACTGCTACTGTAGCCCTAATTCGCAGTTTTGCAATTTCTCCAATTCGTGGAGTTTCAGGCAAGGTTTCCAACATGTTTCGGTCCCAAATGGTTCCTGAACCTTATTCCAACACTTTTGCATTGGTTTTAAGCTTCAAAACTAAGAATTAAGCTCTGTACAGCCGATTATCGTGCAGATTTTCAATCCAGTCGTGTGGCCTTGTTTCTCAACCAAAACACACGATTCTTGGCTTGTTGTGACCCTTAGAATAGGGGCTTCAATTCCCAATTTATTAATTTCAGTTTACAAGGCTATCTCAAGTTTTGGGTTCTTTGGCCGAAAAGAATAATGCCCAATTTGAGGGTCTTCCAGTGTGGTTTCAGGTCGCGGATGGTGGTATTCGTAACCCTAGGAAGATCTAGTTCATGTTCAGACCATCAGTAGTCGGTTTGGTTGAGGTCAATTCAGACCTGCAACCTCAAGGTCATTAATGGCGGCCGTGTTACAGTTCTGGGTTTCAAGCCCTATTCGCCCCTTTCAGTTAGTTCATGACAGTTCCAGGCCTCATAGTAGTGCATATATACAATTTATATGACTTAAAAATATCAGGAACAGATCCAAAAATTTAAACAGGAAATTTTTAGAGCAGTTTTAATGGTTTACCTCTTGGACGATCATCGATCCTCCATAGCCCAGTCCAAGCCCCTCGGTTGTGCCTTTGGCACCTCAGAGCCTCACAATCAGTCGTGGGTCTCCCTCAGTTCCTTCCTCCTTCCTCTTGTTGCATCTCTTTCCATGGATACACACACATGCACACCCATGCTTGATCTCACAAGGATTTTCTCTCTCTCTCACCCCCAACAGATCTATTCCCTTCTTTTCATAGCAGACATTTTGATTTTAGAGAATCCCCCCTTTATCCTAGTATACCACTACATATACATACATGTATACACATTTTGTAGGGTTCAGTTTGAGCAGAGAGCGATGATGGGGCTGACTCAGGCAATCATGAAGGGTTTGCATGAATTGCCATTGGTCAGTTTGGGTGGCAGATTAGGATAATTCAGTGTTACATACAAATAAGTTGCAAGTATGTGCACAAAGGTGTGGGTAGCCCAATTGGTAAGTTTTTAGGTAAAATTTCTTTCCACTTAAAGGTCAAGGGTTCAATTCCCTTTGACCACCAATTTGGCCATTTTTCACATTTTTGGGGCTAAGGCCCTGTTTGGCTGCGCATTAATTCAGTTTCAATGTTTCATTCATAACTTTCATTCCGTAACTCATTTTTCGACGCGGTTTGTTCCGAGAGTTCCGTATTTCAGTATTCTTCAGTGTCAGAGGTTTCGTGTCATTTATTAAACATTCGGGATTTTCTGGGTTAGCTAATTCGGATTTCGTTAGTGTTAAAGCGGTGTTATTTCACCGAATAAATCAGTAATTGGGTTCGGGTATTTTACCCTTTTCCTCCAGACATATTTAATTATTTTATCGGTCTATCATGACTGCCGGGATTATGATTAATTCCCTAGATCATTCTATAAGCCGGTATTAATTAATAATTAACAACTAATTATTAATTACGCAAAGTCGGGGTGTTACAAGTGTGTAACGGGTCAAGTACTACCACAGATAATTTCACAAGTTTATGGAGTAATACTTTTCTTATCAACATGTGACATGTACTGTTCAATATTCAAGCATCAAGGAAATACATATAAATCATATCAGGGTATTGAGATGCAATATTAATTGTGGAGATCAAGACATATTAGATAATAGAGTACAAGGTGGCAGCATGAAGAAATAATTGTGATATGGCTAAGGAAGGACCACATAACAAAGTTCGGGTTTACTTACTTTAAAAAATGGTTCATTTTGTTTCCTTGAGAAGCGTCACGTCTTCTTTTCTTATCCTTTCGATGTTCCTATAAATCAAGTATTTAATCATTAATAGTTCATTGCTTTTAATTGTCTAGGTCGATACGAATGCTCGTGATTCATTTAACTCTCTCAAAAATTGTTTAGCATATATTTAGAGTTGTTTAATTTGTACCTTGGTCTTTAAGGTATTTTATTTGTGTAAACAGACTCCACCATTGAGTCTAGGATGTTTAATAAAAGAAATCTAGGCTTTCGCTGCTTCTCATTTGGCTTCGGGTACCTTTCAGGGCAAAATGGTAATTTTATATTTTATGTAAATTAATTTTTTGGAGTCTCATTTCATAAAATAGACCCCACCATTGGGTCCGAAACGTTTAAAATAGTCAAAATACACTATTTATTCATTTAATTTGAACATCATTTCATTTTTATATAAGTAAGGTATAACCAAAGAATGGATAAAAGGCTAAATAGGGATAAGATATCCCAGTATAATTGTGAATCTAATTTGAATCCCTTACCCTCGCAACCAAACACATCAAATCTGATTTAAAATAAAAAACATAACACACACCATACGGTGTCGTCCTACCTCTCCCACATGCGTAATGGGTCGGGTCCCGACCCGAACCCGGAACCGACCCATACCCAATCCAGCCACTATTGATCTTCTTCCCCCCCTTCATGCACTATGTTGCCTTAATTTCAGCTTTTTATGTTTTTCAATTTCGTGCATTTGAGGGTTGTTTCTTTCTCTGTTTTTGGGTGGTGAGGGTTACTGAATGTCTGGGCAATGGTTTTGCATTCATTTGAGAGCTCAAATTGAGCTTTAGGGGCTACGCTGAGTTGGATAGCTTTGGACTACAACTAGTTCATACATGCTTCCAAGGTCTTTTCCTACTCTTATAGGTCGCGGCCTAGTGTTTTTTGAATGATTGTAAGGCCTATTTTGGGTTTAAAAAGTTAAAAACAAGTTTTATAAAGGTCATCTCATACCTGCACCATTGGAGGTCCAACAATGGGAGTCGATCATGGATGAGGGTTCTTCGAGCTTGCCTAGACCTCTAGTTCTATTTCTAGTAGCTCATTTGTGATAGAATAACCCATGTATGCAATGTAAAGTTTAATAAAACTGAAATAATATAAAAAAATATCAAAAGGAAAAATTTAAACTTATGGTGTCTTATACCTTTGGTGCTCTGTTCCTTCTTCTAGGCTTACACTTGAGACTCTAGAGTTATTCCAACCTTGTAGGTACAACCAACTCTTTCTTCTTCAATGGTAGCCGTTTCTCTCTATCTCTCTCTCTCTCTCTCTCTCTCTCTCTCTCTCTCTATCTTTAAGTTGGTTGTTGAGCCATACACTCAATTATATATGTGTACATACATATATACCTACATATATATATATATATATATATATATTAATAGGGATGGTTCTAGAATGTCCTTCAACCGCAGCCTATGTAATACCCCAAAATTTGACATGACCCAGATTATATTCTGACCTAATAAAAGTGGGTTCAATGACATTGATAATTCGAGATAACCCAAAATTCCGTAAACCATGATTGGATTAATTATAAAAAAAATATAGAATTAATCCAGACCACTGAAAATAATAAATGCCCGGGAATTTAATTAACCCAGTCGATCGAGTGCCGAAACGGATAAATGGAAATAGTATATATATAAAATATATAGAAATTATATTTTATATAATTATAATAAAATGATAAAAGACACTAACAGACTCAAAATCAATAAATAAATAAATATGATAATTGAGCCCCAACCTTGTGACAAATTTACCGGCATTCCATAAATTAATATTTTATGGAATTGAGTGATATTATATATATATATATATATAATATAATATAATATAATATAATATAATACTATGATTATATTATATGTAGAAGCTTCAATGGAAGCTACTGGAAACCGAGAAAAAAAAAAAGAAAAATAAAAAAAAGGAGAGAAAAGAGTAAAAGATTGAAGCTTCTAGATAACTGTAGAAAGTGGAGAAAAGAAGAGCAGCCGATATATGTATATATATGTGTGTCTCTTGTGAAATGGTTGGAAACGGAAAGAGGAATAGTGGCAACCGTGGTTAGTGACCAAAATAGCTATAAAAAATTGATGATTCGGGAAGCTTCTTGAAGAAGCTGGACAAAGTGGAAGAAATTCTAGAGTGTTCCTATCATATAGATATACATAGACGGCTGTACACAGAGGAGGGAAAAAGAGAAATTGAAGAAAGGTAGAGAGAGAGAATTCTAGAAATTTTGTAGTGGTGCAGCAGAGGCACGACCTTGTTCCTCGTGGCTGCAATTTATGTACACGGAGACCATTAGTTCCATGACCGCTTTCCTGATTTGTTTCAGGCGAAACCGATGACCAAGTACGGTGCAGCCGTGAGTAGGAGACAGTAGCGGTGTAACAGATAGATGTGTATCTATATGTTTGTGTGTGGATGTTGTGGTTTGTAGGTTTCCCCTATTCCTGCCATTTCAGTTGAGAACAGAGGGAATTGAGGAGCAGTGGTAGAGTCGGTTGAATTGGATTAGGTTGGATTTTGTTGGTTCGGTTGTATCTGTGTTTGGAGGTGATCGAGATGTGTATGTTTGTGTATCGTTAGAGCAGAGGGGAAACTAAAATAGGGAGAGAGTAGCAGCTGTAGCGGTGCAGAGCTATACCTGTGTGCGTGTTAGTGTAGCGGTGCATTGGGGCTGCTCTATATTTGACAGGTTAATTGTCAATGCTGGTAAGGATTTTACATGTCGTATGAGAGCTGATTGGAGGAGTTCCGTTGCAGCACCTACTGCGAAAATTGGGGACTGATCTGGATGGATAGAGACCGGGTAAAGGGAGCACGGAACAGCAGCGTGCCAGAGCAGCGATTATGGATTATTGAGCAAATTGGTTATAGGGAGATATATGTGCATATATATATATATGCGTGTGTAGGTAGCGGTGCAATGATATATGTGTATGTGTAGCGGTGTGTGTGTGTAATGGTGTAGGGAATGTGCAGAGAGTGCAGTAGCAGCTGTTGGTCCTCCTCTGTATCGAAGCTACTTCACAAAACAGGGACGCCCCTATCGATATGAAGGTAATGTAATCCTCGTGCAGCACCGATGCAAATGTTGAGCCGTTCTTCCCAATTTATACTTCTACTGCTATTGGTTTATGGTGGATATGATTAGCGAGGATGCCATGGGCCATGTACTCATAGACCAAGATCATCTCCTGAGAGTCCTTACAGGAGTCGATTAGAGAGACAGGTTGAATGTACCAGAACTGGGAAAGGGTCTTAATTTTAGCCCAAAACTCATGAGCTCCTTGCTTCAATTCTGCATTCAACCGCTTTATGGGCAACACGGAAAGATTGAGGGCTTTTGAGTTTCTTGTTCAGTAGCTACAAAGCTTGATGCTTTGTTTGTTGACCCTTTGTCAGTGCCAAGTAATTGTGAGTTGCCATTGAGGGCTCAGGCTAGGAGTAAGATGTTGGCGACAAAAACTGTAGGGCTACGGCTTTGCGTGATGATAATGAAAAGGCTGATTATGATGATGTTGATGAACTTCTGAATTTAATTAAAGCCATCAAGCTGAATATAGAGACATGGTTAACGGTTTATGAGAATGTATTGTCATCCCTTTTCCTGATAAACAATCACTGGCATCTATTGGGAGTGTCATGCCATGGTGCAGGGATAGACTTAAAGGGATTGTTTGAGAAATTCAAGTATAAAAAAATTAGTTGGGCGCAAGAGATGGTTCCTAGTTGCTGGCATTTGGAGCAAGGCTGCAGTTGAGCGACTGCAGCCCAGTTTTCTCGGTCTTCTTTCTCTCTAATGGACCATCTAATTGGAAATCAGATGGCTTTAGTTTGGAGGATTTAAGGGGCGGTTATTGACTGGGTTATGAACAGTGGTGCTTGCCACTTTGTTATTTCATAAAGGAAGATAATCTAAGAAATGAATCACGTTGGTTGCTTCAATTAGTTTGGGTACTAGATTTCTTGTCACATCCCCCTTACCCACCCTGTGCGGATTAGGGGCATGCAACCGGCCAGTTAGGCACCCATCGATTTTTTTTTTTTTTTTGAAATCAAAATGCCGACGGTAATCCTAACCACAGGCCATTCATCAGTAACATCCAAGTACAATGCATTCAATTAATATAAGTTGCAGCGGAACTAAGGGAATGCATAACACCTTGGTAGAGCCATTAATACATCCATGGTTAACTATTACATCATTGTCCTACAAAAGATACGAGTCTTAGGTTTCAGTACATCATATTCAAAAATGGAGTTAGGTACAAAAATGGTTAATTCATGGATTCTTCAAAATAGTGCTTCGGGTCTCCAACCCGCTAATCCCGGTCGCTGGGTCCCTCACCTGAAAAATGTTAGGGAAGGGGTGAGCTTTAAAAAGCCCAGTGAGTAACACGGGTCCCCTGTCATGGGTTTCAAACCATTGTTGTTTATAAAACAGGTGGTTGAATCAGGTATTTCAGAAGATATAGTTAAATCCGTATATTTGAACGACATTTAAAAAGAATACAGTCAAAACATCATAGCAACAGAACAGTTCAATAATGAGCGGAGCAGAACAGTATAACAAGATAACAGTACAGTATGCACGAATTAAATAGTGCAATATGCTCATACAGTGTTCAAGACTGAATTTGGTACCATGAGTCAGTTGTTCTTTTAGTAAAAACAAGGATAATTTCATTTCAATACGGAACAGTGAAATTGGACAGGGTAAAATATAGTCATGCATTGAGTAAAAGCATGGAAGACAGTATATCAGTAGGAACAGTACAGTACAGTATAAAAAAATACAATAACTAGACGGTGTACTTATACACCAATTCAGGAGTCTAGGTTACTCACCTTGTGCGGTAACGGGACTTAACTGAGAAGCCTTTCTCTTCTTCTTATCCTTCTTTATCCTAGAAAATTTATGAACATTTCGTAAATCTCACATGAATCTTAACTTGGTTTATTTTAATTCAAAATTCAACCTGAGTTAGACTATCTCGCTGTCTATGTGTTTTATGATAATTGAAAATCACCTTTGCACCCACTCTTTCAGGGTTTTAGTGTCTTCTTGTTTCTTTAATTTAGCCTCTGCAATCATTGCCTTGGTAGGCGTCTTGTATATAAACGGTCGAACGGAGACTACCTCGGTTGTTTTGGCTATCCTTATGTTCCGTTCGATAATCTTTTGTTGCCATAATAGTTGTCGCATGAACTCCTGTTGCTTCTTGTCAGCTAGTCTTTCGGCCTTAGACATAATGGTAAATTTCTTGTTTTTCCCTTCCATGACTGGCTTGAGTTTTTATCCTATAGCATGATCCCAAGAAGTCAGGATGTGTACTACCTCTAGGCAGTCCGGTCATGAAATTATTTAAGCTTTCATTGGGTTAGTTCTTAGTTCATTCGGATGTTATCTAACTTGATACGGAGTTAGGGGTATTTTGGTCATTTCACAGTTGTGAAGTTTCGACTCCGATTCGTCATCCAATCACGTGTATAGTCCCCTACGTGTCAGGGTTTCTATTGTTTTCAGTTTCGTCTCAATCGGACTTTGTTTGGGTTCTAAACAGTGTCAGGGGCAATTTGGTAATTTCGTGTGTTGTATTTTTTGGCACTTTATCTGCTAATACGGACCTCACCGTTGAGTCCGGAATGTCTGACATAGTCAAAATAGACTATCTTTTAGTTGTATTTGGGTTCGGGTATCATCAGGGGCAGTATGGTCATTTACTCCTACGTGTTTGTATTTTTCGGGACTTAATTTCCCAATTTGGACTCCACCATTGAGTCCGGAATGTTTGAAATAGTGGAAATACACTATTTATTTGACTTATTTGGACTTCGTTTGACCTATTTATGACCTAGGGGTAATTTGGTCATTTTTATTTAATTAATAAATTAATTAAATAATTTAATTTATTATTTATTTAATTATCAGGGGTATAAATGAATTAAAACATCAGAAACTGGGCCATAGTGTCATATTCAGAACTGTTGGGGGTTGGTTTGCAATTTTCCAAAAGGTTTGAACTGAACCAAAGGGTTCGGTCCTTAAGCAATTGAACCGGACCGGTCCAATCCGGTTCTAACCGGTTCAAGGTAATGTGCTGACGTCAGGCTGACGTCAGCCCTAAAATTTAAAAATTTAAAATCAGTTAACAGAATGACGCAGTTTTGGTTTATGGGTTTTATCCGTTTCTCGGTCGGGTCGGAGCCCGACCCGAAAACCCGATCCTTGCCCGACCCGTACTGTTCATCGTCCCCAACAGTCTAGGGCTACTGTTGCCCTAGAATTGCAGAATTTCTCCTTCAATTTCGTGGAGTTTTATGCATCGATTCTTACTGGTTTTTGTTCTAAAAGGCTTCTGGGTGTAAGACCATTCGTTTGGCATCGGTTTCAAGCATCAAACTCAACGACGGGGGACTGTTCTAGCCGATTATCGTGGGAGTTACAGTCGGTTCATACGGCCTGGTTCCTCGACCATTTTGCACGGGGTTTGGTCCTCCGTGACCCTCTTAACATGAGCTTCAATTCCCAATCGTTTAATCTCAATTTAGTGGTCAAATGTTGAGAGTTGATTTTTGGGCCGAAAAGGATAATGTCGATTTTGAGGGCTTAAACCTAGGTTTCTAGGTCGCGGATGGTGTTTTTCAAGGTCCTAGAGTGTTCTACTTCCTGTATTGACCATTAAAAGCTCGGTTGGTTGAGGTCGGATCAGACCTGCAACCTCAAGGTTCAACAATGGCGGTTTGCTTACGGGTTGGTGGTTTGGGGCAGTTCTGATGGTCCAAAGTTTCCAAATCGATCCAGATTTTATGATCTAAACATGATACATGCATTAACAATCCTAAAAAGCTAGAAAACAGTAGCCAAATTAAAGAGGAAAATTTCAGAAAATTTTGGACAACTGACCTTCGTATAGTGGTCTCCCTCACTGGCTGTGCTCAAACAGAACTTCAACAAGTTGGCTTTGATCCCTCCGTGCACTCCCAGACCTTAGCTCCCTTTTATTGCTTCTTCAATGGCCAAACTCACACACAAGGTCTCACTTTCTCTCTCTAGATTCTCTCCCTTTCTCTCTAACCCACACTCTCTCTAAAACAGTAAACTAAACCCTCAAGACAGATCTGGTCTCATGCATATAGGGAGACACACATATCTCACATTTTCTCTTAACCTTCCATCTTCCCACATGCATGATTGTATTGCATGAAATCTGGTTGGAAGAGAGGTTTAATCATGAACTATAGGCATGATGGCTAGGGCTTAGGGTGATACATGCTGAGGTGTTGCATGCTTGTCCATTGGCCACTTTGGGGAGAGGCCAAATCAGATTTATACTTATATACATATCTTTGTACATATATACACAAAAGTGTTCCTAGCCTAGGTGGTAATTTTTTGGTAAACCAAATTTTGCCTAGTTTGGTCAAGGGATCAAATCCTCTTGGCCACATTTTTGGTCTTTTTCCCATATTTCAGGCTTAGGCCCTGTTTGGCTGCGCATTAATGCAGTTTCACTGTTTTCTTCCTAACTTTCATTCTGTAGCTTATTTTTCGACGCGGTTTCTTTCAGTCAACTCCTAGTTAGGTTAGCTTCAGTGTCTGAGGGTTCAGTGACAGTAATCAGTTTCTCAGAATTTTTAACATTTGCTAACATGGGTTTGATCAGTGTTAAACAGTTGAATTTAAACAGTTAAATACCAGATCAGATTTCAAAAAGAGTTTTTCATTACATAATTTAATAATTAAGTCTGGGGTCGTTTCTAATTTTGTGCATTCTAGGGTCGTTTTCTTCTCTTGTTCTGGGTGGTGTGGGTCACTGGATGTCTGGAAAATATCTTGGCATGAGTTTGAGAGCTTGAGTCGAGCTTTAGAGGCCGTGGTGAAGTGGATAGCCTCGGGCTGCAACTGCTTCGTAAATGGTCATTTCTACACCATTCCATGTGTGGTTTGGCTTGTTGCGATCGTAACGGAGAGGGGGTTCGATCCCCATTCTAAAAACTCAATTTTGGTGTAGTTTTGTAAGAGTGGTTCCAAAATCTGAAACCTGCATGTCAAATTTTCTATGGCCATACTTGGTCTTCGTGGTCGCGAGCCACTATTTTCCTAACCCCTAGAGCATCTACGTTAGGTCCCAACAAGCCAAAATCAGTTTGGCTTGGGTTGGTTCAGACCTGCTCCCATAAAGGTCCTCTCATGGTGGTTCTTCATGGTTTGATGCTTTAGGGTTGTTTTTAAGTTCTATCTTCATGTCTTGTTCATGTGTCCTAAATCTCATACATGCATGAATACAACTCAAATAACTTACATAAACGCATAACTTTTAGATAGAGGAAATAATGGGTTTTGGTGTTCTACCTCAACAATGGCACCTTCCTCTTTTTGAAATCTTTCCTTTCCTTTCCCTCTAACTTCTGAATGCTCCCAGTGGCCTTCTCAGCATCTCCTCTTGTTTCCTTTGGTTCCCCCTCAAATCACACACACACACACATTTACCTATATACATACAGCTCTCTCTCTCTCTCTCTCTCTCTCTCTCTCTCTCTCTTTTTTATTTCTCTCTCTACTCCCTCTCTCTGCTTCAGATCTGCACACACTCAACACACCTGACACACACACGCAGCCACTTGCATGCATAAGTCATGCCACACACACTGCCACACGCAATCTATGTGTATATATATATATATATATACACATTATATTTAAACACACCCACTAGTACACACACACACCAGCACCCATTCACTTACACACAAGCGTACACACACACAGATCTGCACATACACACACACACTGCATGCCTTTTGTATACATATATATATATATATTTAAATACATGCATTTACATACATACAACACATAACAATATATATATACATATACATATAATAAATACATAATACGCATTCCATACGTATACACATATTTAATAATTAATAATAATAAAAAAAAATTTACTTCAAAATTTCAAATCCTTACATCCTTCCCCCTTTAAAGAAATTTCATCCCAAAATTTAAAAATATGTATCTCTTCGACAAAATAATAGAAGATCAACTCAAAACGCATTGTATCATAGAGACGTGCAGCCTCACCTATGGATCTTTCACCTCTTCCTCAGTCAGGCGATGTGGAATGCATTAACCTCTCCTATTACTCTCTCCCCTAAGGGAACCTCGTCCAATTGGGCAGGCGTGTAGACATCTCTACACTCCCTGCTAGGGTCTGGTTTTGATCCCATCTGTAACGACCCACTCCACATGGTACAACACATAATGAAATCATCAAAATACGTTGGCTTCTCAATGCTAGTCTTTCTTTTCAACTCAAGCATCATGACTCACCTCAATAATTCAACATAATTTCAAAAATAAAGGAAAAGTCCTTAATGTTCACAAAGATACCTCAAAGTCTCTCACATACTCGCTGATCATCTAACAATTCTCGAATTAAGCCATGAAATCACCTAGTGATTTATCATACTAGCATCATCCATATATCACCTGTACCACAATGCAATTTAATAACCCAGTTCTTAGCATTATAATCATAAAACTCAAAGCAGTGCACCAAGGTTCAAAAGAGCAAAACACTAGTTAAACTCTTCACCAATTTAAGGTAGGAACACACATCAATCCTTACTCACATGTATTTAAATACACATATATATAAACATGTTTAAACATTTTCTTATGCATGCATTAATGACAATCAGTCTGTATATAAAATCATAGTTGCAGCACTATAACAAATACTAAACTAGCATGCATATTCAAAATCAACAAAAAACATCCAATAGTTAACACATAACCCATCACATTAGCATCAACGTATTAAAGTCCATCCCAAGAATACACAGGTATATGAATAAACATGACAGGCATGAATGAATGAGATGCACTAAAATCTATCGGCACGCTAGCCTATGAACTAAAGAAACAAAGGATGTACCTCGAACTGTAGGAGGTCAGGAAGTAGATGCCTCAAGCGCGGCTACTGTATAAACACGACCTTGGGTGGTCTGGTTCTGCCTACCCCCTTCCTTCTGTCCAGGGGCCTTGACGCTCTGCACCGAGGGTGCAGGCTGAAAATGTGGCGCTGGGGATCCATAGTCTAATTGTGGTAGTGGTAGAGATGTTTGAATGGGCTGGTAATCAGACGGCCTCTACGAGCCCTGTGAAGTCTGCCCTTGAGGACAGTTGGCCCTAAGATGGCCTACCTGGTGACATGTATAGCAAAGCCGCGGAGTTCCCCACCCCTGACTCTGTGTCTGAGGTGGAAATGGCATCGGACTCAGTCTAGTCTCGTATCCTTGACTAGGATCCCTCTATAGGCAATCGGCCACTTATGGCCAGGTTGTCGACACGGTAACATGTAATGGTTCCCTAAGATGCCCCCCTTCGAGGAGCAACAGACATAGTAGGCTAGGGGGTTAGGGACTGAATAGGCCCCTGTGATGTCGATGTGGAAGGTGTACTAGTTCGGAATCTCTTCAATGGTCTCCCATCAGTGTGGGTTAGGGTAGACATAGTAGGCTGGGCAGGTGTGGATATCTGTTCTGTGACTGTCTTGCCCTAGGCCCGAGACTCTTTAATCCCTTTGAGGTCGGCCAACTCTCTTTCAACTCTGGTGGCCCTAACCGCTGCCTCCTCATAGGTCTCTATAATGTGGCCTGCCAGCTTCTCTCTAATAGAGCTCTTCAGCCCCTTGAGAAAATGGTAAACCCTCAACTCTTCCTTTCTAATGATATGTGGGGCAAACCTCCCCAATACAGTGAAATGGGACTCGTATTGGGTCACAGTCATATCTCTCTAGAGAAGCGTCTCAAACTTCTCCCTGAATCCAATCCTGGCAGCCGCTGGGAAATAGTGGTCATTGAACATGGCCACAAATGCATCCCATCCCTCACCAAACTTGTGTAATCGGTCAGCAGCTACCTCCCACCACTGGCTAGCCAAATTAGTAAACTGAAAGGTGGCACATCGAATCCTCAGGTGTGGCTCAGTAATCCCCTGTGAGTCGATAATCCTGGTAATCTGTCTCAGCCACTCCTCTGCAGCCAATGGATCGGGCTGTCCACCAAATGTGGGAGGCCTCATCCTCTGGAACACCTTCATCATGAAGGTATCCCGTGTCTCTCCTCCAGCAGGCCTCGCCTCTTGGATGGCCGCCATGTCTCTAGCGCGAACGGTTTGCTCTACCTCTCCTACTAGGGTTGGGGTAGGAGCTAGAGCAGGTGCTGGTGCAGGAGTAGGAGCAATAACCTCCTCTGCTGTGCTATGCTCAAGAGCAGCAGTCTTGGGTCTACCACGCCGAGGTGGGGCAGCTGCCCTAGGCCTACCCCGCCTAGATGGTTTAGCTCTCACAGGAGCTCGTCTCGGTGGCATGTGCCTACAAGTCCAAGTAAAAAAAATAAATTTAATACCGAGTTCTAACACAGCCTTTGACAAGAAAGGAATTCATTTAAACAATACAATACACGCATACTCAAATCATGCTAGTGTTCAACTAGCCTACCAATACTCAACCCTAAGTGAATGCTATCCGAAAATAAGACCTCTTTCCACAAACAGGGTTTAACACAAGGACATCTCTAAAATTTTAAAGGTAAGCACTCGGAGTATCCATCATCCAATCTATACACAAAAAGCTCCACAAGTCTAAATTCTTATTTTAACATTTTAAGGTTTTGATATGTCTTTTATTATTTCTTACTTTTTATAGCTAGGTAATAACCCTTCATGGATCATAACTCTTTTTGTTACTAGCTGATGGGGCGCCATCCATCAACTGTAACGCAAGACTTGAGACCAATCCAGTTTGTATAAATATCATAGTCATAATACTATAATCTATGAAAATCGGTTAATAACCGAGCACACACATACAAAATCCATAAACAACAATCAATCAGGTAGATAGCTAGGTCCGCAGCCTATCTCATAAACAACTAGGCATACCGCCTATCGTATAGATAACTAAGCGCACAACCTATATTACAAATAACTAGGCATACGACCTATCCCATAAAGTATATGATTATGCATTTCTAATCTCAGTCAACCACTATATCAAACGATTCACATGCTCCCTATCTACCGGGAAATCTAGCATAGTGCATACTCATGCACACCAATGCAACACATGCACTTAAAACATACTACCCAAACCCACCTAACTAAATTGAAAGTCTAAACTTCTCTCACTATCCCTAAGTATTCGAACCTAGGCTCTGGTACCACGTTGTCACGTCCCGAATTCCCTTGAACCCGAGGCACGAGTAACAAAACTAAAAGAAAATGAAATAAAATATAGAAGACAACTTAATGGGTTCAATTAAACATGCATTCTTTTCCTTCAATACATAATTACGTAAAGTACATTCGATAGACATTGCTCATATCATTCGGGCTTAAGCCTGTACATCACAAAGTACGCCTCAAAGGCCAAATATCCTTTTAAGTTCATGTCTCCTCCACTCTGCCAGACTTCCTCAAGTCTCAAGGGCCAGGAGCGTCATCTGTAATATGTTATCCAACGAATGGGTCAGCTCAATTGCTGGTATAATATAATGCTAATGCAAGGAACAAAATTAAGGCGTGGCATGTGCAAGTGTACAGTTATATCTACATGTCATACAGTTCATACATATGATGCACTGACAAGATTCATAACGCATTTATACAAACTCTACACTATATCCCTGAATTCATTAATATGATGTAATGAAAATGTGCGTGACATACCCACACAACTCTATACCACACCCATGTTAGCTCTATGTCACACCCATGTCAACCCTATGCCATACCCATGTCTCCTTTTCGGAACACATCCGATGCATCCTGAGTACCAACACCCATTCACGAAACACATCCGTTGGATTCTGGGCACCAATACAACGTCTCATTTTCGGAACACATCCGATGGAACTTGAGTACCAATACCATGTCTCGTTTTCGGAACACATCCGATGGATCCTGAGTACCAACGCAATGTCCAATTTTTTTAGGTCTTTCACCACAGAATCTACACTCTCATGATGCGTAGTACCACGTGCTCAACCTAGACTATGCTTTCAATGAATCACACCATGCCAATATGCCTTAATTCCACAATGCAATAATACAATCTCAGATAAGCAATTTTTCCAACACATGGAGCATGCTTTCAAACAATGTATTCTACTTAAAACAATCACAATGTCTGAATTATAAAACCTCTTCCACATGAAAGTATACAATACATGATCAACGTAAATACATACTCAAGTCATGTGTTCACAATCTTAACAACTCTCCATAAACATAAATCACGTACAACACTAACACATAAAACAAATCATATCTCCATAGAGCAACAAGAAACACGTAAGCAACATAAACAATCAACTCAAGGTTTCTTTTTAAAGCAGCATTCCTTATGTGATTTTCTAACATCAAATAAACATATGATTCATTCAATCAACATGCAAATCATTCCTAACTTAATCCTATTCCTTACTTAGCAAAATATCATACCTGATGGGTTGGTCTCAACCGTAAGAAATAGTACTCGTGGTATAGCCGAACTAATCAAGAGAATGTAAAAGGTCAGGCCGCTTTCTCCTTTCCCTTCAGTGTTCCTAAAAGCATGAAGTATAACTCAGTCAATTGCTACTTGAATTATGCTATTCATCAAATTTTATGCTTTTATTTTATGAGTTTCTATTTACTAAAATAGACTCCACCATTGAGTCTGGAACGTCGAACAAAGTCGGTTTAGGCTTTGTGGAATTTAATTTGGGCATATGTACTAAAAAGGGAAAAATAGTAATTTTTTCATTCTTGCCCCGGACCCTATCGTGGTCCTCAGAATGTTCCATATACCTTATATATAATTTTCTAAGTCTTTTGGACCTTATTTGGTAACTGCCTTTGATCATTGGGACACATCGGTAATTTGTTATTTTATACGTTGACTGTTCTGGAGTCTTAATTATGCTTAGAAAAATTTATTAGATTAGGTTGGCATTTATTTTGTAATACCCTGACCCGGGTTAGCACGTATATCGAGGTAAGCTGGGTCATGTAGTGTATTATCAGTTGTAACCTGAGATGTTTAAACTCTATATTTTGATGAATACCGATTTGTGACCTGGGGCATGTCTAGTGACCCGGAACCTAGCCTCGTAATGGATGCACACATGCAGTTCCATGCATGCATGTATGCATACGTATACACATGCAATATATCTAAAATAAGGTGCATGTGTGCAATTACGAATTGAGAAAATATATGTAAATAATTTATACGTACAATTATGTACATACGTGCATATAAAAATGGTATAGTATATATATATATATATATATGTATATATGTAAGTATATATATATATATATATGTACATACAAAATTATAAAGAAATAAAAGGGGAAAAAGATGAAAAAGAAAAGGCTGCCAAGGCAGTCGTGTGTGTGTGAGTTAGGTGAGAATTATATATATATATATATATATATATATGTAAAATGACATCACCTAACCTAATCAACCTAACAAGCATGGTGAGGAATAGTAGAAATCAGAAAAGGTATGGCCTAAGGTGACTCTTGATCAGGAGAAGTGACCTTGGAGTCTGACAATGGGTAAAGAGTACACCTATATACACCTATATACACATATGGTGTTGGAAAGAAAATCAGAGAGAAAGGGGCACTAGGAAGGCTGTGTGTATCAAGGAGAAGCTCAATACCAAAGGGATCCGAAAATCTGAGGTAAGCCACTGTTTCTGTTTTGAAATTTTATAGCATGATTCAATTTATTCTGAATATAGGGTCTAAACAAGCATGAAAAATGGTGTTGATAGGAACAAACCGTACTTCATTTGGTTCACAAATGAGGGAGAAAATCCTAGTTGCAGGTTTAGGGATAATTCGGGTTTTATGAGATCTGATGCATGAAATTTAATTTTGAGCTTGTAAGTGGGTAGGAAATTCAAACAGGAATCTAACGCAACAAAAATCAAGACAAATGACCCAAAAATAACTGAGTTACAGTCGAGTAATCCTCACCGGTGCTACGCCGGAAACTGGGAAAAAGAACGATCGAAACCGTAGCTTTCTTAGGTTTAAAATTGTCAAAATGACGGATTAAAACGGTGGGATTGATTTGGCATGAAAAGATTTGAAAAACAGTAAAAATTAGACGTGAAAATTGTAAAAATAGTGGCTAGGGTTTACTGTTCCGGCGACTGTGGCCGGAAAAACGATCGGGGAAGACGACCGGAATATCGAGGGGTGTATCGGGTTAAGACGGGACCGGGTTTGGGTCGGTTCGAGTCGGGACCCGACCAAAAATAAATGGGGTAGTGATACTGTGTCGTTTTGTAATGAAATTTAAGTGATATTTGGGTTGTTTGGTAACAGGGATAATAAATTGAAATTGGGTTTGAGTCTAACCAAACCGTGGATAAGGTAGACAGAGAGGATACCTTATTCCGGTTCTCTGAATTTAATTGAACCGGTTGGTTCAGTGAAGGGTCAGGCTGGTTTAGGGTTTTGACTGGTGAATCCACTGGTTCAGACTAGAACTCTAGGAAATTACGAACCGACCCCAGAAGTTTTAAGAAATCTCACTATGGCCCAAACAGAAAAATTAATAAAATATTAAGTTTTACAAAAATACCCCTATTTCAAATATGGGTCAAACGAAGTCCAAACGATGCAAATGAATAGTCAAAATTTATTATATCGAATGTTATGAGTCCAATGGTGAGGTCTGTTTCACAATATGGGGTCCTGAAGGATAAAATAACGTAAAAGTGCAAAATGACCATTTTGCCCTTTTTAGTACAAAAGTCTAAATGGGATTCCGCGAAAGCCTAAATCGACTTTCTTCGGTGTTCCGGACTCAATGGTAAGGTTTATATTAGTGTTAGAGATACTTATGATAGCAAGGCATAAAATTTGTTGAATAGCATTAATTCTAAGACGGATCTATTGATATATAGGGGACTCGACAGGAAAGGCCAAACTCACGGGATATTGATTTGAGAACGCACATTTAGAGGTAAGTGGATCACTCTCTCTTACATGTGATGTTTCCACAAGCCAAGTTTATTCTTTTACTGCCAAACTCGTACTCTTGAATGTATTGATATCCTTGTGTTCCACAATTTGATATTTTCTATCTTCTGGACATTTGATTGACTGATGTATCATTGTTATCATGTTACACTGTGCCTTGAAATGCCTACTGTTGTATCCTTATTGAATGAATGATATTCCATTTTTATATTCTATGGAATTACTTATGATCATGATATGTTTATGAACACGGGAGTTATGCTCAGTCACAACACCCATCTGATGCTATTTGATTGACTGGGACCTACGGATCAAGTCCGTGAACGGACAAATGGCAATTCACTGGAATTCACTGGAGGGTATGCCGGGCCCCAAAAGATCGAGGGTCTGCCGAACCCTGACACAGAATAACAACATATTTTATGACTGATAGAACTTGATTGTTGAATGACATCATCCCTTATGATTCTTCGAGTCTCGAGGGACTTGTATTATTGATTTGATTGTGATCGATTCATTGTGGCAGTACTTCATTGTTGTTATATTATCATTGAAATTCTTCATATTGATATTACACCCAATACTTCTGATTGTGTATTGTGATTACTGTTCATTGGCCCTCGTGGCAATTGTTTTCATTGGCTATCACAGCACCTTATTCTCATGATTGGCTGTCATGTCCTCATATGAATTCGTATTCTTTATTGATCATCGATACCAGTGTTGGAGATCTGTATTTACTTACTGAGCTTTGTAGCTCATTCCACCCCACTTACCCCTTATTTCAGGAAATGACGCTGCGAGACCCCAGTAGGGGTCTGAGAGTGTAGGGGGACATTTTGAAGTACTGTACCAGTCTATGTTAGTTCTCCCATGTATTCACCACCCCCGAGTGCTGGTTACGTTTAGTTCTCATTTTGTCTTATGTAGAACTATGTCATGTATTTAATAGACTTCGCCGTTTAAATTGTTAAAAGACTTCCGCTGGATTACTGTAATTGATAAAGACTTCCGCTGTTCATTGTTTAAAGTTTTTAGTACATTGCATATTAGTACTATGATACAGGAATGGAAAAAGTAGGGACGGCCTTCGGGTCGGCCCCGCGACACGAGATCCGCATAGGGTGGGTTTCGGGTCATGACATATTTGGCCTCTACTTTGTACTTACCATGCTCAGGGGCATTTTGGTCATTTAATATTCTTACGCGTCACATTTTTTAGTACTTTTTTGTTAATATAGACCTCACTGTTGAGTCCAGAATGTCCGACATAATTAAAATGGACTATCTTTATGTTTATTTAGCCCTGGGTATCGTTAGGGGTATTATAGTTAGTTATCATTTGCGTGTCTTTATTTTTTGGGACTAAATTTTCCAAATCGGACTCCACCGTTGAGTCTGGAATGCTCGAAATAGTAAAAATGCACTATTTATTTATTTTATTTGGGCTTCATTTGACTTATTTAATGTCCAAGGGTAAAATAGTCATTTTACCCATTTAATAAAATAATTAAATAAATTATTTTATTATTTTTCAGGGGTGTATTTATATAAAAATTCCAAGGATTGGGCCAGAATATAATTCTATAAAACTGTTGGGGTCAAAATGTAATTTTGAAAAACATTTAAAATAAACTGGAGGGTTTATTTTATTTTTAAGTGAACCGGTCTAGGGTTTCACTGGGCCAACTGGTTTTGTCCGGTTCAGTGTGTAATGCTGATGTCATGATGACGTCAGCCCTGAATTTTAAAAGTTCCAATCAAAACGACATAGTTTTAATTAATAGGTTTTAAACCATTCGTAGTTGGGTCGGGGCCTGACCCGAGTCCGACCCAGAGCCCGACCCAACATTGTTCACCTTCTTCCTCACTCACCCACTGCGTTGCCCTAATTTTTAGTTTTCAAACCTTTCCAATTTCGTGTATTCTGGGGTTGTTTTCTTCTCTGGTTCTGGGTGGTGTGGGTCACTAGATGTCTGGAAAATATCTTGGCATGAGTTTGAGAGCTCGAGTCGAGCTCTAGAGGCCATGGTGAAGTGGATAGCCTCAAGCTGCAACTGCTTTGTAAATAGTCATTTCTACACCATTCCATGCGTGGTTTGGCTTGTTGCGATCGTAATGGAGAGAGGGTTCGATCCTCATTCTAAAAACTAGATTTTGGTGTAGTTTTGTGATAGTGGTTCCAAAATCCGAAACCTGCATGTCAAATTTTCTATGGCCATACTTGGTCTTCGTGGTTGCGAGCCACTATTTTCCTAACCCCTAAAGCATCTACGTCAGGTCCCAACAAGCCAAAATTAGTTTGGATTGGGTCGGTTCAGACCTGCTCCCACAGAGGTCCTTCCATGGTGGTTCTCCATGGTTTGATGCTTTAGGGTTGTTTTTAGGTTCTGTCTTCATGTCTTGTTCATGTTTATGTGTCCTAAATCTCATACATGCATAAATACAACTCAAATAACTTACATATACGCATAACTTTTAGAGAGAGGAAATAGTGGGTTTTGGTGTTCTACCTCAACAATGGCACCTCACTCTTTCTGAAACCTTTCCTTTCCTTCCCCTCTAACTTCTGAATGCTCCCATTGGCCTTCTCAGCTTCTCCCCTTGTTTCCTTTGGTTCCCCCTCAAATCACACACACACATTTACCTATATACATACAACTCTCTCTCTTTCTCTCTCTCTCTCTCTCTCTTTTATTTCTCTCTCTACTCCCTCGCTTTGCTTCAGATCTTGATTACGCCCAAAGAATAACGCGATAATTATAGTGTAGCTTTGGGGTGTTGATTCCATAGAGAGACAAAATTAAAAGAATAATAGAAAGAATTCCTGAAATTAAAGAAAATATTAAACGATTAACAAGAAAATAAAAATATAAAAGTGATTTTAATTACAAATTAAAATTAAACAAAGTGATTAACTAAAGAAAATACTCAAATTAACGAATAGTAGAGCGTCGAGAATCCCTTGCACATATCCGATATTTCAATTATTTTTAATTCATTGCCTACTCAATTGAGAATTTAATTTTAAAAAACTCAATCAGAAAATATAGAATTATAACCCAAAATTTAACCAAATGTAACCCTTTGAAAAATCATTCATCACTTTTAAATCACTCAAATTATTATTCACATTAAGAAAACCCAACGACGACAATATAACTAACGAGCAATATTGCAGCAAAGAATTGATTCAGTTTGATTGGATATCCCTATTACTATTTCAGCCCCAATTTCAATTTCTTATCCGTGTCACCAAACACTCTAAATCTCATTTTAAAACCTTTTAACTTAAATCAATACTGCACCGTTTTGATGTATCCATTTCTGTTTTGGTCGGGTCCCGACCCGGATCTGACCCATGATCCGAATCCAAGCCCAAACAGTTTTCTTCTTCTCCAGCAACACGCCGGTAGGGTTCCGGAGGGTGCCGTCATCTTCTCTGGTGATGGTCACCATTTTTCGATCATTTTCAGCCCTTTTTTCATTGTATTTTTCTTTAGTTTTTCATGGTGATTTCATTTCTAAGTTTTATTTTTGATTTAGGTTATCAAACTCTCTAACAGTGGACTTTAAATGGGTAAACTGGTTTTCCGGCGGCCTAGTTTTTCTCAATTTTGTGATTGATTGTTAACTATTTTGGCTTCTTTCCTTTCCTAACTACTTCCTGCACTCATGAGGATTAGTTCTTCATTATAAAACCGAAGCTTTATGCTAAAAAAATCCTGCAACCCGATTCTATCCCTTAACCTGCAACTCACCATAACTTCCTCATCTTTTAACCATTTTAACTAAATCTTTTTGCATTTTGTTTCATATTTCATGCTAATTCGAACCCTATCATTCAAACTAATTATCACGCTCTTAAAATTAAAAATAGAATAAAACCCACTCACTTATATTTTCTGATTTTCTTGGTGCAGTTCCTCTCTCTCCTTTTGTTTCCTTCTCATTTGAACTTCTGAACCCTTCTGAATCTCTTAGACTTCACAGCTTCTCTTTCTTTGTTTTCTAAATTGCTCTTAATGAGCAACCATATATATATAGGCAATAATCCAGCCACTTGCCCTACTCTCACGCCCACTATTTCTCTCTCTTTCGCCCTTCTTTGTAGCCTTTGTTGACTACTTTCCACCGTCCTTTGCCTCTCTGCCAACCACGCAAGGTCACACAATATACATATACACATATATCACACTCCACTTGTGGCTATGGTGTCGGCAACCTTGCTACCTTCACCCTATCCGCACACCTCACACCTCACACCTCACTCATGTACATGCTACTATTGCACCTTCCCTTCTTTTTCTTTTCTTTTCTTTCCTTTTCTTTCCTTTTTCATACATTTAGACACATAAATGTATATATATACCACACCATGTATATATACATATATAAATACATACTTTATACGTGTACATATACTCATATATATATATACATATATTTTAAATTCTAGTCACACGTACATACACTCATATTAACTAGGCTACGCGTATAGGTATACGCATGCACACGTATTACGAGGCATAGTTCTGGGTTGCTCAGGCATCGCCCGACAATGTCTGTAAAAATGAACCATTCACATTCTAATACTATTCAGTCCCTATGATATCTTGATATAAAGCTTCAACAACTCGGTTTACAACTGGTGTTGTTTTATTCTATCAGGTCTAACTCGATTTATGTGCCATATCCCGGGTCAGGATATTATAGGTGGTGATTTAAATTAAATGTGGGATTAATTAGACTCTTCATAAATTGTTCTTAGGAATTACAAGGGAAAGGGAAAGGTGTAACACCTCGACCTAATTAAGCAAAGCAATTAACTATAATGACAATTATCATAAATTAATTTACTTGATAACCATGGGCAATGCTAGTTATGACTAATGACTAAGCAAAGGAATAAATGATAAAAATAATTAATTCTAAATTAAATACGACTAAGGTGAGAATGAAACTTAATGTCGAGGGTCATGATTTTACAGAAGTTACATCTAGTGTTAATCGAGGATTAAAACACAAGTGAATGTGAAAAATTAGTGCACGAAGTGCACTTAAGCAAGATTTGTATAACGCACGACGGGGGTGCATTTAGTTAGACTTATTCTGATAATTAAGATGGACTATTAAAATAATTAAAATACATTAAGGCAAAACAATGAAGGCTATGAAAGCTTGATAAGATCTCGATTTACGAAATCGACACTGAAGAGAATAAATAAGCGATGCAAGTACATGTGGAATGAATAAAATGAATCAAGAATTTCCTGATAAAAATAATATATTTCTAGCATAAACCAAATACAATGGGACGTGTTAAAAATAAAATTAATGACATGAAATGGAAGCAGCAAGAATCAAAAACATTGCGAGAATGGCAAGAGATTTTACGGTAATTGAAACGCAATTTTGAAAATTCAAGAAACACACCTAAAATGCCAAACAAGGCACAAGAAGAGAATAAGAGAGAAAATAAGGCTAAAAGTGTTGGCCAAGGGACTTGAACCCAAGACCAAAAATGAGGGAGAATCCTATACCAAAAATAATAGCCAACTTGTGTACAACACTTTTGTGCTATATATCTCACAAGATATATATATATATATATATATATATATAAACCCTATTTAATCCCCAAGTCTGCATGCTCAAAATTGAGGTGTTAACACCTCATTGAGCCCTTATAGCAACCAATCAATTTTCCTGCAGAAATTAATATATATATATATATATATCTGTGTGTGTGTGTATGTGTGCTGTAGATATATATATACACACACACACACACACCATGTGTGCGTGCTATATGTGTATAAGAAAAAAAGAAAAACAGACCATAATGGTCTGACTAGAGAGAGAGAAAAAAAGAGATACTTGCTGAGATAGAAAGTGAAGAAGAAGAAAAAAGTAGAAACCAGAAGCAAGGAGGAAGAGAGAGAAGCAGCAGAGGGAGAAGGAAAACTATCACGGCCTGGAACCCGCCCTGTGCAGATTAGGGGCCCGTGACCACGGGCAACAGCCAACGAGTCGTCCCTTGCTAAAGGATCTCATACACCAATTAATTAATGATTAATGCATGTTAGACATTAGTTAATTAATACCATCATCATAGTATAGTTATACAAGCCATAATAAAAGTAAGTGTTTAGTTTACAGATCCTTAATACAAAAACTATAGCTAGGACGTGGACACACGGAAGAGTTAAGACTAGATTACACTTAGTCTATTACAATTATAGAAAAGCGTCCACCATTACCTGCAAAAGGACGATCTGTGGCAAAATGTGGCATTTACTCGTAGTGCACGCCCTATGGTCCTTCTACAATATCCTGTCCTGAAAACAAGACATATCTAGACTGAGCTAACTTAGCTCAGTAAGTAAATTCCCTCGCTCTGCCATGGGTTAGGTTCAGTTTAAACAAAGAATAATAAAAATGGTAAATAAAGGATATAATATCATAATAGCCAGTCACCAAGAGTGTGAATCACCATAAATGACTCGTAAGTTCAAAAGGCACATCCCAAGGTAGTGTGATTCAGGTAATATAAACGATATAACAAATCAATAATAGGGATTGACCTATACAACAGTTAGTTGCTGTAACACCCTAACCCAAAATCACCCGAGAAAATCACTGTACTATCGAAACTTTAAAGTCTATTTTTTGAGATTAATCAATAGATCGATTTTTAATTCGAAAAGCCCCGAGTGTCCGAATAATATACAAATAAGTGAATGATATATATATATGTACATACGTGTATATATATATATATATGAGTATCTAAGTACATATATATATATATATGTATGCATATATATTAGTATATGTATATATATTGTATATATACATATATCAGTTTGTGTGTATATGTGTACGGGTGTGTGTGAATGTATGTGTATAAGTGTGTATATGCGTGTGTGAGTGTACAATACATGTATATATGTGTGCATGATGTATATATATATATATGCATGAATATATATATATATATGTAAATGTGTGTATATATGGTTGTGTGTGTGTGTAGTGATTATATATAACTATATATATACACATATGTCGGCAAAGTGTGAAAATATATATATATATATATATATAATAAACAAAATATCTAATGAAAGAAAAAGAAAAGGAAGTGAATGTGTGTGTGCAGCAAGTGGTGTGTGTGTGTCAAATGTGTGTGTAAATAAGTGTGAGTGGTGTGTGGCAATGGGTTAAGAATATATGTATAATATGTAAAAAATCTTGTAAAGATAAAACAAAAGAAATGAAGGAGACAGAGAAGAGAGTGAGAGAGAGGGAGGGAGAGAAGGTGGTGAGAAACCGCTTATATAAGGCATGAATGCGTGCATGCATTAGACAAAAAAGAAAAGCAAGAAAAGAAGGAGCCAAGAAGAAGAAAGGAGGAGGAGAAGCAAACAAAGTGTTGTAAGGAGAAGAAAGAGGTAAGGCCTCTTGATTTTATTTTTTGAATTTTTGGTTTTATAAAACTTGCATGAAAACTTGTAAAAGACTATAGGACCATAATCTATAGGAAGAATGGAAACTTTAGGAAGAAACCATGAGTAAAATGGTGAAGAAATGAGGAAGAAAAACCAAGTTGTAGGTTTTGGGTGGTGAAGTATTTTGATGGTTTTAAACCATTAGAGGATTGGGGAATTGTTCCCCTCAACCTCAGAAGCACGTAGGAAGAAAAAGGGAAGAAAAAGAGTGGCTAGAAAGCCACGAAATAGGATAAAAATGACGTGGCCAAAAATCGTGGCTCGCCGGAGCAGCCACTGGTTTTTCCTATTTTGGCCAAAACCACCAATCAAACCCCAAAATCAACCTTAGATATAGAAACCTTAGAAAATTTGGATTCAAACCACGTTAGGCCGATGCCAGAATTCCACTGAAAAATGTTGGCCGGCACCGGAAGCTAGTTGGAGAAGAAGAACAGTGGCAAGGTTGGTTATAGGTCGGAGTTGGGTCGGGCCTCAACCCAAAATGAAATAGGTTGGTATATTCAAAACGACACAATTAAGTTTTATTTTAAATTGAATTAAGGGTGTTTGGTTTTAGAGTTAATAAATTGATTTATTAACCCTATTCAGAATAAGGATAGCTTATTCATGTTTAGCCTCTATCCATTATTTGGTTTAAAAATAGTTTGAAAAATAAAGAGGGTTGCTGCCCCCAAGTTTCGAGCCTCAGACCAGTGAGCGTGTGAGCACTTAAACCCCATACACAGACCACCGTGCCATTAAGGCACTTGTGGTTATATTTTTCCTTAAATAATATATAATATTATTTAAATAAATTAACTTAATTAATTAAGATAATTATTGAAATAAATTTTAAAGTCTAAATAAATTAAAAGTATAGTGTATTCCTACTATTTTGAGCATTCTAAACCTAATAAAGGGGTCCGTTTCACGAGACAAGGTCCCGATAAATTAAGACCCATAAAAGAGTCAAATTATCATTTTGCCCTTAGTGCTACCTAAAGCCAAATTGAGACTAGTAAAAGCCTAAACCTATTTTATTTGACATTCCAAACTCAATGATAGAGTTCGTTTTACCAAATAAGATACTTAAAATATGCATGTATGAAATTGAATAATTTTAAGGGGTTAGACTATACGTAGCATTAAACTGAGCAATGCTTACTGATTTATAGGGACTTCAAAAGGGAAAGGGAAAGTGACTAACTACTGAAAGTAAACAAACTGTGTTAAAAGGTAAGTAAAATCCAATCTCTTATATGTGGTATTCTCAGTCATGGTTATTTCTTTTATTGCCAAAGTTGTACTCTTATACATACCTGGTGCTTATTGATTCCATAATGTGATATTTGTTCTATCTTGTGAACATTATTTGACTGCTATATCTTGATCATAAATGTTGTACACTTTGTGCCATGCCTTGAAAGCCTAACTATTATGTTTCTACTATTGAGAAAAATGAATGATATTCCATATATGTACACTTTTCATGAAATTATGATAATCATGATATGTTATGAATACGCAGAATTGTGCTCAGTCACAATATCCATCCGATGCTTTTTATGGACCTATGGGTCGAAGTCCATGAATGGACGTAGGGCAGTGATGGCGTTATATACGCACTGAATATTGATGGTGTTAAATATGCACCGAGTATTGATGGCATAAAAAAACGCATTGAGTATTAATGGCGTAAAGAAACACACTGAGTTTTGATGGCATAAAGAAATGCACTGAGTATTGATCGAGGATGTGCCAAGCCCTAAACAGAATATGCATCAAAATGTTAAATGATCATATTTTTCCTATGAATGATCATATGTTGAAAGTTTATTAATTTACGATTGATTGGTTATCTATTGATTGTGGTAGTATATCTACTGTTTTGGCCAGATCCCTATTGATGATTCACATACCTTATGCCATTTGACATTCGCTTATTCATGATTGGTTATTGTAACCCTTTATTGTCTTGATTGGCCATTATGACATTCTACCTTTAGATTGGCTATTGTAGGATTCCATTTTATGGCTGGCTATCATGTTATCACATCCTTGTTTATCTTGGATTACGTTTTTTTGATATTGACCCTGACCCATGATAGAGAGAATGAAATTTACTTACTGAGCTTTGTTGGCTCATTCAAACTTACATATTTGTTTCAAGAAGAGACACTGCAAGCAGACCGTAGAAGCTTGCATACAATAGAGAGCATTTTGAGAAATGTAATAGAAATGATGTCTTAGCTCTCCCATGTATTCACCACCTAGGGGTGATGTAAATGTTGGTTCTCCTTTTGGATATATAGAATCTTATTATGACTTCCGTTGTTTAACTGTTAATTTATTTCATCACACATTGTTATTACTGATAGAGTCAAAAGAAAAAGTTAGGGACGGCTAGAGGTTCGGCCCCGCGATCCCAAATCTGCATAGGTTGGGTTTCGAGTTGTGACAGAATGGTATCAGAGCCAGGTTCTAGGTTCTAATGATTTATGGGAGATTAAGGACTAGAGTACTAAGACTATTAGGTCTAAAGGTCAGTCAATAGATAATGCCTAACCACAATGTTAGACTTTTACTTACATGCTGACCACTATGGTTAAACTTAGTTAGACTCGATTAAACTATGTTAAGTGGTTAGACTCGATTAGACTTAATTATACTATGCTAACCCCTATTTCATAGTGGTTAAACTCTTCCGTAAATGTTGTTTCCATTCTGTCGGGAGAGTTATTATTGGAGAATGTTAGACATAGAGCATGTGAGATACAAATCAGAGGCACAGGTGTTCTCAAAGATCGACTTGAGGTTAAGGTAGCATTAGTTAAAAGTCAGGCCTACTGATATAGAGAAAATAGCATTTAGAACCCAATATGAACACTACGAATTCCTTGTAATGCCTTTTTGGGGTGACACATGCCTCAGCTGCATTCATAGACTTAATGAATAGGGTTTTTAAGCCACACTTAGATGATTTCATGATTGTGTTCATCGATGATTTCTTAATTTGCTCTAAGAACAAGGAGAAACACAAAGGACACTTGAGGTTTATTTGAGGAATATAAAATACACTTGATGTTCATAGAAAGAGTTGTTTGTCGTTCTGATATAACTGTAAAACTTAATTCTCAGCAGAAAGTTCTTATAGTTAAATGTGAGCAAGTTCTATTGTAACACCCCGACCTTGCGTAATTAATAATTAGTTGTTAATTATTAATTAACACCGATTTAATGAATGATTAAGGGAATTAATCATAATCCCGACGGTCATGATAGACCGATTAAAATAATTAAATATGTCTGGAGAGAATGGTATAATACCCGAACCCGATTCCTGATTAATTCGGTGAAATAACGTCGTTTTAACACCAACGGAATCCGAATTAGCTAACCTGGGAAATCCTGGATGATTAATAAACGATACGGAGCCTCTGACACTGAAGCTAACTGAAATACGAAATCCTCGGAAGAAACCGCGTTGAAAAAAGGAGCAACGAAAAGGAAATTACGAGGGAAACAGTGAAAATAGAATTTCTGCGCAGCCAAACAGGGCATAAGCCCAAAAGGGAGAAAATGCCCAAAATATGGTCAAGGGGATTTGAACCCTTGACCAATTGGGCAGGATTTTGTGTATCCAAAATATAACTAACTAGGCTAGTGGCACCTTTGTGTACAAATATACAAAGAAATGTATATAAACACAAATCGGATTAGACCACCTCCCAATTGACCAATAGCCAAGCATGCAACACATCAGCCATGCATCACCCTACACCCTTAGACTATCATGCCTATACACCACATGATGGCATCTCCTTCCAACCAAAATGCATGCAAAACCATCATGAACTTTGGGAGATGAAAGGACAAGAAAGAAATCTGATTTCATATACATGTCTCCATGTATGCATTGGAGGGAAATCAGAACTGTAGATATCCTGTGTACTGATATATGGAGAGAGAAAGCTAGAGAGAGATAGAGAAATAAGTGTGTACATACATGATGGTGCACAAGAGATTCAAGAGGAGGGAGAAAGGAACTGAGGGAGGCACACGACTGGGACTGTGAGGCTCTGAGGTGCCAAGGAACTGAACCAACAAAGATGGGAAGGAAGATCACTATTTCAGAGGTAACCTCAAAACTGTCTAGTTTCTGTTTAGACTTTTGCTACTGTTTTTAATGCCTTGAGGCCATATAAACTGCTTATATGAACTACAGTGAGGCCTAGGAACTTTTATAGGATAACTGGGAGGGTCGGATAAGCCTTGAAACCCAAAACTGTGACAAACCGCCATTAACAACCTTCCTGTAACAGGTCTGATTCGACCTTCATAAAACTGAAATTTGATGGCCTAGAACTGATCTAGACCCTTTTAGGACCCCATAAATACGGACCCGCGACTTGGAAACACATGGAAGGCCCTCAAAATCGAACCTATTGTCTCGGCCATTGGAACCCAAACTCGTAAATAAGCTTGTAAACTGAAATATTTAAATGGGGGATTGAAGCCCCTGTTACGAGGGTTACGACAAGCCAAATCCCATGAGGTTTGGTTGAGAAACGAGGCCACACCACCGAACTGAATCTCCTTACAATAATCGGTTATACCGAGCTGGATCATTGGATTCGAAGCTCGAAATTAATGTAAAATTGTTGGTATCACATACAGAAATGTTTTGGAATCAAAACATATCGAAAACAGCCCTTGAAAACCCACGAAATTGAAGAAATAGCAAGCCTGCAACTAGGGCAACGGATGGGGAAAAGATGGGGAAGATGGAGTCGACTCGGCCGAGTTGACCGAGCCAAGCCGAGCTGACTCGGACACGTGTCGGCCTGTGAGGATGCCACCGCATTAATTGGAACGACACCGTTTAAGCCTAACCGTTTTAATTTAAATCGAATTCCGGCCTGTTTGGTTCTTCGGTTAAGAAATGTAAAATCAGGGTTTAGGATAACCTGAATACGGATAAGGGCCAAATTGAGGTTAACTGGAATATGCTATTCCGGTTTTCTAAAGGTCACTGAACCGGCTGGTTTTCTGAATTTTGGACCGGCTCAACAGTTTAACCCTAGAACCCTATGGTTTGAACCCCTAAATTATGTAATTATGTTTTGACCCCTGAAGTTTTCTGATAATACAGTTTGACCCCAACAGTTTTTCAATATTGTACAGTGGCCCATATTTTGGAAAAATTGTACATTTAAGCCCTGGTAAATTAATTAAATAATAAAATAATTATTTTAATTATTTTATTAAGTGAGTAAAATTACAATTTTACCCTTGGACATTATATATGTCAAACGGAGTCCAAATAAATTAAATAAATAGTATATTTTCACTATTTCAAATATTCTGGACTCAATGGTACAGTCCAAATTGGGAAATTATGTACCGAAAAATACAGACCTGTAAGTGACAAATGACTGTACTGCCCCTGAGGGTACCCAGGCCCAAATAAAAATAAAAGACAGTTTATTCTGATTATGTCGGGCATTCTGGACTCAACGGTGAAGTCTGTTTAATGAACTGAAGTCCCGAAAAATACAGACACATAAATTATAAAATGACTGAATTACCCCTAAAGATACCCAGGCCGAATTAAACATAAAAGATGGTCCAAGTTAACTATGTCGGACACTCTGGACCCAATGGTGAGGTCCATTTTATGAACTGAGGTTCCGAACAGTTTGGTTATACAATATGTGAAATTACTAGAATACCCCTGATACTGTACGAAGCCCAAATAAAGTCCGAATTGAGCAAAATTAATACCAATTGAAGCCCAATTACTTATGGGGTCATCTATACGATTAAATTATGATTCGAAATCAGAACATCAGGAAATGTAAAATTACCAAACTGCCCCTCATGCCATACGAAACCTAAATGAAGTCTGATTCAGACGAAACTGATACCGATAGAAGCCCAGATACCTGTGAAACTGTATACTTGATTAAATGATGAATCAGAGTCAGAATCTTACGAAACGTAAAATGACCAAAATACCCCTGAGCACATGAAGTGCAAAGTAGAGGTGGAATAAAGGTCAAACTGATTTGGTAAATTATCATAAGGATAATTATGAACACTGAAGGGCTAAATAAGACTCCGGAACAGTTAATGCGTAAAACGAGAAACGACTAATGTGTCCCGATGACCAAAAATAGATACCAAACGAAGTCCAAAAGACTTAGAACTTCATGTATACGATATATGGGATATTCTGAGAACCACGACTGGGTCCGGGGCAAGAATGACAAAATTACCACTTTGCCCCTATGGTCAAAATAAGAACCTAACTGATACCGATTGGAGTCTAAAAGACGTAGAACTTTATATTTAAGATATAAAGACTATTCTGAGGGCCTTGACAGGGTCCGGGGCGAGAGTGATAAAATGACCGTTTTGCCCCTAAGGCTGGATAAGTAATTGACTGATAACGATTGAAGTCTAAATGACTTGGGTTATAATCCTGATGACTGCTAAGCCTAAATTAAGAATAACATAGCCCCGGATGAAACCCGATGAGAGGGCGATAGGCTACTAGGTTATCTTAGGTAATCCGATAGACACCTAAGATGACGAATAAGACCTGAATGGATAAATTCTGATCTGTCTATGATTGATGATGATTGTTCAGGATATACATGGTGATGCTTGACGTACTTGGAGGTTATCAGATTGTTTGTGCAAGGAGATAACCGTAACAGTTTGTGAGTAACCCTGACTCCTGAATTGGTGTATAAGTACACTGTCTAGTTACTGTATTTTAAAATACTGTACTGTACTGTTTTATCTGATACACTAATTTCATGCTCTTACTCAAATGCATGATTTTACTCTGTCTGGCTTCTCTGTTCTGTTTTGAAATAAACCGATCACTGTTTTTTTAACTGGTTCTGAAAAGAACAACTGATTCTTGGTACCACCTCAGTCTTGAGCACTATATGAGCATACTGCACTGTTTAATCTATGCATACTGTACTGTTTATACTGTTATACTGTTCTGCTCTGCTCATTACTGACCTGTTCTGTTACTCTGATGTTTTAACTGTACTCCTGTTTTAATACTGTTTCAAATGAACGTATTTAACGCTGTTTTTAACTGGTTCTGAAAGAACAACTGACTCTTGGTACCATTTCAGTCTTGAGCGCTATATGAGCATACCGCACTGTTTAATCTGTGCATACTGTACTGTTTATCCTGTTATACTGTTCTGCTCTGCTCATTACTGACCTGTTCTATTACTCTGATGTTTTAACTGTACTCCTATTTTTAATACTGTTTCAAATGAACGTATTTAACGCTGTTTTTAACTGATTCTGAAAGAACAACTGACTCTTGGTATCACTTTAGTCTTGAGCACTACATGAGCATACCGCACTGTTTAATCTGTGCATACTGTACTGTTTATACTGTTATACTGTTCTGCTCTGCTCATTACTGACCTGTTCTGTTACTCTAATGTTTTAACTGTACTCCTGCTTCAAATGAACGTATTTAACTATCTGTTATATATGATCTGTTTTGTCCTGACCTGTTCCGTTTGATCTGTTTGATCCGTTCAGTCCTGATCCGTCCTGATCTGTTATGTTTGAGCTATTTTTTCCTGACATGTTCTGTTTGATCCGTTCAGTTCTAATCTGTCCCGATCTGTTACGTTTGATCCGTTCTGCCCTGACCTGTTATGTTTGATCTGTCAGATCTGTTCAGTCCTGATCCGTCCTGATTTGTTATGTTTGATCTGTTCTGTCCTGACCTGTTTGCTCTGTTTTGATCTGTTCCGTTCTGTTCTGTCCCATCCTGTTCTACTCGATACTGATCTATCATGTTTTTTGATGATGTACTTGTATCTCTGATTGACATACTGTTTCCGCTCAGTTCTGTCTTGTTCCGTTCTGTTGATGATATACCTGTATCTCTGGTTGACATATTGTTTCCACTCCATTCTGTTATGTTCTATTCTGTTTTGTTTTATTCTGATTTGTTATGTTTTATTCTGTTCTGTTCGGTTATGATTTGCTATGTCCTGTTCCGTTCTGTTCGGTTATGATTTGTTATGTTCTGTTCTGTTCCGTTCTATTATGTTTTATTGTGATCCGTTCTGACCTGTTCTATTCCGATCTGTTCTATTCTGACCCATTTTTTTCTGACCTGTTTGTCTCTGATTGATATATTGGCATCATTTACTATTCTGATCTGATTTGTTGTGCTTTGCTTCATTCTGTTCTGATTTGTTATGTCCTGCTCTGCTCGGTTCTACTCCGTCCTGACCTGTTGTGTTCTGTTTTGTACGGTTATACTTGATATGGTCTGTTATGTTCTGTCTGTCCTGATCTGTTGTTTTATATTGTGCAGTCTTGCTTTATTCTACTGAAACTGCATTTAAAGTAGATTTATAAAACTGCTATTTTAGAAACAACTGAACTACCCTTGTGCTTTGTAAACAACAATGGTTTGAAACCCATGATAGCGAACCTGTGTTACTCATTAGGCTTTTCGAAGCTCACCCCATTCCCTAACATTTTTCAGGAATGATATCTATTGGATCTGATGGCACTGATCTGTGGAGACTGGATTACTGAGGATTGATTCTGTTTAATCAGGTGAGTGATGTAATACGACTGACTTGACTGATATGTACTAGATATAGACATGGCTCATGGATTTAAACGGTACTCTAGAGATTATAGTTCTGCTTTGTTGTTATATGTCGGATTATAGATATGCTCTGAGGTTAGAATTGTTAGCTGTTGGATTTTAGACTGGCTCTGTGGTACATAACCTTACGGTGAATACATGAGTTGCATTCCCTTGACAAAAAAAAAAAGTTTTAAATTCTGCTGCATCTGACCCTACAGTCGGAGTGCAATTCACTGGAAAGTTTAGAAATTGCCTTCGGTTGGTCGCGTAGCGGCTGACTAGCATCACGTTCTCGACATTCGCGTAGGGTGGGGTCGGGATGTGACATCTATGGAACAAATTATTCCGTTAGTGAAAATGCTACAGAGAAACCACAAGATTGAGAAACACCAAGTTTGGGGACCAAACTCTATTAAGAAAGGGAGAATGTAACACCCTGACCCAAAATCACTCGAGCAAATCACTGTACTACCGAAACGTTAGGGTCTATTTTTCAAGATTAATCAATAAATCGATTTTGAATTTGAAAAACTACAGAGAGGTCATGTTTTAATGCTTTTAAACAACATCTATTTGTAAATGTTTTATATGCCTCCTGTTGCCACTAGTAATGCAAGATAATAGTGCATAAGCACTACGAGCCAGTGAAGCCCTTTGGGATTCACTTAAGAGTAAAATGCCCGGTAGTAGGATCTAATCTCCTAAGGATGAGATATCTTTACGAGAAGTAAAACTAGAATCTGGTTCAAAACGGATTCTACTAATGAAAGTGAAAAGATGAGACATTTAGAAATGGTCACAGGTTTATCCTTCATTTTCTAAATGTACTGTATACGCTGGTTTCTTGAACCAAAGTTTTCATGTTTTCACAAGAAATGACAGAAGGTTTTCAAAACCCTCATTTACATAAGGAAGTATTTATTTTTAAAGAAATGACCCGGTTTTAAAATAAAGGGTCATACCCTCATGTTTACAAGAAGAAGGATTTTTATTTATCCTATTGAGAAGCAAAAGATTTAAACTCTTTTGGTCACATTGGCCACCATATACATGTTTACAAGTTTACATTGCATATTGCATATCCCACACGAGTGCTTTAAATGCTCCGTGTTATATGTTTTGAAGATTCTTACACTTTGTATACATAAAATATTTGTTTTACTCAAATGCTTTAAATTACTTCGTGTTACGTGTTTTGAAGTTTCCTATACCCTATTTGAAGAAGTACATGTTTAGCTTGAATACCTTGAATATTTCAAAGCTATCTGTTTAAAAGAATTCTTTTATTATGTATTTGAAGTATGCGAACAATTGGTAGTGAATGTTTTTATAGCTCTCTTATACTAACCACTGCCAGTTGAAAACCCAATGACAAATGCTGGAATTACTCACGAGCTTAGTTTAGCTTATACGGATTTATCCGACATATATACAAGTATCTGAAGGCAATCCTGACTTTTTGGTGATGAAGATGGATAGAGCTTTACCCATTTTGAGGAAGGGAGTAGGAAGCTCCATACAGGATTAGTAGTTTTGGGAAGTACTAAGGACTTGTAATTAGTCACTTTTTTTATAAGTAGTTTTTGGAAGTATATACTTAAGTCTCATAGGACAACCGAACATGTATTGTTTATAACGTCTTAAAATTTTTTATTATGCTTTAAATGTGTAATCATGTGTTCCATTCTAAAGAGCGGCAGTACGGGGCAAATGTGTGGGAAATTTAAAAGAAGAAAAGAAAATTTTTTTTGCACTTTCGCAAACACAAGCCGCACCGCCATCCGGTACCATTGCTTATGCGAATCCACTCGAAGGCCCTTGAGCCGAAGGGTGGGGGTCGCAATTCGGGATCTGCACAGGGTGGGTTTTGGTTCGTGATAGAATGGTATTAGAGTTCTAGGTTGGCTTAAACAAACTTAGTGACACTAGAAGAATTAGAAACAAAACTAGGAGTTAGGTAGGTCTAGGCTGCCTAAGATATTGAAGGATAACAAATGAGCTATTAAGAAAAACCTAGTTGAAGTACATGATTTGATTTGAAGGCGGGGTATGGGACCTGCATTATATGAAGTAGATATGTGAAGTACATGATTTGATTTGAAGGCAGGGTATGGGACCCGTATTACATGAAGTAAATATTTAAAGGACATGACTTGATTTGAAGGCAGGGTATAGGACTCGCATTAAAGTAAAGTAAGTGATTTGAAGTATGTGTTTAATAGGAAGGCGGGGTATGGGACCCGTGACTAAATAGAAGTAGTAAAACGAAGACAAGAAGTAAATGTGGACTATAAAACCACTACGAAAATAAAAAATGATAAACCTTAAAACCTTAAATTACAAGGTAGGTAAGTATGACCTTATGTGTTATAAACATATAATGATAACGAAGAAGGAAAAGGAAGTAAAATCTTATAAAAGACCGGGAACTCTCGAGTTTTGTGAACAAAACTCTGATAAGGAGGGGAGAATGTAATACCCCGACCTAAAACACCTGGGTAATTCAGTTCGTATTACGAGATTAAAAAGATAGTTCAAAAATAAGATTTGGAAAACCAAGTGTCGGGTATAAGATACAAGCAATATACGGGTATACGAAATTACGAGAAAACATATACATAAATTTTATGCATGTATATGAGTGTGTATACATATATATGCATGTAACATGTACACACATTGAAGTGTGTATATATGTGTGTCCATGTAATAGGCATCAATGTGAAGCTATATATATATATAAATAGATTAATGTATATATGTATACATACAGGAAATGAGGAAAAAGAGTTGAAAAATAGTGAGGGAGGGTTGTTGGCAACCTAGTGTGTGTAAATGAGTGTGTGTTTTAGTATAATATAAATATATGAACACAAAAATTCGCAAGCATTTAATGAAAGTTGAAAAATAGAAATCAATGAGTCAAAAAATGAGGAAAGTTGGAAAGAAAAGAAAAATCAAAGAAGGAAGTCAAGGAAGGGAGAAAGAGAGGGAAAGAGGCGAAAGAGCCCCGGCCATATGATGGTCTATATATGTATATGCATTGAAAGTGCGTTTAGAAGAAAAAATTTGAAGCTAAGGGATATTGGAGTATTTAGAAGTAAAAAACAGAAGGAGAAGAAGAGAACAACAAACCAAAGAAAGTTAGAAAATTTATTGTATTTCAAGTTTTAAATTTTTTGGGTTTTTTGTAAAGTTACATAAAGCTTAGAACTAATTGTATAGTTAGATTCTATAGAGAAAATGGAACACATAAGAAGAAACTGCATGAAAAATGGTTAAGAAATGAAGGAGAAATGAGGGATTATCGAAGAATGAAAAATTTAGAAATCTTGATTTTATGGCAAGGGTGAATGGTGTGGCTAGCCTTTTGAGCAGCCTAGCTAGCTCATCCTGCTCTGGAGGGACTTGAGCTCCCCTCCTAGCAATGGTGTGATCCATAGAGTCCGCAACTTCTTCGGTTCCATGTGGGGCCCTAGGCAGGATTGGTTGCTGCGAGTCAAACCTTGCGGCTTTAGGGCCTGTAATACCCGACCCAGAAATGTCGGGTCATAGGGCATGTATTTCGAGGTTATAAAAAAATAAGTGTAAAGATGTCTACACTTAAGGAAAACAATTAATTAATTTAAAATAATTAATTAATTAAGTTTATGAAATTGATTATTAATTAAAATAAATAGAAAATACACCCATAAAAGTGTATTATGTGACCAAGCATGTGTAAGTATTTATATATGTATAATTATATATATACATGTAATACTTGGATATAGGAAAAATAAAATAAAATAAATATAATATAAATATATATGTATGGGATGGCTGTGTGTATAATATATATATATATATATATATATATATATACACATGGAGACATGGAGGTAAGGTGGGAGTTATATGTATACATATTTATAATCAAGTAGGTGGGGAAGTATAGTGAGGTAAGGGCAAAATCAAAAAAATAAATGGACGTATGGCTACTGATTGTGATGGGGAATGGGGGTGAAAAGAAAGAAGTTGGTAATGACCATTGATATGAATACATATACATATATACATATATTAGATACACACAAAAAATTCAACACACAAGAAGAGAGAAAGAGAGAGAGTTCAGAAGAAGAGAAAGGAGACCTCGGAGGAAGGAGGAAGAAGAGAGAGAGTCGCTGTTAGAGGTAAAACATCAAAAACTTAACATTTTCTCTCTCTAAAAACTTTCCTATGCATGAACTGTTTTAGCTTCTGATTTTTGTATATATGATGTTTAAAGTAGATAAACATGAACAAGGCATGAAAAACAGACTCTTAAACAACCTAAAACACCTAGCCGTACAACAGCAGCCATGGATGGACCTTGCTCAAGCAGGTTTGAACCAACTTCCACCAAACTAGTTTTGGCTTATCAAGACCTCAACTAGACCCTCCCAGAGTCCTAAAAACATAGGACTGCGATCAAAAAGCTCTAGAAAAGCCCTCCAAATATCGAGTTACAGGCTACGGGTTTGAAACCCCATCCTCTAAACTCAGTGTTAAACCGACATTTGAGAATGGGGAATGAAACCCCTTTAAGTAAGGAACAAAATAAGCCTAACCCCATGAAAAATAACCAAGAAATGAGCATGAACCGTGGGTTTACAGGTCTGGTTATCGGGACTTAAACCGAGCCTCTGAGATAAATTCGAATCTCTAAATCGATGTAGAAAGATGCCATAAAGTATTAGGAAGTGTTTGGAAAAGAAAACAGAGGAAATGGACTCTCAAAACATCACGAAACTGAACTGTAAAAATTAGGGTTTCAGATGAACAGTGTCGACCCTCGTGGGGAAGACGACACTGTTCGGGTTGGACTTCGGGTCGATTACGGGTTTGGGTTATAACTGGACCCAACAGGTTACGGGTTTTAGCAAAATGGCAACGTTTTGTTTTAAAATTTTAAACGCTAGGGCGGACGTCATCATGACGTCAGCATCACGTATAAAACTGGCTAAACCGGTTGGCTTACGAACGGACCAGACCGGTTCACTTGAGTTTAAACCGAACCCACTGGTTTTTTAATTTATTTAAAATTAAATAAACCAAACCTTTTGTTATTTACGGATTGACCACAAAATTTCTAAGAAATTCTACTGTAGCCCAACTGAGGGAAATTTTATGCAATTAGACCCCTGAAAAAATAATTAAATAATTAATTTAATTATTTAATAAATAAAGTTAAATTAGTATTTTGCCCCTAGGTCATAAATAGAGCAAATGAAATCCAAATTGAACATATGAATAGTGAATTTTAACTATTTTAGATATTCTGAGACCAATGGCGAGGTCCATTTTGTGAGATGGGACCCCGAAAAATAAAGACACATAAAGGGGTGAAATGACCAAAATACCCCTTGTCCAAATTAACAAGTTATTAATGTATTCTTACCATCTCGGACCTTCTGAGTCCAATGGTGAGGTCCACGACACGAGATGAGGCCCCGAAAATTTAAAACACATAAGGGGAAAAATGACCAAATTACCCCTAGTACCCCTATAGCCAAATTAAAATTGGGGAAGGTCTAAATTGACTTTCTTCGACATACTGGACTCAATGGTGAGGTCCAAATTATGAAACAAAGTACAAAAAATATGACACGTAAACAGGTAAATGACCTTTTTGCCCTTTTACATATAAAAGTCCGAATTAAATTCTAGGAAGGCCTAAATTGATTTTCTTCGACACTCTGGACTCAATGGTAGAGTTTATTCGATAAAAAAGAAATGTCTAAAATAAAAAAACATAAAATTTGTTGAATAGCATCTGTCAGATGACTATGGACTAAAGTATTGCCGAAATATTAAACTAAGGCAAGTACGAGGAAATAAAGCACGAGAAGACACGACGCGAAAACATGTGAAGTGAATAAATTAATTTCTAACACATTAAATTGTGTCATAGGTTAAGAGTACGAGTTAAATTAAGTATATGTGAATTATGAGATCGTTTTAGGATCTAATACGAACTAAGCATAAGTTAAACAACATCCATAGGTGTTATTATGGTGAATGTGAAGTTAATGAGGTTATTATGAATTGTTCTTAGGAACTACAAAGGAAGTGGGAAAGCGCATTATTAGCACTAACCCTAAAGGACCAAGGTGAGTAACCCTGCATTCGAAGTGGAGATTTAATTCCATAGATTTCAAAGAAGTTTTGAGTTCAAGTCATGAAAAGTATTTGAATATCGAATTCAGTTTTCATACGCCTTCTGTTTTAAATTTCTCTGTTCAGATAATAGATTTGCTTACAGTTCCTTTAAATATGCCTTGGCATGTTTGGGTTTTTGTTTTTTTAAATTGCAAAATCTCTGAGATATATTCTGAGAATTGAAAGTTCTATTATACAGTTATATACCTTGTGTTTGAATACTCTTAAATAGTATTTATAAGAAGAAGTCATGAGTTAAAATTAGTTTCTTGAAATACAAGATAACTGTGCATAAGCACGAGACAGGGTATTGGGGTTCGCAAGGGACTCCATTATCCTGTGGAGCTGACAAGCTTTTGGGTTCTATGGAATTCAATGGATTGTCAAATGCCTGGTAGCAGGATCTAATCCCATAGGCAAAAAGATATCTCAATAGGAGTAAAACGGGAGTCTGGTTCAAAACAGATTCCAAGAGTTAAAGTGAGAAGAAGAGATAATTGAAAATGAAAGCAGATTTTAAATCCTCATTTTCATATTTACATGTTTGAGTTTATATGTACTCTATTTAAAGACGAACACAGTTTTAGCTTGAGCATTTTACATGTTTTAGAGCTATGAGTTTCATGGAATGCATATATTATGTATTCAGAGTTACAAGTTTTATATGAAAAAGCATATGTTAGCTTGAATATTTTAAATGTTTCAAAGCTATGAGTTTTATGAATGCATATATTCTGTGTTCAAAAGATACGAACAATTGACGGTGATTGATTTATAAACCTTTATGAGCTAAAACCACTGTTGATTGAAACCCCATGACGAATGTTGGAATTGCTCACAAGCTTAGATTAGCTTACCTGGACTTTGTTCGGACCCCCCTTTCAGGTGACTGATGATGGTTGAGATGGAAGATGGTGCCTTGGCTAGCTTTAGGAGACCAGCACTTAGATAGTTTCTGTTAGAAGACTCTACAAGCTTTAATATTGTTTTGTACTAAAACAATATAATGTAATGTGTATAACCCTACGGGGTAACTGATGTAGATGGTTATGTAATATAAGTCTGCAATATTTTAGTTATGCTTTGATTGTATAACCATGTGTATGCATATGAGTAGAGGGGCAGTACCGGGTAGAGTGCTTAAATTTTAAAGGAGAAAAGAAAAATTTTTCACGCTTTCGCAAAACACAGGTTGCACCGCCGTCCGATACCGCTGCTCACAGGACCGTTCCGCCCAATGGCCCCTGGGCCTGAGGGTGGCGGGTTGCGATTCGAGGATCCGCACAGGGTGGATTTCGGGTCGTGACAAGGCCTGTATGGACTAGATAATCCCGACCCATGGCCGGGGGGATAGTTTGATCCTCCTGAACTGGAGGTGCAGGAGCTATTTGAGGTTGAAACTCTTGTGGTGTTGGGTTTACTCCCGAAGCCCCAAGGGTTGGAGCCCTTGTGGTGCTTCGATAATAAACTTCTGGAATGAAGGCTGGTATCCCTCTGCCTACGGCTGTCAGGACCCGAAACCCACCCTACACGGATCTCGAGGACGTGATGCCAGTTGGCCACCTTGCCAGTTTTTCCCGTCGTCAATACGACCAATCAAAGGCAACGTCTGAACTTTACAATGAATTTCACTTTAAATGTAGGGTCAAAACAGCAGAAATTGAAACCTTTTTAAATTGATTATGCAATTCATCCAAAGTCATCAGAGCATGTCTAGAATCAGTCACCAATTATCTCTAAAGTGTCAATACACATGCTCCAATGCATCTATTCTATATCAATGAATTACTTAAGTGGAAGTTACACCAATACAGTTCAATTAATTAAACTTATCTCCAATGATCAATAATCAGAATGTCTCCAAGTACCATTTAATCATAATGATCTGACATACTAGGCTAACCTCATCACTAATGATGTAATGTTATAATGTGTAACTTTTAAAGTTAACCTTATAGTGTTCACGTTCGATCTTTAACTCAGAGTTCATATCGTTAGTGTCGTTCATTGTGCATCACTAGTTCCACTAGTTATCTCATTGCATTTCATCCCACACAATGTCACCTGAAAAATGTTAAATAAATGGAATGAGCTTAAACAAGCTCAGCAAGTAAATTCCTAGCTTTGCCATGGGTCAAGGTTAGTTCACAAGGATAATCGGAGAAAGGAATAACAGATAGCCAATAGCCAAATGAGCAACAAGGAATACATAGCCAGTCACCAAGATGCGTAACAATGACCCAAGGGTCCAATAGGCTTATCCCAAAATAAGATATAAGAAGGTGATAACAATGAGTCCAACAACCGGGATCTAGCCAATCATGAAAATCTGCTGCCACAATAATTACAATAGCCAATCAAAAGTATGACATGCTTGCATAGGTTATGATCATTCAACGAGTACTAAAGATACATGATCATCAAGTAAAGTATAACATGATTTCAATATTATGATCATTCACAGGACATAGAATATGATCATTCAACGATTACAAGAATAAATCATCATCGAGTTCTAATAACCCAGATATGCGTGAATCACCCGGGGCCCGGCATACCCCACTAAAACGCATGCTCAGATCCGCCACAGTTCCTCGGGCTCTCTGAAAAGCGTTAGAGCTCTTTTCTTTACAAGTCCTGAAGGACACACAAGACCCTAAAGGGTCTTTCCCCCACGCAATCTGTGAATAGATGGGCCATTGTGACTGAGCATAACCCCGGGTACATACCAAATATCATGACCAATAAAATTTCACACAGAATGTACAACCATACAAAGCAATTGATATCACAATCAACAAAACACAAAGTGTGTGGAATAACAAGATTTCGATCAACAGGATATATCTCAAGACTAGGTCATGGTATGATAGTGCAATGATGCTCAGATATCAATGATCAATCTCACAATGATGTAAGCAAGCAAGTCAAATCCAAAGATCAAGCATAACCGATAACCACAAGTCGATTGGCTCAAATCAAGTACATCAGGTAGTGATAGAGTACAAATTTGGCAGCATGTAGAAATGAATGTGACTGGCTGAGAATAACCACACAACAAAGTTCAGATTTACTTACTTCAGTTTCTTAGTGTCATATTCTCCATTTACAAATACTCTGATGATCTCCAGATACTTCAGGCGTATCCTTGCATAGCCTGAATAATCATCATTAATTTTAGACAGATCAGAATTCATTCATTCATGTCTTATTCATTATCATAGGAGTCTATCAGATGGCCTAATTAAGTTCATTGGCCTATTACCCACTCATTGGGTTTCAACTTATGTTATTAAATTCCTGAGATAGGCTTAGCAGCTGTCCGAATAATATTTTAAGTGATTTTGGCTCCAGTCGTTATCAATTAAGCACTTGTTTGCCCTTAGGGGCAAAATGGTAATTTTGCCATTCTTGCCCCGGACCCTATCATGGTCCTCATAACAGTTCACATATCGTATATACAAATTTTTGAGTCTTTTGGACTTCGTTTGGTATCTGTTTTTGATCATCGAGACACATCAATCATTTTTTTATTTTACACGTCGACTGCTCTGGAGTCATATTTAGCACTTCGATTTTCATAATTATGCTTATGACAATTTATTAGATCAGATTAGCCTTCATTCGGCCTCTACTTTGCACTTACTGTGCTTAAGGGTATTTTGGTCATTTAATGTTCTGTGAAATTTTGACCTCGATTCATTATTTAACCATATAGATGAGTCCACAAGTATTTGGGCTTCTATTGGTATCAATTTTGCCCAATTTGGACTTTATTTGAGCTTCGTACAGTATCAGGGGCATTTTGGTAATTTCACAGACCATAGCTAAATTTTTGGGACCTAAGTTCATAAAATGGACCTCACCATTAGGTCTAGAGTGTCCGACATAGTTAAATTAGACTATCTTTTGTGTTTGATTGGCCCTGGGTATCATTAGGGGTAGTACAGTCATTTACACTTTACGTGTCTGTATTTTTTGGGACTTAATTTTTCAAATCGGACTCCACCATTGAGTCCAGAATGCCCGAAATAGTAGAAATACACTATTCATTTAATTTATTTGGACTCCGTTTGACATATTTAATGTCCAAGGGTAAAATTATAATTTTACCTATTTAATAAAATAATTAAAATAATTATTTTATTAATTAATTATTCTTCAGGGGCTTAAATGAACAGTTTCTCAAAAATTTGGGCCACCGTACAATATTCCAAAACAGTTGGGGTCAAATACCAATTTCAGAAAGTCTAGGGGTTAAAAACTAATTGCTTAAGTTAGGAGTTCAGAACCAAAGGGTTCAACTGGCTGAACCGGTTCAAAAATCTAAAAACCAACCGGTTCAATTTATCATTTAAACCATTTATAAAATGGGTCGGGTCCTGACCCGAACCCGAAACCGACCCGAACCATATCCGGTACTGTTCATCGTCTCCCCCATGGACGATGAACAGTAACCGTAAAACTGTAAGTTTTCAAACTCAATTTCGTGGGTTTCAGATACGGATTTTCTACTGCTTTTGGTTCCAAAACATTTCTGGAAGCCTAAGGATCAATTTAGCATTCATTTCATGGATCAAAACTACGGATGGAGTTCGGTTCATCTCCATTATGGTGGGACCTGCAACTCCACCGTATGCCTTCATTTCTCAACCAAATCTTGTGATATTTAGTTCCTTGTGATCCATGCATCAAGGGGCTTAAGTCCCCATCAACAAAATCAGGTTTAATCAAGTTTTTGATGAGGTTCGATTTTAAACCCGAACCTGTAACTCGTGATTAGAGGGTCGATCCTAGGTCTTTGGGGTCGCGTATCTGTGTTTTTGGAACCTTCTTGAGGTCTAGATTAGGTCTTGACCAACCAAACTCAGTTTAGCTTGGGTCGAATCAGACCCAGTTTAGAGGTGGTCATCCATGGCTGCCAGTGTACAGTTTTGGGTTTTACGAGCCTCCTGGCTTCTCTCATTTTACTTATATCCGTCCCTCATTATTAGATTTACTCATGCATGTAAATTTCAAGCTCAAACAAATCAGACTGTACCGAAAATTTGAAAGATATGAGAGAAAAGTTTTTACCTTCCTCTTTGCTCTTTTCTCTCTCTTCGGTTCCAAGCTCGACCCAGATCCTCTCAGTCCCCTCTTCTTCCTTTCCCTGATCCTTAGTTCCTCTTTTGTTTTCTTTTCTAACCCAATACTCCACGTATATATGTAGCACTCACACTGACTCCCTTCTCTCTCTCTATCCTCTCTCATTCTCTCTATTATTCTCTCTCTAAAATCAGACATGCCCCATGTTCTAAAATACCTCTGCACACTCCAACACCCACTTCTGCCATCACTACTCTCCATTGAGTGTTTCACACTCAATCTTACACACACACACACACATGCACGGCTGCCTAGGCAGCCTACTTGCCTCGCCCCCTTTTTTTTTCAATTTTCCCTTCATATATATATATATATGTACTTGTATGTATATATATATATATAATTATATCCATATATATGTGTACACACATATATGTATATACACTATATTAATTACACACATGTACCCATACATGTATACCATCCCTCATGTGCACCTCACTATTTATGACATGTGTTTACGTATGCATGCATGCAGAGGGCTGCATGTGTGCACGCATTACGAGACTGAGTCCCGGGTCACTTGTCCTGACCCAGCACTGGTCATACCTGGTCAAGGTCTCTATTTAAGATAGTGCAGTGCAATTAGTATTTCATAAAATATAGAGTTTAATGGTTCTGAGTATAATTGATAAAGTATTGCCCGACCCAGTTGCCTCGATATATGTGCCCCTTTGGGTCGGGGTATTACATTCTTACCCCATTAAAAGAAGTTTTGTCCTCAAAACTTGGTCGGTTATATCTAGGAGATTCTATCATCATAATCTCCCTTTTTAATTTGTCTCTCGGACTGTCATAGCATTTTAGATACTGTTTCTCCGAACGAGAAGATATTTGTACTAGTACACACAATTTCATATCAGAGACAGAAATCCCCATTAGGTCTGATTTTACAACCCCAATTGTATAATCTCATCAAGATTCAATTATCAGACCCATATCACATCAAATCCATTGGGCGATCATCCTCAAATAAGTAGAAATCACCCACTATGATCATTTAATTATATATGATTCCACAAGAGATTCGTTGAATATCCCTAATCACAAGCATCAATGGCAGAGTTAACATACCTATAATTGGTCATGTAGGAAAAACAATCATCTATCAATCAAGTTTATCCATAAAGGAATCTAACATCTGGCATCCCTATAGGATGTCACAAGGTTCCACAATGAGGTTCTTATTCACGCCATAGGAGACAGAGCAAGTCTGAGCCCTGTAGTAAAACATGTTGATCGTATTGAATGTTCTCGCAGAAATATGAGAGATGGTCACCCAGTTAAAGGTCGGAGTAATACACATGATCAGGGGCTTGTGGCACTTAACTATAATTTCTCCAAAGGATGGCGGTTGGAGTGAAAGTGTACAGTCTCAATGGAACCAATAGAAACAAGTTGATAATTGCAGCGAAGGTGATGTACAGTCGTCTTGGGTCACCAAGAACGTTTCACTGAAAAGAGAGATTCCACTAAAGTTCACATGGTTGGGGTTTGGATTGGAGAAACAAGAGAAACAGTCCTACCAAGTCAGCTGAAGGGTTAAATGATGATTGCAGTGCCAGTGGAATGTTGACTACCACCAAACAAAGGTTAGATATGTTCACATCTGAGGAACATGATGTTCCTTTGGATGTTAAATCAATTATGATGGTTTCCTTATATTCATGCATACCCTTCCATCTTTACGGTACAACATTTTCTCGTGGAAGGAAAATTTTAAATTTTGTTTATGATTTCCTAGCACGTACCCAACTTTAAGGGTTATTTGAAGATTTTCCAATTTCCTTTCGTTTCATTTTGTACCATTTTATTGGCACATCCGCCGTTGTTTTTGAATTATTATGTATAGATAATGAGTTCCTCAATTTCTTTCAATTCAACGGCTGGCACAGATGCCCTTTTTGTCTTTTGTTCACAATTGAACTTCCCATAGGATTTTGTCCTCCCATTCCTTTATGGATTAAGTACGGAAATCATATTTTGTTCATTTCTTCTTTAAGTCTTAATAGACTTATTAAAATTCTTTGGGGTAGTCCTTTACCCTTGTCATCAAATCTTCGCATGACAGTTTATCTTCATCGACGTTATTTACTGTAAGATCATATGTGGTTCACCATGAACCTTCCAAATCATTGGAACAATTTAATTCTTGAAGTCTCATGACTTTCTAATTTACAACCATTATTTTGGTTTTACTTACCTTTGTTCAAAAGGTTATTCGGGTGTTTAGTTTTTTTTTTTTGTACTCAGCAATCATATTCGGTTTTCATCACATCCCCAATTTACAAATCTGTTCTCCCAGAGAACCTTTTCAATCGTATGGGGAGTTCTTATACATTCTGTGACCTCAAAGTCACACTATCATTTGATCAGTTTTATCCGTAACCAAGGATTTAACATCATGCTGGTACTTACTCATTTGCAAGAATTGTCATTCACTATCTTGTCCACTCTTGGACTTCGTATTATATTTTAGAATTGATTAAGCAATTTGGCCATCTTGTCATTAGATCATTACATTTGGCATTTAGAGTTTATCACGATTAATTAAGGTTTTTGTAATCATGGAAGTTCACAACTTCCGACAACATCACAGTTTTAGTCATTCTTACCTTCCCTTACAATCACAATTATCATCGTAGTATCTCAAGGAATCACGTATCTCTTATATCTTAATTGTTGTCCTCACAAATTTTTCTAGACAATTGCTACAAGTTTGGCCTCTTTAACCATTAGGTCACATTGATCCTCAAAGGTTGTTTAGGATCATCAATTGTTTACCTTTTGAAGCAATTCAGCTAACTCGATAGAGTATCATTCACAGTTGGGTTGTACCGTCATCTAGTTTAACAAAATTCATTAAATTTCACCCCAATAGAAATTTATTATGTGGTCGTCTCCAAAAGAATTATCACATTATGATGTTATCTTTAACAGTCTCGCCCATTCAGTAGTTAGCTCTCAAGGCTCTATTTGTCTTTACCCTGTTAGGGTCTATTTAAGATTCACTCAAGAATCCTCATATTTTTTTTTTTTTTTTTTATATGCCATCAATTTATTCGGAGTCTCAAATTCCTCATGTCACTATTCTTTAAGTCTCTCTATATCTTCCAAAGAGTGTTAACCATCACCCTTGTTCAGACCATGGTTTCCCTAATTTACCAATCAACACATAACTGAATCGTTTTAAGGATCAACAACTTCAATACTGCTATGATTCTTCCAAAGAATCCTTAACCTTTGCCCTTAAGCTTACCACTACCCCCCAAAAGTAACTGTCTAATTAATCATCACAATAGTCCACGATTCATCAAATTCAGTTACAGCATAGTCTTTCCCAAAGACTATTACTCTCAGGACCTAAACACGCCATCGCCCTCCAAAAACCATTAATCATTTAATCATTTAAATAATCTAACCCTCAAATCCAGTGTTGGTAAGGTCTTTCCCAGAGAATCTTTAATCACAAGCTCTGTTATAATCCTCGAGTTCTCAAGATCATCGATTTCGTTCGTCAGCCTAGTATTGTCTCCCAAGGATTATTGCTCATCTGATTATCTTAGTCACCCAAGAAACATCAACTTTAATCACGACTTAGTCTTTCCCAAAGACCATTAACCTAAGCTCTGATACCACTCTGTCACGACCCGAAACCCACCTTACGCGGATCTCGAGGACGTGATGCCAGTTGGCCACCTTGCCGGTTTTTCCCGCCGTCAATGCGACCAACCAAAGGCAACGTCTGAACTTTACAATGAATTGCACTTTAAATGTAGGGTCAAAACAGCGGAAATTGAAACCTTTTAAATTGATTATGCAATTCATCCAAAGTCATCAGAGCATGTCTAGAATCAGTCACCAATTATCTCTAAAGTGTCAATACACATGCTCCAATGCATCTATTCTATATCAATGAATTACTTAAGCGGAAGTTACACCAATACAGTTCAATTAATTAAACTTATCTCCAATGATCAACAATCAGAATGTCTCCAAGTATCATTTAATCATAATGATCTGACATACTAGGCTAACCTCATCACTAATGATGTAATGTTATAATGTGTAACTTTTAAAGTTAACCTTACAGTGTTCACGTTCGATCTTTAACTCGGAGTTCATATCGTTAGTGTCGTTCATTGTGCATCACTAGTTCCACTAGTTATCTCATTGCATTTCATCCCACACAATGTCACCTGAAAAATGTTAAATAAATGGAATGAGCTTAAACAAGCTCAGCAAGTAAATTCCTAGCTTTGCCATGGGTCAAGGTTAGTTCACAAGGATAATCGGAGAAAGGAATAACAGATAGCCAATAGCCAAATGAGCAACAAGGAATACATAGCCAGTCACCAAGATGCGTAACAATGACTCGAGGGTCCAATAGGCTTATCCCAAAATAAGATATAAGAAGGTGATAACAATGAGTCCAACAACCGGGATCTAGCCAATCATGAAAATCTGCTGCCACAACAATTACAATAGCCAATCAAAAGTATGACATGCTTGCATAGGTTATGATCATTCAACGAGTACTAAAGATACATGATCATCAAGTAAAGTATAACATGATTTCAATATTATGATCATTCATAGGACATAGAATATGATCATTCAACGATTACAAGAATAAATCATCATCGAGTTCTAATAACCCAGATATGCGTGAATCACCCGGGGCCCGGCATACCCCACTAAAACGCATGCTCAGATCCGCCACAGTTCCTCGGGCTCTCTGAAAAGTGTTAGAGCTCTTTTCTTTACAAGTCCTGAAGGACACACAAGACCCTAGAGGGTCTTTCCCCCACGCAATCTGTGAATAGATGGGCCATTGTGACTGAGCATAACCCCGGGTACATGATCTGTCGTGGAAATCAATCAAATTACCAAACTAAACTACTAGTATAGTAGAGAAGTAAGGGTCGAACCCACAGAGACTGTTGATTATTTAAAAACCTAACTTGAGATTAATTTTAATTCAAATTCACAAAGAGTGATTGTTTGTTAATTCTTTCCTAAAATTAAATGAGGACTGTAATTAAAATAAATATCCAGCTGAATTAATGATGAATCAAATTAAAAGAGGATTCCTAGGGTGTTGAATCCACCACTAATCTTGTAACTAGCTTCAATTGTATTAATTCTTGGGCCATTAAATTTGGATGTAAAAGATGTATTTTGGCTACAAGCCTCAATACAATCATCAAGAAAATCATGCACCAAAACCCTAAGCACGAATCATCTTTGGTCAACACAAATTGTCTACGCTAATTCTAAGGTCATAGTCACAATTTGTTTTTCCTGAGTTATGACTCGTCCTAGGTTTTGATGTATGTACACATATTACTATTGTATAACCACATAAACAAAATCACAGAAATTGATTATGTGAAACTGAATAATACGATTATTGTCTTAGTAAAATCTCAATGTTATACAATCAATATCCAAAACTAATTAACCCAAAAATAAAATACAAAGAGGCAATATTACTTGACTAGGGTTTCATCTAAACCCTAGGAATGGGAGAACTTAGCCCATGATAGTGGAAGAGAACACCATAGCCATGGAGTTCTTCATCTTCTTCTTTAGAGTTGTCTCCTTCCTTCTTCCCCTCGTCTAGATCTCCAAGACGGCCTCCTCCTCTTTTCCAAAACCCTAGTTCACAATAATATCCCTTCTTTTCCAAAAATGCCCCCCACAAAATAAGAATTCAGGAAAAAGAATAAAAACCCGTAATTGGACATTAGGGGCCCAAAAAGGGAGTCTAAAGTGCTCCAAAATAGAGCCTATAATGCTAAAATAGGCCCTGGTCCACCAACATATGGACCAAGCCTCTCTTCTAACCCAAAATCACTTGTTTTCCACTTCTTTTAGCACTTCAAAGCCCAATATTTTTCTTTTGCTCCAAATCCACCATTAAATCATCAACTTTGACGAGCTTTCTCTGCAAAAAGATAAAATAAGAATTAACTAGCAAATGCATATAGATTGGAGAAATTAAAATAATAAAAGTGCAAGAATATCTAGGGTTAACAAAATAAATATGCACTTTTTAACCAGTTATCACACCCCCTAACTTACACTTTGCTAGTCCTCGAGCAAAGCCAAGAAAACAAGAGACAAAATAGAACTAACTAAATCCTCTTTCGTGGGATACACGATTGCATTTACCATATGCAATAAGGCTTTAAACCCCTAAGTTACCCTAGTGGACGAGTTATAGTCTCGTGAGGGTTTGCAGTGAATCTACCCAGAAAATTCGACACCCCCCAACTTGAACACAATATACTCCACAATAAATAAAAATGAATCTTAATGAATGTATAGCTGAGTTATAATCGAATCAAAGTAACAATTATGTCACTAAAAGCAACCTGTGAATTTCTCAAGTGCTCATAAATGGATAGAATCAGTGTGCATAAAAGCGACAACCATAACAAAATGTCTAGGCAATGAAACTTCTTTTCAAATAGGCATTACTTTGACTCCAAATCTCACCAAAAGATATCACTCACAAATGAAACTCATAGAGATGGGGTGCATATGTATCCTCTCATACATGTGGATAGAATAGTTGTTGAGTACAAATCAAATAATCCACATGCAAACATGAATGAAAGCACAATAAGAATAATATAGAGAGAATTCTAACCACTACGAAAATCAACTCCCACTGTCACATGATCATTACAGTCACATCCTCAATCATCAACTACTACACCTTCGGGGTCAACTAGGTCTTTGTTTCTGGTTGTAACGTAGGTCAGGGTCAAGGATAATGTAGGGGTAAGTGAACAATAATCTTCATGTGATAATCGAAGAAGCTGAAGTGAATAAACTGTAGTTTTCCAAACTCGTCATCGCTTTTGAACATTGCAACACCACTCCCAAAATTCCAATACAAGCATTCCCAAACTACTCACAACTTTTCCACTTGAGCAAACCAAAAAGAAAAGGAAAAGGCAATGAAATATATATATATATATATATATATATATTTTTCTTTTTCTGATTGTTCTTTTTTTTTTTTCTTTCTTTTTTTTTTTTTTTGATACTGCATAAAATTACAATAAAAGAAAAATGTACATCTTCACTTCTCTACTTTCACAACACCAATTTCTCAAAGAAAAATCATCCAACTTCTTCACCCAAAGCGAGGCTACTGGCTATGAAAAGAAAGATATAATAATGAAGGCTCAACTTGGTTCCAATCAGGTAAATAATGTAAAGATGCAAGAAACAAACGAACAGGCTCAAAGTAGAAAAAGGGCCTAGTTTCATTCCCTAAAGGCAAGAAGTGTCATCCGACATCTGAACTGACTGACCTTAGACATGTGACAATGACAATTGATAGAATGGAGATATGCAAATTGTATAACCCTCAAACTAAAGTTCAAGCTCAAATCTACATAATATGGGTTATAAGTCTCAGTAAATGCCATCATGATACTAGAGTCTCACAGTCTAACCATCAAATCATAGAGTCACAAGAGTAGCAACCCAATTTGTCTCCAATTATGAAAGTTAGGGAAAGACAAATCACTAGTAGTGCACAACTATCACAATGATTCTCATGCAAGCTCAGAAAAACATGAATACACTCAAAACAATAAAATTTTAATCATGAAGTATATTGAGCTCAAGTAGGCAAAATAATAGCAACTCCCCCCCAACTGATGTGACACCTTGTCCTCAAGGGGTCATGACATCGAAGAACATGAAATAGAACAAAAGAAGTACAAGGAAGGAGTGCACCTGAGTAGAAAGAACTAAGGGGGCAAAGAACGGGGCTACATCAAATGTAGTCTGTATAGCAATTGGTTTTGTAGCCCATTTCTCATTTGGGTGCTCAATGTGAATTGGACGGGTTTGAATTAGCTGTTTGCACGAAGTAGATTCAACTGTAATGGCACGGCTTTTGGAACCTTTTGAGCGACCCATGGATCCCTGCAATAACAAACTAAACAATAAAAAGTTAGTGGGGTCATAGAATCTAAATAATAAATAAAATAGACTAAAATAAATAATAAAATGAAAAAATAAAAAATAAAAAAATAAAAAATAAAAAATAAAAAATAAAAAAAAGAAAATAAATAAATAGAGAAGATAAAGATTAAATTAAGTAAAATTAAATAAAATTAAATAAATTAAAGAAAATAATAAAAAAAATAACAAAAACAGAAAAAGAATAAAAACTAAAAACAAAACAAGAACAAAGGGATATTAAATAAATAAATAAATAATAAATTTAAAAATTTAAAATTTTTTTTTTAAATAATAATAATAATAATAAATAAAAAAAAATAAAAAAAATAATATTTAGAGGGAAAGAATCAACATGAGGGGAAACTATCAGGCCACTGAGTGTTTCAGAACTTGTTAAGCACAATCTCAATTAATACAGTCAACTCAGATTTGCAACCATGAAAATATTCATGTTCTTTTGTTTGTTTGTTTTTTTTTTTTTTTTGTTTTTTGTGGTTTTGAGGAAGGGTGGAGCATCTGGAGGGTCGGATGAGTTGGGGGGGTCGGAGATGATGAAGCGACGGGGAGGGGGGTGGGTGCAGTGGCGGGTGGCTGTGATGGTGTTGTGATGGTGGTGTTGGTGGTTGCGAAGAAAGCAGAGGGGTTTTTTTTTTTTTGGTGTTGGTTTGTTCAGGTTGTGGATGATGGGTGATGATGATGGAGGCGGCGGTTGCAGAAGTGCGGTGGCTATGGATGTGCGGTGGGTTGATGGCTGTGGTCGGCATTGATTGAGGGCGTCGGAGGTGGTGGGGATGATGGCGACGGGGTTGCGGGTTCAGTGGTTATGGCGGTGGTCGTGGCTGAGAGAGAGGTTGGGGGCGGCTGGGGTTGGGTGCAGCGAGTGGAGTTGTGGCTGTGGTGGCGCTGGTGCGGTGGCGCAAGGAAGCGACGGGCAGTGGTGATGGGAGTATTGGTTCGGGGCTATGGTCGTCGATGAGGGAGATGATGCGATTAGGGGTTGTGATGGAGGTGCGGTGCACCGGGGGTAGTGGGTGATGGTTATGAGGATCGGTGTTGGTTGAGGACGGTGAGGGAATGAGAGAGAGATGGGTGGTGGCGTGGTTTGCAGGGGGTGCATGATTGGGGTGGTGCTACGACGGTGATTGAGTGGTGGTTGTGGAGCGGTTGTGGTGGTGCTGGGTTGCAGAGAGAGAGGTGAGGGTGCGGTGGTTATGGAGGCGTGGCTGTGCCGTGGTCGGGGTGGTCGGCGCTGAGGGGGGTTGGGGGTTATGGGGGGGCGGCGATGATGATGGCTGAGGCGGCGCCGGCAGTGATGGGGCGGCGATGGGGGTGCGGTAATGGGAGGGGTTGGTGGTGGCGATGGCTGTGATGGATGATGAGGGAGGTGCGGTGGAGATAGATCTGACGAGGGAGGAGGTGCTGCAGTGGAGATTAGTGGCTGCGGCTGTGGGTTAGAGAGTTAGGTTTTTTTTTTTTTTTTTGATTTTTTTTTTAAAACTAAATTAAAAGTGCTCAAGCTTTTGGAGAAAAGCTCAAGCTTTTTGGGACAGAACCTTAAGGGCTTTGAGTGAAGAAAAAGAGCTCGAGCTTTTCTTGGAGTGCTCGAGCTTTTCGGGGCAGAATGTTTAACCAATTTTTGACGAAAAAGTGCTCGAGCTTTTTGGCGAGTCCTCGAGCTTTCTGGACCAGAAACATTTGGAAAAAAAATATGAGGAAATGCTCGAACTTTTCTGAAATTGCTCGAGCTTTTTAGTCCAGAAAACAAAAATGACCAAAGAGAAACCCTTTTTTTTTTTTTTTTTTTTAAACAATAAGAATAAAATAAATACTAAACACCTACAAAACAATAAAAAGAAAACTCAATTAAAAACAACAAAAATAAACAAAAAGAAAGTAAAATAAAATAAACTAAAATAAAATAAAATAAAATAAAATTGGGTTTCCTCCCAAAAGAAGAGCTAAGTTTAATGTCTTCAGCCAGACACAGCAAGAGGAGAAAAACATCAATCAATATAAACTGGGTCTTCAAGACCAATCTCCTCAATCAAACTTCCTTCCTCTACACCCTCAATAAACAATTTCAACCTTTGATTATTAACTTTGAAAGTTTGGCCACTCCGAGGGTTATGAATTTTTACCGCACCATGAGACCAAGATTGAACAACCTCATATGGATCATCCCATCTAGACCACAACTTCCCAGGAAACAACCGTAACTTAGAGTTAAACAACCACACTTTTTGACCGGGCTCAAAGGACTTACGATTAATGTAAGAATCATAGAACACCTTAGTCCTAGCCTTGTAAATATGGGAACTCTCATACGCATCATTTCTAAGCTCCTCTAAATGAATATGGTGCATACAAATAGATGGATCAATCCTTTTTAAATCGGCTAGGGACCAACTTATAGCACCCTTGTGCTCTCTAAGAACCTCAAGAAGACGGCACTCTTGCTCACTTGGAAGATTAGAAGCAATGATAATAGGGAGAGTGTCATCGGGTCCTAAGAAGGAATACTTAAGAGTAGCCGGGAGTGGCTTCAACTCAAGCTTTGGAGGAACCTCTAAAGATGGAGGAGCAGGGGTGCTCGCAAGATTAGGTAGGGGCTCCGGTCTAGACTTCCAAGGAGGATAGTCTATAGAAGGAGAACAGTCAAGCAATGAATTGACTTCTTCAATAGAAGCATCAATATCGAAAGCATCACTATCAAAGTAAGTCAAACATCTCTCCAAAGGATCCTCAATCAAGATTTGAGGGAGAGATTCTTCAACTATCCCATCTATCATATCCACTGAAAAACAATCCTCCTCATGTGGAGGTTGTTGTGAAGCATTGCAAACATTAAGCCTCACAGTCATATTCCCAAAAGAAATATCCATCACCCTAGTTCGACAATTAATACAGGCATGAGCAGTAGCTAAGAAGGGTCGACCTAAGATGACGGGAATTTGACGCTTAGGGTCATGAGCGGGTTCCATATCTAGAACTAGGAAATCAACTGGAAAGTAGAATTTGTCTACTTTCACCAAAACATCCTCAATGATTCCACGAGGTATCTTAATGGATCTGTCAGCTAACTGCAAAGACACTGACGTAGGCTTCAACTCACCTAACCCAAATTGCTGATAGACAGAGTATGGCAATAAATTGACACTTGCCCCCAAGTCAAGGAGCGCCTTCTCTATAATGTGATTACCTATGACACAAGAAATTGTGGGGGCTCCAGGATCTTTGAACTTAGGTGCAGTTTGGTGTTGGAGAATTGAGCTCACTTGCTCTGTCAGAAAGACCTTCTTTGACACATGAGTTTTAGCTTTTCGCTTTTGAGTGCAAAGGTCTTTCAAGAATTTGGCATAAGAAGGAATTTGCTTGACTGCATCAAGAAGTGGAAAGTTAATCTTAACTTGCTTAAAAATCTCAAGCATCTCCTCCATATTTGCACCCTTTTTCCCAAAAGGAGAAGGGTCGGCCAAGCAGGAAGGGTAAGGGGCCTTGGGCATATAGGATGCCACAAGAGTACTCAAAGGATCACTTGGGGATGAAGAATCCCCTTTTTGCAAATTGTCATTCTCAACTACATCCTTTTTAGAAGAACCTGTCAATTCACCCTCAGCCTTATATTCAACTTTGTTATCTACCACTCTCCCACTCCTAAGAGTAGTTATGGCCTTAGCTTGCTCATGATATTGATCATTGGGGTTGGAAGTCTCTACCCCATATTGGCCTTTAGGATTGTTCACCGGTTGACTTGGTAAACGTCCATCATCTCTTCTACTCAAAGCTTGTGCTAGTTGTCCCATTTGGGATTCTAGTTTCGAGATGGACTGAGTGTGTGAGTGGAGCAATTGAGTGTTAGACTGATGATTTGACTCTAAAGCTTGCAAAGCACTCAACACTTTGTCCTCAAAAGCTGAATTTCTCGGGGAAGGAGGTGGTTGTTGATATTATTGAGGAGGAGGACGGTAGGATGATAATGGAAAAGAATTAGGCACATTTGGCCTTGAATTTTGGGAGAATGGAGGATTTGAGGCTTGAGGCATCCAAGAAAAATTTGGATGGTTTCTCCATCCCGGGTTGTAATGGTTAGAATATGGATCATTACCCGGTTGGGAAAAACCTTGAAGAGCATTAACTTGCTCTTGCACAAACTCTGGATATTGCGGGGCTAAGGGACAATCTGACACATAATGAGTTGGGCATGAACATAAAGCACACACCTCTTGAGTGGCAAGAGTAGAAGTAGAAACTTGTCCCCTAGCCAAAACTTGGTCTAATTTCCTAGACAACGCCACAACTTGCTCTTGGACATCCACAGCTTGTCCAACTTCATAAATGCCACCTCTTTTAGGGACACTAAAGGAGGTGGGTGGAGCTCTCCGACTTGCTGAGGCATGGTGCTGTGAATTCTCACTAAGGGTCTCAAAAAGATTCCATGCCTCATCTTGATTCTTGTTAAGGAAAGTCCCTCCACAAGCAGAGTCAATCATTTGACGGTTTTGTTCTGTGATACCATCATAAAAACTCTGTACCAACTGCCAACGCATGATATCATGATGGGGACACTTCCTATGAAGGTCCAAAAATCTCTCCCAAGCTTCATGAAAAGACTCGCCATCGAGTTGAGTAAAATTTGTGATGGCTCTTCTCATATCATTGGTTTTGCCTATAGGAAAGTATTTTTTAAAAAACTCTTGTTGGAGTTGAGTCCAAGTTGTTATGGAATTTGTAGGCAAAGAACCGAGCCATTGTTTGGCTCTATCCTTCAATGAAAAAGGGAACAACCTTAACTTAAGAGCATTCTCACTCAGATTTTGTACATTGACAGTGGTGCAAAGCTCTAAAAATTCATTCAGATGTTGGTATGGGTCCTCATTTGATTTCCCATAAAAAGATGGTAACATCTGAATGGTTTGCGGTCTAATTTCATAATGCCCAGTTACAGTAGGCATTTGAATACATGAAGGATTGGTATATGTTGTAGGAACAAAATGAGCCTTAAGAGGCTGTGATTGTTGTTGTCCACCATTATCAGCTATGTCTATAGAAATAGGATTTCCTAAAACCTCAGACTTAATGGACAAACTACGAAAAGCTCTCAAGGTTCTTTCTAGCTCAAGGTCTAATTTCTCTAAGTCTGGGTTGCACGAATGGCGACCAAACATAAAATAAATAAACCTATCCAATCAAATATACCAACTGTAGCAAAAAAATAAAGTGTAAAGAGAAGGGAAAGATTTCACCGTGATAGATTGCAAAGCAGGTAGAAATTTTTTTTCTTTTATGAACCCATGTTTGCTCCAATCGACTCCGCTTCTCTTTAACTTTTTATAATTGCTGCACACCAAAGACAAAGAAAAAGAATAATAGCAAAAAAAAAATAATTAAATAAATAAAAATAATAATAATAATAAATAATTAAAATAAAAATCAACTACTAATTTTTTAACAATTCAACAGTCCCCGGCAACGGCGCCAAAAATTGATCTGTCGTGGAAATCAATTAAATTACCAAACTAAACTACTAGTATAGTAGAGAAGTAAGGGTCGAACCCACAGAGACTGTTGATTGTTTAAAAACCTAAGTTAAGATTAATTTTAATTCAAATTCACAAAGAGTGATTGTTTGTTGATTCTTCCCTAAAATTAAATGAGAACTGTAATTAAAATAAATATTCAGCTGAATTAATGATGAATCAAATTAAAAGAGGATTCCTAGGGTGTTGAATCCACCACTAATCTTGTAACTAGCTTCAATTGTATTAATTCTTGGCCCATTAAATTTGGATGTAAAAGATGTATTTTGGCTACAAGCCTCAATACAATCATCAAGAAAATCACGCACCAAAACCCTAAGCATGAATCATCTTTGGTCAACACAAATTGTCTACGCTAATTCTAAGGTCATAGTCACAATTTATTTTTCCTGAGTTATGACTCGTCCTACGGTTTTGATGTATGTACACATATTACTATTGTATAACCACATAAACAAAATCACAGAAATTGATTATGTGAAACTGAATAATACGATTATTGTCTTAGTAAAATCTCAATGTTATACAATCAATATCCAAAACTAATTAACCCAAAAATAAAATACAAAGAAGCAATATTACTTGACTAGGGTTTCATTTAAACCCTAGGAATGGGAGAACTTAGCCCATGATAGTGGAAGAGAACACCATAGCCATGGAGTTCTTCATCTTCTTCTTTAGAGTTGTCTCCTTCCTTCTTCCCCTCGTCTAGATCTCCAAGACGGCCTCCTCCTCTTTTCCAAAACCCTAGTTCACAATAATATCCCTTCTTTTCCAAAAATGCCCCCCACAAAATAAGAATTCAGGAAAAAGAATAAAAACCCGTAATTAGACATTAGGGGCCCAAAAAGGGAGTCTAAAGTGCTCCAAAATAGAGCCTATAATGCTAAAATAGGCCCTGGTCCACCAACATATGGACCAAGCCTCTCTACTAACCCAAAATCACTTGTTTTCCACTTCTTTTAGCACTTCAAAGCCCAATATTTTCCTTTTGCTCCAAATCCACCATTAAATCATCAACTTTGACGAGCTTTCTCTGCAAAAAGATAAAATAAGAATTAACTAGAAAATGCATATAGATTGGAGAAATTAAAATAATAAAAGTGCAAGAATATCTAGGGTTAACAAAATAAATATGCACTTTTTAACCAGTTATCACACCCCCTAACTTACACTTTGCTAGTCCTCGAGCAAAGCCAAGAAAACAAGAGACAAAATAGAACTAACTAAATCCTCTTTCGTGGGATACACGATTGCATTTACCATATGCAATAAGGCTTTAAACCCCTAAGTTACCCTAGTGGACGAGTTATAGTCTCGTGAGGGTTTGCAGTGAATCTACCCACAAAATTTGACACCCCCCAACTTGAACACAATATACTCCACAATAAATAAAAATAAATCTTAATGAATGTATAGCTGAGTTATAATCGAATCAAAGTAACAATTATGTCATTAAAAGCAACCTGCGAATTTTCCAAGTGCTCGTAAATGGATAGAATCAGTGTGCATAAAAGCGACAACCATAACAAAATGTCTAGGCAATGAAACTTCTTTTCAAATAGGCATTACTTTGACTCCAAATCTCACCAAAAGATATCACTCACAAATGAAACTCACAGAGATGGGGTGCATATGTATCCTCTCATACATGTGGATAGAATAGTTGTTGAGTACAAATCAAATAATCCACATGCAAACATGAATGAAAGCACAACAAGAATAATATAGAGAGAATTCTAACCACTACGAAAATCAACTCCCACTGTCACATGATCATTACAGTCACATCCTCAATCATCAACTACTACACCTTCGGGGTCAGCTAGGTCTTTGTTTCTGGTTGTAACGTAGGTCAGGGTCAAGGATAATGTAGGGGTTAGTGAACAATAATCTTCATGTGATAAGCGAAGAAGCTGAAGTACAACCATACAAAGCAATTGATATCATAATCAACAAAACACAAAGTGTGTGGAATAACAAGATTTCGATCAACAGGATATATCTCAAGACTAGGTCATGGTATGATAGTGCAATGATGCTCAGATATCAATGATCAATCTCACAATGATGTAAGCAAGCAAGTCAAATCCAAAGATCAGGCATAACCGATAACCACAAGTCGATTGGCTCAAATCAAGTACATCAGGTAGTGATGGAGTACAAATTTGGCAGCATGTAGAAATGAATGTGACTGGCTGAGAATAACCACACAACAAAGTTCAGATTTACTTACTTCGGTTTCTTAGTGTCATATTCTCCATTTACAAATACTCTGATGATCTCCAGATACTTCAGGCGTATCCTTGCATAGCCTGAATAATCATCATTAATTTCAGACAGATCAGAATTCATTCATTCATGTCTTATTCATTATCATAGGAGTCTATCAGATGGCCTAATTAAGTTCATTGGCCTATTACCCACTCATTGGGTTTCAACTTATGTTATTAAATTCCTTAGATAGGCTTAGCAGCTGTCCGAATAATATTTTAAGTGATTTTGGCTCCAGTCGTTATCAATTAAGCACTTGTTTGCCCTTAAGGGCAAAATGGTAATTTTGCCATTCTTGCCCCGGACCCTATCATGGTCCTCATAACAGTCCACATATCGTATATACAAATTTTTGAGTCTTTTGGACTTCGTTTGGTATCTGTTTTTGATCATCGGAACACATCAATCATTTTTTTTATTTTACACGTTGACTGCTCTGGAGTCATATTTAGCACTTTGATTTTCATAATTATGCTTATGATAATTTATTAGATCAGATTAGCCTTCATTCGGCCTCTACTTTGCACTTACTGTGCTCAGGGGTATTTTGGTCATTTTATGTTCTGTGAAATTCTGACCTCGATTCATTATTTAACCATATAGATGAGTCCACAAGTATTTGGGCTTCTATTGGTATCAATTTTGCCCAATTTGGACTTTATTTGAGCTTCGTACAGTATTAGGTGCATTTTGATAATTTCACAGACCATAGCTAAATTTTTGGGACCTGAGTTCATAAAATGGACCTCACCATTAGGTCCAGAGTGTCCGACATAGTTAAATTAGACTATCTTTTGTGTTTGATTGGCCCTGGGTATCATTAGGGGTAGTACAGTCATTTACACTTTACGTGTCTGTATTTTTCGAGACTTAATTTCCCAAATCGGACTCCACCATTGAGTCCAGAATGCCCGAAATAGTAGAAATACACTATTCATTTAATTTATTTGGACTCCGTTTGACATATTTAATGTCCAGGGGTAAAATTGTAATTTTACCTATTTAATAAAATAATTAAAATAATTATTTTATTAATTAATTATTCTTCAGGGGCTTAAATGAACAGTTTCTCAAAAATCTGGGCCACTGTACAATATTCCAAAACAATTGGGGTCAAATACCAATTTTAGAAAGTTTAGAGGTTAAAAACTAATTTCTTAAGTTAGGAGTTCAGAACCAAAGGGTTCAACTGGCTGAACCGGTTAAAAAATCTAAAAACCAACTGGTTCAATTTATCATTTAAACCGTTTATAAAACGGGTCGGGTCCTGACCTGAACCCGAAACCGACCCGAACCATATCCGGTACTGTTCATCGTCTCCCTCATGGACGATGAACAGTAACCCTAAAACTGTAAGTTTTCAAACTCAATTTTGTGGGTTTCAGATACGGATTTTCTACTGCTTTTGGTTCCAAAACATTTCTGGAAGCCTAAGGATCAATTTAGCATTCATTTCATGGATCAAAACTACGGATGGAGTTCAGTTCATCTCCATTATGGTGGGACCTGCAACTCCACCGTATGCCTTCATTTCTCAACCAAATCTTGTGATATTTGGTTCCTTGTGATCCATGCATCAAGGGGCTCAAGTCCCCATCAACAAAATCAGGTTTAATCAAGTTTTTGATGAGGTTCGATTTTAAACCCGAACCTGTAACTCGTGATTAGAGGGTCGATCCTAGGTCTTTGGGGTCGCGTATCAGTGTTTTTGGAACCTTCTTGAGGTCTAGATTAGGTCTTGACCAACCAAACTCAATTTAGCTTGGGTCGAATCAGACCCAGTTAAAGGTGGTCATCCATGGCTGCCAGTGTATAGTTTTGGGTTTTACGAGCCTCCTGGCTTCTCTCATTTTACCTATATCCGTCCCTCATTATTAGATTTACTCATGCATGTAAATTTCAAGCTCAAACAAATCAGACTGTACCGAAAATTTGAAAGACATGAGAGAAAAGTTTTTACCTTCCTCTTTGCTCTTTTCTCTCTCTTCGGTTCCAAGCTCGACCCAGATCCTCTCAGTCCCCTCTTCTTCCTTTTCCTGATCCTTAGTTCCTTTTTTTGTTTTCTTTTCTAACCCAATACTCCACGTATATATGTAGCACTCACACTGACTCCCTTCTCTCTCTCTATCCTCTCTCTTTCTCTCTATTATTCTCTCTCTAAAATCAGACATGCCCCATGTTCTGAAATACCTCTGCACACTCCAACACCCACTTCTGCCATCACCACTCTCCATTGAGTGTTTCACACTCAATCTTACACACACACACACACACATGCACGGCTGCCTAGGCAGCCTACTTGCCTCCCCCCCTTTTTTTTTTTTTCAATTTTCCTTTCATATATATATATATATATGTACTTGTATGTATATATATATAATTATATCTATATATATATATGTACACACATATATGTATATACACTATACTAATTACACACATGTACCCGTACATGTATACCATCCCTCATGTGCACCTCACTATTTATGACATGTGTTTACGTATGCATGCATGCAGGGGGCTCCATGTGTGCACACATTACGAGATTGAGTCCCGGGGCACTTGTCTTGACCCGGCACTGGTCATACCTGGTCAAGGTCTCTATTAAGATAGTGCAGTGCAATTAGTATTTCATAAAATATAGAGTTTAATGGTTCTGAGTATAATTGATAAAGTATTGCCCGACCTAGTTGCCTCGTTATACGTGCCCCTTCGGGTCAGGGTATTTCAGCGGTTGTCGATGGCTGGGGATCTCCATAAATGTGAGCAGTAGTAGGAGGTTGTGCCTTCTGGCAGTCGTGTTAATAGGTGGATTCTGAGGATCAGTTCCACGATTCTGAGCATGCATTGCCAAAGTTCTAGACATGGCTAGAAGTTGCTCTTGCATCAACTGATTCTGTTACTTGACCTGATCAAGCTCTTGCCATACAAGATCTGTGGTTCGTCCTCTTCCCCGTCCGACTGGCGGTCGGGGTTGAGGGTCTTGTGGATTTTCAGCGTTCTTCCTCGGGCGGAGATTGGGAGCCATAATCCTTTTGTAAAAAGGATAATGGGTTTTTGGGTAAGTAGAGCACTTGGTGATTGTCGTTTCCCACAAATAGTGCAAAACTGATGCTGCACTTTGTGGCTCTCACGAGAGCTGCTGAGAACTTCAAACTCCGTTGCCTGAGGAACACTCAAAAGACAATCAGAGGACTACCAGATTGGCTTCGGCGGTAGCTGCTCCGATGCTTAAGTTAATAAAATTGAATTGAAAGACAATAATGTAAGCCAAAGAATGGGCATGCCCGTAAAGCGTACCATAGGGTTTTATTTATAGGTTGAGTGATTCCTAAATTAATTAGGATTTAGAGCCATGAAAGTAGGGATTTGATCATCGGAGATAGCAGTTTCCATGTTGAATACCGCGACTGGAAGATATCTGTGAGTGATAATTTCCTTGTAGAAGACTGTTTCCTTATACTCTACTCGGTAAGGTGGTAAGGTGGTGATGAACTCTAAACCATAAAGAGTGCTCTGTAGGTCTGTGCTCAGACCTATGAGTTTTGTAAGTAAATCTGCTCTGAAGGGCCCATGCTTGGATCAATGAGCTCTGAAGGATAATTACTCGAGCTTGTCCTGAATGGACGAGTATGTTCTGTAGGCCTTAGACGTCCGAGCTTTGTAATCACACGTGTCACATGGGGACTGGTCTGTCACTTTATGGTATATCAAATATAAAGCATATAAATACAAGAATTTAATTTTAGAAATACTACAGATATGAAAACACTTCAGAATATTTAAACCTCAATTCACTTCGGAATCCATGGAGATTAAAAAACTCCACTTCAAAGTACAAGATTACTCACACTGATTCCCCGGGTTTGCACTATTGGTGGGCTTTTCCCTTTCCTTTGTAATTCATAAGAAAATCAAATTCATCGAAACTTCAATTAATTTCTCATTCACTGCAAATCATCTCTAAGTTGATGCTCTGCATATAATTTTAGACCTGTCGTATCCTAATTTCCTAGGATTGGCTAATCGGTCTATTGTGGTAATTAAATAAATTTTATTTTTCACATGACTTATTTTGGTATTATGGACCTTACCGTTGGGTTTAGAACGTTGAAGAAATTCAATTTAGACTCTTTCGACTTTTTATTTAGCTTCGGGCACATTAGGGGCAATTTGGTAATTTAAACTTTTACGTGTCTTAATTTTTTGGAGTTCCGTCTCATAAAATAGACCCCACCATTGAGGCTAGAATGTTCAAAATAGTTAAAATACACTATTCACCCATTTTATTTGAACTTCAGATTATTTTGCTATTATTAATTTAATTTAATTAATTATATAATATATATTATGTGTGTTGGAATTTTTCAACAGGAACAGGGGTGGCTCAGTGGTCTTGGGGGCTTAACTTAGGGCTTGGGCCTATGAGGGGTCACACGTTTGAACTAGCAGCTCCCCCTTTTTTTCACATAATCTGAGTGCCAAACAGCAGACAAGAACAAAACAGGGATAGGGTGTCTAGGCCCAATCAACGCGTATACTCGGGATTTATTATCCCACTTTCCAAACAGCCCCAAATATTCATTTAAAACAAAAATAAAATAGGGTTGAAACGACGTCGTGTTACTAAAACCCATACGTCTATATCCGATTATAACCCAAACCCAGAACCGACCCAATGCCAACCTGAACAGTGTTGTCTTCGCCAACGGGGTTGACACTCTTCATCTCCAAACCCTAGTTTTTGTAGCCCAATTTCGTGGCATTTCAGTGTATTTCGTGCGGTTTGGATAATTTCTTTAGTTTTCTGCATGTTCTAAGAATAGATTAGCATTGTTTAGATCTCCTAAAATTGGCCAAGATCGAATTATTCACAAAAACTCAGTCACGCTTGCAACTGCCATTTTCTTGCCTATTTTTTGACCATTTTTATAAGGACTTGAAAAATGGGAATGAAAATTTTCTTTTTTGTGATAGAGCCCAATTGGAATGTCTTTAATTAATTTTTAATCAATTTCGACTATGAAAAATATTCTAATATATATATATATATAAACGAATGAATAAATATACATAAATGCACATGTGTATATGAATGTGTAGAAGTGTATAACTATGTGTAATTAAGTGTATGTATATATATATATATATATATATATTCATGTGTACAAATATGTATAAATGTATATATGTATATATATGTGTGCAGAAGGTGTATGTGTGTGTGCAGCACATGTGCATGTGGCAGTATGTGTGTGATTGAGTGTGTAAGTGGGTGTACTGATGGTGTGTGTAAGTAAGTATGTTCTGTGTGTGTGTGTATGTTAGGTGTGTTGAGTGTGTGTAGACTACCAACACAAGTGATGATAGAGTGAGCAAGTCTGATTGTAGAGAGAGAAATAATAGAGAGAGAGAGAGAGGGAGGGCAGTTTTGTGTATGTATGTATATGGGTACGTGTGATTAGATAGAAGAGAGAAATCAGAAAGGGGGAGACCAAGTTAGAAGAGTGTCACGACCCGAAACCCACCTTAAGCGGATCACCGGATCGCGATCGCCGCCCCGAGACCCGAGGGCCCCGAGACAAGGCTCGCATATGCAGCGGTATCGAATAGATGTGCAACATACGTTTTGCGGAAGCATGAAAAACTTTTTCTTTTCTTTTCTCATTTTTAAATTATGCACATCCGTTCGGTACTGCCGCTCCATACATAGCATACATGGTTACACATTCAGAGTATAACTAAAAACTTAAAGACTTCATACATTCATACCATACATATTCGATTTGCCCAGAGGGCTTATTACATGTCCTTACAATGTCTACTAATACAAAGTACTATTAGAGTTCATACATTATCAAAAGAAACTATTAGCCATATCTTCCCAAAATCAGCAGATTCATCATCGTCGTCCTTAAGTCAAGACTGCTGCTAATTACCTGAAAGGGGGGGTCCGAACAAAGTCCGGGTAAGCTAATCTAAGCTTGTGAGCAATTCCAGTATTCGTCATGGGGTTTTCAATTAGCAGTGGTTTAGTACATAAGAGTTTGTAAAATAGTCACTGCCAATTGTTCGTATAATTAAATACAGAATATATGTATTCCTTGAAACATGTAGCTTTGAAATATTTATAACATTCAAGCTAGACTTATACATATGAACTTTAAAACGTATAACATATCATGTATTTCTTAAACAGAGTATATAAAACTCAAACATATGCATATTGAAAATGAGAGTAAAAACATGCTTTCATTTTCAAATCATTTGTCATCTTATCACTTCCATTAGTGGAATCCGTTTCGAACCGGAGTCCCATATTACTTATCTATGGAGATATCTCATCTGCCTGAGGGATTAGATCCTGCTACCGGGCATTTTACTGGGCAATTGAGTTCCGTAAAACCAAAAATCCTGCCTATTTTACAGGGCAACTGAAAACTCAGAATCCTGTCTAAGTGCTTATGCACCATTCATCTTATAAAACATTTATCATGTGACTTGTCTCATAGATACTTTTCATAAATTCGTAATAAACATTCGTATACTTGAAATAAGCAAATTCAGAATATTTAACAATAATTGCATTTTAACTAGACATGCTGAAAAGTATTTGAAGGAAAAACTGTTGCAGAAACCAATCACTAAGCATGTCACAATGAATTTCTAAAACAGAACAATTAAAAACTGAATCATGTAAATACTGAATTTGAAACTTCAAATACTTCATATCTTATACTTAAAACCCTTTTTAAATCATGGAGTCAAATTTCCAATTCAAACACAGGGTTACTCACCTTGTACTTCTAGTCCTGCTCTATTTGGGCGCTTTCCCCCTGGCTTCCTTTAACCTTTGAAGCCATTCTTGCAACGTTTCCGTATCCTCTCGTTTCTTAAGCTGTTTCGCGGCTAGTTGCTCCTTAGTTATTGTCTTGTAAATAAAGGGGCTAACACAGCACACTTCGTTCGTTTTGGAAATCCGAATGCGATTTTGAATTAGCTGAAGTTGTCTTTCTAGCTGTTCCCGGAAAGCTTTCTGTTTTGGGTCACTTGCCAATTGGGCCCTTGTCATCATAGGAGTGACTTCCCGTTCTTGGCTCATTTTTGTGTTTAGTTAATTATCTGTTTAAAAACACAATTTACCGTGTCAAGAAAAATAGATTTCTACAATCATACTCTTCTGGGAGTTCCATTAACTTTAGTTTAAAGTTATTTACTTAACATGTTTACGTGTCGTGTCTTTTCATATTTCATTTCTCGTATTTGCCTCGGTTTAGTTCTTTGGCAACATTTCAATTCATAGTCATCTAACAGAAGCTATTCATCAAATTTTATGTCTTTTTATTTTAGACATTTCTTTAGGTCGAATAGACTCTACCATTGAGTCCGGAGTGTTGAAGAAAGTCGGTTTAGGCTTTTCTAACATTTAATTCGGACTATTTCATGTAAAGGGCAAAAATGGTCATTTTATCGTTTTACGTGTCATATTTTTCTGTACTTCATTTCGTAACATGGACTCCATTTTTGAGTCCGGGATGTCAAAGAAAGTCAATTTAGACCTTTTCTGATTTCATTTTGGCTTTAGGGGTACCAGGGGTATTTTGGTCTTTTTACCCCTTTACGTGTTTTTATGTTCGGAACCCCATCTTGTGTCGTGGACTTCACCATTGGACTCAGAAGGTCCAAAATAGTAAGAATACATTAATAACTTGTCAAATTTGGTCAAGGGGTATTTTGGTCATTTACCCCTTACGTGACTTTATTTTTCGGGCCTCGTCTCGTAAAACGGACCCTACCATTGGCTTCAGAATATCCGAAATAGTAAGGATACACAATTCATTTATTAAATTTGGACTTTGTTTGACTTGTTTATGGGGCAAGGGCATTTTGGTCATTTTGACATTTTTTAGGGGTCTCAAATTTTTCGGGACCTCATCTCATGTCGTGGACCTCACCAATGGGCTTAGGGGGTCCAAGATAGTAAGGTTACATATATAACTTGTAATTTTTGGACAACGGGCCATTTCGGAGTAATTAATTTAATTAATTACATTTAATTAAATTAATTTATAACATGTAATATATATATATTATTAATGGGGAATAAGTGACAGGTTGAATAGGGTGGCACGCTGGCCAGCGTGTCACCTCCCTCCCCATACGTCCCATGTTCGAATCCTGTAAGGCGCAATTGCGCCCTTTTTAATTTTCGGATTTAATTAATTATAATATATATATATATATCATGTTCGTACATGGACACACGCACACGCGTGGCCGAGTGGAAAAGAACGCGTGGGGCGCGTGAGGTCAGGGGTTCGAACCCCACCGACCGCTTGTTTCCTTCCTTTTCCTTTAAACTTAACATTTATATATATATATATATATATACATACCTAAGGACCAAAACGACGTCGACTCATTAATGCGGTGGCAAGCCCAGAGGCTGCACCCGTCCCGAGTCCACCCACCATTTTAAACGGTTTGCGAGTTGACTCGGTCGTCTTCCCTAAGCGACCGACTGAAAAACCCTAATTCCCGAAATCCTTCTTCTCCTATTTCGTGCAGTTTGGATCCATGGATCCTTACTGTTTTTGTCCCAAAATGTTTCTAAGAGATAAACGAGTAGATTGGCATTCGTTTTGGAGTTTAAAACTCCTTCATATGTTCGGTTTTGAAGTGGATAATCCGAACTGTAAAACCTACGGTTCATGCGTATTTCTTAACCATTTTCGATGAGGTTTGGCTTGTTGTGATCCCCTCTTCATGAGGATCTATACCTTGTTCTTAAATATCGAGTTAACACAAAGTTTAAAGGGTTGAGTCTTACACCCGTAACCTGCAACTGATTATTTGAGGGTCGATTTTCATGCTTTTTGGTCGCGGTCACACATTTTTAGCATGCTTGTAGGGTCTACTAGAGGTCCCTATACACCAAACCAAGTTTGGTTTCCCTCTGATCAGACCTGCTTGAGCAAGGTCCATCCATGGCCGTGGCTTATGGGTCATGCAATCTTAGGTGTTTTTAAGCTAGATTTTCATGCTTGTTAAGGTTTGGATGTGTTCTAAACATCATATATATAAAATGGAAGCTTTAAATCAGTTCATATGTAGAGAAATTCTAGAGAGAGAATTTTGACAGTTTTGAACATTCTCACCTTTTTGGTTGGTTTTCCTCCTCTTTCTTGCTCTAATCCTTCTTCTCTTCTCCTCAGTCTTCCTCTTCTTTTGGTTTCTTTGTGAGAGATCAACATGCATTGCATGTTTGGCTTTTAAAGCAAGGTAGCCGACCTCTCTCTCTCTTCATGTTCTCTCTCTCTCTACAGCTATCTCTCTCTCTCTCTACATTCTGAATTCTAGCCCTACACAGCTCTCCCATCTCATTAATTTTTACTTTTTCTTTTTCAACTTTGCATTTAATTTTCATAAGATATTTACATATATTATATACATATATATACATATACACACATATACAAGACACACACACACACACACACCAGCCGACACACACACACCTTTCCATACTTTTTCATATCTTTTTCCCCTTTTCACTTTTTAACATTTTCATATTCCATTTATTTAATATATATATATATATACATATATATACATTTAACTAATACATATAATATCCTTTCCTAAAATTAATTAATTAATTTAATAATTAATTAATTATATACATATAATTTCTTTTCCTCATAAAATGTGCCATGTGACCCGGTATCCCGGGTCGGGATATTACATTCTTCCCTACTTATAAGAGTTTTGTCCCCAAAACTCGCTTGTTCCCATCTTTGAAGATTAGAAAATTCCTCGGTTAACATTTCATCATTAACATATCTAGAGTTTAAGTCTAATCAATAAGCGTATACGACAGAATTTAAATATTTGATCATATACCTAATTATCCTTAGAGGCTTGAGCAGCTTCAGAAAATATATTGAAAACTCGCCCATACCTCGTAGGTTCTTGAGTTCCTTTTCCTTTTTCAGCAGTCCGAGCCTGCGGCGTAGCCGATGAAGCTATAGCAGTAGGTTCCTTGGTAGCTGAACTCCATTTGGGGCACTCTTTGACACGATGCCCTGGTTGTCCACATTTGTAGCAAACGTTGGTACCCTGCCGACAAGGGGCAAAATGTTTCTTTTGGCAGGTAGGGCATGTGGGAGTTTCTACTGTCTTTTGACTAACATTGCCTTCCTCATTCACAGATGTAACAGTCCTGCCTCCTCCTGTTTTGGTTTTCTTCATTTGTTGAGGCATGGGGCTCATCTGTTTCTTATCCTTTTTCTAGGACAAGGCTATTCCAGCTCTCTCAAATATTTTGGCACGGTCCACAACCGCGTTATATGTCGGAAGCTCAAAAGGTTCCAATCGATACCTAATGTTATCTTTGAGACCACATTCAAACTTCCTAGCTTTCAAATCCTCAGTGTGGATCATGTGTGGTGCGAAACGAGCCAGATTCATAAATTTAGTCTCGTACTCGGCCACCGTCATCATTCCCTGGGTTAGGGTTGCAAATTCGGCTATCTTTTGATTTCTCAATGATCTTGGGAAGTACTTTTCATAAAATACTTCCAAGAACCTCTCCCAAGTCATGGGTGGTTCCCTATCTCTCTCTAAAAGCCACCACTCGTGTGCTGCATCTTTAAAAGTGAAAGCAGCGTAGGAGACTTTCTGTTCAGTTGTGCAAGGCATCACGGTAAAAATGCGCTCCATCTCTCTTACCCATGATTCTGCACTAATCGTCGTATCCAGTCCATCAAACCTAGGCGGTTTGAATCCTTGGAATGTTTTGTAAGTAGATGTGTTGACTGCCTCAGCAGGTCGTACCAGATTTGGCGGAGGTTCAGGAGCTTGGACTGGTTGGGGCACTGGTTGGGGCACTTGGCCCTGAGCTTGAATACCCGCCACTGTTCGGGCCATTGCTTCTATAAGTTGCTCCATCCTATCCATTCTGTCCTCGGAACTTCCCGTAGTCCTTCTGGTTTTTACCATTTTTGCTGAAAACACACATCCATTAGTTTTCTATCACATGTTCATTGCATAAAATTTACTTTTATTTACTTCATGTTCTCAATGTGGGATATATTTTATTATCCCTATTTCTTTTACTTAAACACGGGTCCCATACCCCGCCTTCCTATCATATACGTACTTCTTAATAACTTGACTTACTCTAGTGCAGGTCCCATACCCTGCCCTTACATTACATTACATATCACGTACTTACATATCTAATTCATGAACTGCGAGTCCCATACCTCGCCTTTACATTACGTTACGTACTTCACATATCTAATTCATATAATGCGGGTCCCATACCCCGCCTTCATATCATAACATATACTTCACATAATCATTTCATATATCGCGGGTCCCATACCCCGCCTTTACTTCATATTACTTACTTCACATATTTAGGTAGCCTAGGACTTACCTAACTCATAATTCTATTTTCGAATCACTAAGTTGATCTTAAGTCAACCTAGAACTAATCTTAATCATTCTTAACTTAAATTTCAGTCTTTTCCCAAAAGACCTAATACCTAGTGCTCTGATACCATGTTGTCACGACCCGAAACCCACCCTAAGCGGATCACCGGATCGCGATCGCCGCCCCGAGACCCGAGGGCCCCGAGACAAGGCTCGCATATGCAGCGGTATCGAATAGATGTGCAACATACGTTTTGCGGAAGCGTGAAAAACTTTTTCTTTTCTTTTCTCATTTTTAAATTATGCACATCCGTTCGGTACTGCCGCTCCATACATAGCATACATGGTTACACATTCAGAGTATAACTAAAAACTTAAAGACTTCATACATTCATACCATACATATTCGATTTGCCCAGAGGGCTTATTACATGTCCTTACAATGTCTACTAATACAAAGTACTATTAGAGTTCATACATTATCAAAAGAAACTATTAGCCATATCTTCCCAAAATCAGCAGATTCATCATCGTCGTCCTTAAGTCAAGACTGCTGCTAATTACCTGAAAGGGGGGGTCCGAACAAAGTCCGGGTAAGCTAATCTAAGCTTGTGAGCAATTCCAGTATTCGTCATGGGGTTTTCAATTAGCAGTGGTTTAGTACATAAGAGTTTGTAAAATAGTCACTGCCAATTGTTCGTATAATTAAATACAGAATATATGTATTCCTTGAAACATGTAGCTTTGAAATATTTATAACATTCAAGCTAGACTTATACATATGAACTTTAAAACGTATAACATATCATGTATTTCTTAAACAGAGTATATAAAACTCAAACATATGCATATTGAAAATGAGAGTAAAAACATGCTTTCATTTTCAAATCATTTGTCATCTTATCACTTCCATTAGTGGAATCCGTTTCGAACCGGAGTCCCATATTACTTATCTATGGAGATATCTCATCTGCCTGAGGGATTAGATCCTGCTACCGGGCATTTTACAGGGCAATTGAGTTCCGTAAAACCCAAAATCCTGCCTATTTTACAGGGCAACTGAAAACTCAGAATCCTGTCTAAGTGTTTATGCACCATTCATCTTATAAAACATTTATCATGTGACTTGTCTCATAGATACTTTTCATAAATTCGTAATAAACATTCGTATACTTGAAATAAGCAAATTCAGAATATTTAACAATAATTGCATTTTAACTAGACATGCTGAAAAGTATTTGAAGGAAAAACTGTTGCAGAAACCAATCACTAAGCATGTCACAAAGAATTTCTAAAACAGAACAATTAAAAACTGAATCATGTAAATACTGAATTTGAAACTTCAAATACTTCATATCTTATACTTAAAACCCTTTTTAAATCATGGAGTCAAATTTCCAATTCAAACACAGGGTTACTCACCTTGTACTTCTAGTCCTGCTCTATTTGGGCGCTTTCCCCTTGGCTTCCTTTAACCTTTGAAGCCATTCTTGCAACGTTTCCGTATCCTCTCGTTTCTTAAGCTGTTTCGCGGCTAGTTGCTCCTTAGTTATTGTCTTGTAAATAAAGGGGCTAACACAGCACACTTCGTTCGTTTTGGAAATCCGAATGCGATTTTGAATTAGCTGAAGTTGTCTTTCTAGCTGTTCCCGGAAAGCTTGCTGTTTTGGGTCACTTGCCAATTGGGCCCTTGTCATCATAGGAGTGACTTCCCGTTCTTGGCTCATTTTTGTGTTTAGTTAATTATCTGTTTAAAAACACAATTTACCGTGTCAAGAAAAATAGATTTCTACAATCATACTCTTCTGGGAGTTCCATTAACTTTAGTTTAAAGTTATTTACTTAACATGTTTACGTGTCGTGTCTTTTCATATTTCATTTCTCGTATTTGCCTCGGTTTAGTTCTTTGGCAACATTTCAATTCATAGTCATCTAACAGAAGCTATTCATCAAATTTTATGCCTTTTTATTTTAGACATTTCTTTAGGTCGAATAGACTCTACCATTGAGTCCGGAGTGTTGAAGAAAGTCGGTTTAGGCTTTTCTAACATTTAATTCAGACTATTTCATGTAAAGGGCAAAAATGATCATTTTATCGTTTTACGTGTCATATTTTTCTGTACTTCGTTTCGTAACTTGGACTCCATTTTTGAGTCCGGGATGTCAAAGAAAGTCAATTTAGACCTTTTCTGATTTCATTTTGGCTTTAGGGGTACCAGGGGTATTTTGGTCTTTTTACCCCTTTACGTGTTTTTATGTTCGGAACCCCATCTTGTGTCGTGGACTTCACCATTGGACTCAGAAGGTCCAAAATAGTAAGAATACATTAATAACTTGTCAAATTTGGTCAAGGGGTATTTTGGTCATTTACCCCTTACGTGACTTTATTTTTCGGGCCTCGTCTCGTAAAACGGACCCTACCATTGGCTTCAGAATATCCGAAATAGTAAGGATACACAATTCATTTATTAAATTTGGACTTTGTTTGACTTGTTTATGGGGCAAGGGCATTTTGGTCATTTTGACATTTTTTAGGGGTCTCAAATTTTTCGGGACCTCATCTCATGTCGTGGACCTCACCAATGGGCTTAGGGGGTCCAAGATAGTAAGGTTACATATATAACTTGTAATTTTTGGACAACGGGCCATTTCGGAGTAATTAATTTAATTAATTACATTTAATTAAATTAATTTATAACATGTAATATATATATTATTAATGGGGAATAAGTGACAGGTTGAATAGGGTGGCACGCTGGCCAGCGTGTCACCTCCCTCCCCATACGTCCCATGTTCGAATCCTGTAAGGCGCAATTGCGCCCTTTTTAATTTTCGGATTTAATTAATTATAATATATATATATATATATCATGTTCGTACATGGACACACGCACACGCGTGGCCGAGTGGAAAAAAACGCGTGGGGCGCGTGAGGTCAGGGGTTCGAACCCTACCGACCGCTTGTTTCCTTCCTTTTCCTTTAAACTTAACATTTATATATATATATATATATATATATACATACCTAAGGCCCAAAACGACGTCGCCTCATTAATGCGGTGGCAAGCCCAGAGGCTGCCACCCGTCCCGAGTCCACCCACCGTTTTAAACGGTTTGCGAGTTGACTCGGTCGTCTTCCCCAAGCGACCGACTGAAAAACCCTAATTCCCGAAATCCTTCTTCTCCTATTTCGTGCAGTTTGGATCCATGGATCCTTTCTGTTTTTGTCCCAAAATGTTTCTAAGAGATAAACGAGTAGATTGGCATTCGTTTTGGAGTTTAAAACTCCTTTATATGTTCGGTTTTGAAGTGGATAATCCGAACTGTAAAACCTACGGTTCATGCGTATTTCTTAACCATTTTCGATGAGGTTTGGCTTGTTGTGATCCCCTCTTCATGAGGATCTATACCTTGTTCTTAAATATCGAGTTAACACAAAGTTTAAAGGGTTGAGTCTTACACCCGTAACCTGCAACTTATTATTTGAGGGTCGATTTTCGTGCTTTTTGGTTGCGGTCACACGTTTTTAGCATGCTTGTAGGGTCTACTAGAGGTCCCTATACACCAAACCAAGTTTGGTTTCCCTCTGATCAGACCTGCTTGAGCAAGGTCCATCCATGGCCGTGGCTTATGGGTCATGCAATCTTAGGTGTTTTTAAGCTAGATTTTCATGCTTGTTAAGGTTTGGATGTGTTCTAAACATCATATATATAAAATGGAAGCTTTAAATCAGTTCATATGTAGAGAAATTCTAGAGAGAGAATTTTGACAGTTTTGAACATTCTCACATTTTTGGTTGGTTTTCCTCCTCTTTCTTGCTCTAATCCTTCTTCTCTTCTCCTCAGTCTTCCTCTTCTTTTGGTTTCTTTGTGAGAGATCAACATGCATTGCATGTTTGGATTTTAAAGCAAGGTAGCCGACCTCTCTCTCTCTCTCTTCATGTTCTCTCTCTCTCTACAGCTATCTCTCTCTCTCTCTCTCTCTACATTCTGAATTCTAGCCCTCCACAGCTCTCCCATCTCATTAATTTTTACTTTTTCCTTTTCAACTTTGCATTTAATTTTCATAAGATAGTTACATATATTATATACATATATATACATATACACACATATACAAGACACACACACACACACCAGCCGACACACACACACCTTTCCATACTTTTTCATATCTTTTTCCCCTTTTCACTTTTTAATATTTTCATATTCCATTTATTTAATATATATATATACGTATATATACATTTAACTAATACATATAATATCCTTTCCTAAAATTAATTAATTAATTTAATAATTAATTAATTATATACATATAATTTCTTTTCCTCGTAAAATGTGCCATGTGACCCGGTATCCCGGGTCGGGATATTACAAAGAGTGGTAAGGTTGGGAAGGATTCAGAAACTTGAAGAAAGAAGGAGAAATAGAAGGAAAAGGTGAGAAACTTACTGTATTTTCAAGTTTTGAATTTCTGACTTTTTTGTAGAATTTCTTAAAGCTTAGAAAGAATTATATGGTTTTAAAGAGCATGAAAAATGATAAATTTAGGAAGAAACCGCAGCTCATTTGATGAAGAAATGAGTGAGAAAAACCAATTTAAAGTTTGAAGAAAAATTTCGGGTCATTGAGTTTTTGATCGTTTTAAGTCATTTTATGAATTGGGAATTGTTGCCCATAAGTGCAGCAACTTGCAGGTAAATTTTGGGCTCAAAACAATGGCTAAAATGCCATGAAAAAGTAAAATTCAGTTCGCCGGAAAAATGGGACAGCTTGCTGGAGTTGGCTGCAACTCCATTTTCCGAGGCCTTCCGGTGATGCAAACTGAATTCTGAGAGTAGATATGGAAATCCCATGACGAGTAAAAGAGGACCCAAGTGGTTGGACGTCGAAACGTCGCCCGAAAACAGCCGCCGTGGCTGGAGAAGATGACCGGCGCACGATTGGACTGCGCGTAGTGCGCTGCTACGTTTTGTTTTTTTTTTTTTTGTGTTTTTGGGCCATGGGTCGGTTGGGTCGACCCGCCCAACCCAATATGGGTTAGATCCAATACAGGTGCAGCTTTGGGTGATTTTTTAAAAGTGATTTGGGGCTGTTTGGATGCAAAGATAGTGAATTAAAATTAAATTGAAGTGAGAATAAGGATAGTTTATTCAAGTTTAGATTTAATCCATTGTTTGACTATTCCAAATTGGAATAAGACTTTGTGAAATTATAAATTTTACCCAGAATTTATAATAATTATATTTTGACCCCAAGTGAATAAAATATTATTTAATTAAATAATTATTTAAAAGAGAAATTACAAAAATGACCCTAAGTCGAAAAGTAATCAAACGAACTCCAATTAAAATAAAAATGTAATACCCCGACCCAAAAATATCGGGTCATAGGGCACGTATTTCGAGGTTATAAAAAATAAGTATAAAGATGTCTACACTTAAGAAAAATAATTAATTAATTTAAAATAATTAATTAATTAAGTTTATGAAATTGATTATTAATTAAAATAAATAGAAAATACACCCATAAAAATGTATTATGTGACCAAGCATGCGTAAGTATTTATATATGTATAATTATATATATACATGTAATACTTGGATATAGGAAAAATAAAATAAAATAAATATAATATAAATATATATGTATGGGACGGTTGTGTATATAATATATATATATATATATATATATATATATATATATATATATATACATGGAGACATGGAGGTAAGGTGGGAGTTATATATATATACATAATTATAATCAAGTAAGTGGGGAAGTATGGTGAGGTAAGGGCAAAATCAAAAAATAAATGGAGGTATGGCTAATGATTGTGATGGGGAATGGGGGTGAAAAGAAAGAAGTTGGTGATGACCATTGATATGAATACATATACATATATACATATATTAGATACACAAAAAATTCAACACACAATAAGAGAGAAAGAGAGAGAGAGAGAGAGTTCAGAAGAAGAGAAAGGAGACCTCGGAGGAAGGAGGAAGAAGAGAGAGAGTCGCTGTTAGAGGTAAAACATCAAAAACTTAACATTTTCTCTCTCTAAAAACTTTCCTATGCATGAACTGTTTTAGCTTTTGATTTTTGTATATATGATGTTTAAAGTAGATAAACATGAACAAGGCACGAAAAACAGACTCTTAAACAACCTAAAACACCTAACCGTACAACGGCAGCCATGGATGGACCTTGCTCAAGCAGGTCTGAACCAACTTCCACCAAACTAGTTTTGGCTTATCAAGACCTCAACTAGACCCTCCCAGAGTCCCAAAAACATAGGACCGCAATCAAAAAGCTCCAGAAAAGCCCTCCAAATATCGAGTTGTAGGATACGGGTTTGAAACCCCATCCTCTAAACTTAGTGTTAAACTGACATTTGAGAATGGAGAATGAAACCCCTTTAACTAAGGAACAAAAAAAGCCCAACCCCATGAAAAATAACCAAGAAATGAGCATGAACCGTGGGTTTACAAGTCTGGTTATCGCGACTTAAACCGAGCCTCTGAGATAAACTCGAAGCTCTAAATCGGTGTAGAAACATGCCATAAAGTATTAGGAAGTGTTTGGAAAAGAAAACAGAGGAAATGGACTCTCAAAACATCACGAAACTGAACTGGAAAAAATTAGGGTTTCGGATGAACAGTGTCGACCCTCGTGGGGAAGACGACATTGTTCGGGTCGGACTTCGGGTCGGTTACGGGTCTGGGTTATAACCGGACCCAACAGGTTACGGGTTTTAGCAAAACGGCAATGTTTTGTTTCAAAATTTTAAACGCTAGGGCTGATGTTATCTTGATGTCAGCATCACGTATAAAACCGGCTAAACCAGTTGGCTTACGAACGGACCGGAGCGGTTCACTTGGGTTTAAACCGAGCCCACTGGTTTTCTAATTTATTTAAAATTAAATAAGCCAAACCTTTTGTTATTTACGGATTGACCCCAGAATTTCTAAGAAATTCTACTGTAGCCCAACTGAGGGAAATTTTATGCAATTAGACCCCTAGAAAAATAATTAAATAATTAATTTAATTATTTAATAAATAAAGTTAAATTAGTATTTTGCCCCTAGGTAATAGAGCAAATGAAATCCAAATTGAACATATGAATAGTGAATTTAAACTATTTTGGATATTCTAAGACCAATGGAGAGGTCCGTTTTATGAGACGGGACCCCGAAAAATAAAGACACGCAAAGGGGTCAAATGACCAAAATACCCCTTGTCCAAAATTAACAAGTTGTTAATGTATTCTTACTATCTCGGACCTTCTGAGTCCAATGGTGAGGTCCACGACACGAGACGAGGCACCGAAAATTTAAAACACATAAAGGGAAAAATGACCAAATTACCCCTAGTACCCCTAAAGCCAGATTAAAATCGGGGAAGGTCTAAATTGACTTTCTTCGACATACCGGACTCAATGGTGAGGTCCAAATTATGAAACGAAGTACAAAAAAATATGACACGTAAACAGGTAAATGACCTTTTTGCCCTTTTACATACGAAGGTCCGAATTAAATTCTAGGAAAGACCAAACTGACTTTCTTCGACACTCCGGACTCAATGGTAGAGACTACTCGACCAAAAAGAAATGTCTAAAATAAAAGAACATAAAATTTGTTGAATAGCATCTGTCAAATGACTATAAATTAAAGTAATGCCAAAGTACTAATCTAAGGCGTATACGAGGAAATGAATTACGAAAAGACACAACACGTAAATATGTGAACTAAATAAATTTAAATTAAAGTTTATGGAGCTACCAGAAGAGTATAAATTGAAATAAATTCAATTCCTAACACATTAAATTGTGTCATAGGTTAAGAGTACGAGTTAAATTAAGTACATACAAATTATGAGATCGTTTTAGGATCTAATACGAACTAAGCATAAGTTAAGCAACATCCATAGGTGTTATTATGGTGAATGTAAAGTTAATGAGGTTATTATGAATTGTTCTTAGGAACTACGAAGGAAGTAGGAAAGCGCATTATTAGCACTAGCCCTAAAGGACCAAGGTGAGTAACCCTGCATTCGAAGTGGAGATTTAATTCCACGAATTTCAAAAAAGTTTTGAGTTCAAGTTATGAAAAGTATTTGAATATCGAATTCAGTTTTCAGACGCCTTCTATTTTAAATTACTCTGTTCAGATAATAGATTTACTTACAGTTCCTTTAAATATGCCTTGGCATGTTTGAGTTTTTTTTTAAAATTGCAAAATCTCGGAGATATATTCTGAATTCGTATATTCTGAGAATTGAAAGTTCTATTATACAGTTATATACCTTGTGTTTGAATACTCTTAAATAGTATTTATGAGAAGAAGTCATGAGTTAAAAGTAGTTCTTGAAATACAAGATAACTGTGCATAAGCACGAGACAGGGTATTGGGGTTCGCAAGGGACTCCATTATCCTGTAGAGCTGACAAGCTTTTGGGTTCTATGGAATTCAATGGATTGTCAAATGTCTGGTAGTAGGATCTAATCCCACAGGCAAAGAGATATCTCGACAGTAGTAAAACGGGAGTCTGGTTCGAAACAGATTCCAAGAGTTAAAGTGAGAAGAAGAGATAATTGAAAATGAAAGCAGATTTTAAATCCTCATTTTCATATTTACATGTTTGAGTTTATATGTACTCCATTTAAAGAAGAACACATTTTTAGCTTGAGCATTTTACATGTTTTAGAGCTATGAGTTTTATGGAATATATATATTATGTATTCAGAGTTACAAGTTTTATATGAAAAAGAATATGTTAGTTGAATATTTTAAATGTTTCAAAGCTATGAGTTTTATGAATGCATATATTCTATGTTCAAAAGATACGAACAATTGACAGTGATTGATTTATAAACCTTTATGAGCTAAAACCACTGTTGATTGAAACCCCATGACGAATGTTGGAATTGCTCACAAGCTTAGATTAGCTTACCCGGACTTTGTTCGGACCCCCCTTTCAGGTGACTGATGATGGTTGGGATGGAAGATGGTGCCTTGACTAGCTTTTGGAGACCAGCACTTAGATAGTTTCTGTTAGAAGACTTTACAAGCTTTAATAGTGTTTTGTACCTAAACAATATAATGTAATGTGTATAGCCCTACGGGTAACTGATGTAGATGGTTATGTAATATAAGTCTGCAATATTTTAGCTATGCTTTGATTGTATAACCATGTGTATGCATATGAGTAGAGCGGCAGTACCGGGCAGAGTGCTTAAATTTTAAATGAGAAAAGAAAAAGTTTTCACACTTCCGCAAAACACAGGTTGCACCACCGTCCGAAACCACTACTCACAGGACCGTTCTACCTAATGGCCCCTGGGCCTAAGGGTGGCGGGTCGCGATCCGGGGATCCGCACAGGGTGGATTTCGGGTCGTGACAAAAAGAATAGTGAATTTTTATTATTTCGAGTATTCCAGACTCAATAGTGAAGTCTGATTTGTGAAAAGAGGTCTCGAGAAGTAAGAAACCATGAAAGTGAAAACTGACCGTTTTAACCTTTTTGGTACAAATGTTCGAATTGAATTCCGCGAAAGCCTAAATCGACTTTGTTCAACATTTTGGATTGAATGGTAGAGTCTATTCAAATAAAAGAGATACTAATAATAAAAAGACATAAAATTTGATGAATAGCATAAATTCATATGATGATAGACTGAGATATATTTGTGAATCTTAGGGACACTAAAAGGAAAGGAGAAGACGATTTGACCATTCTAGGCAGACACAGTAAAGGGACTGCATTCTCATTGGTTAGTTCAGTTACACAGTGAGCACGACTTCCTAGGGTTGAGACAAACCCATCCAGGTATGATATTTTGCTAAGTAAGGAATAGGGTTATGTTTAGGAATGATTTGCATGTTGATTGAATGAATCATGTGTTTAATTGATGTTAGAAAATCCATAGGGAATGTTGCTTGAGTTGATTGTTTATGTGTTTGTGTGCTCTTTGTTACTCTTTGGGAGTTATGATTATTTTCATGTGTTGGTGCAGTATGTAATGTACGTTCTTGGAGAATTGTAAAGATCGTGAATGGGTGATTTGAGCATGTGTTTAAATTGATGGTGCATAGCATACTGACTTGTGGAAGGAGTTTTGTGATTCAAATGTTATTGTTGCTTTAAGTAAAAATGCATTAATGAAAGAAAGCTGTAATACCCCGACCTGGACTAGCACGTATATCAAGGCAGACTGGGTCAGGTAGCACTATCAGTTGTAACCCGAGATGTTTAAATTCTATATTCTAACATCACATATGACCGTAGAACGTGAACAGTATCAATTACACAGTCAGCATTGGGCAATGCCCGAGCAACCGAGAACTATACCTCGTAATACGTGCACGCACGTAAACCCATGCATGCATACATGCACCCATGAACGTAGACCATGAAATATTAGTGTATGCATACGTGCCCAGAGTTTAGTATATACATATATAAATGGGTATACGTGTATGTATAAAAATATGTATAATCATGAATTTATACATGTATATATATATATAATGTATTATACCATATGTCACGACCCGAAACCCACCCTATGCGGATCTCGTATCGTGGGGCCGACCCAATGGCCGTCCCTACTTTTTCCATTCTTTTACCAATGATAACAATAAATAATATAAACATGACATTAAAGTGCGAAAGTTGTATTACAATTATTGTTCAAAGACTAAACTTCAAACTAACAATAAACTGATCCTAAACCACTCTTAGGTGGTGAGTACATGGGAGAGACTTCGTTCACTACTATCACGCTCCTTAACTGTCTTTCTACGCTTCTGAACTCCTACTATGGTTCTGTAACATTTTCACCTGAAAAAAATTTAGTAAGGGGTGAGCTACAAACTCAGTAAGTAAACGCCTATCTCAAATACGGGGTTAGAGTAATCATGGAACATATAGGATCATGGGTGAACATGATAGCCAGTCATGGAAACAATTTCAGTCAACAATAAGGTGCCAAAATGGCCAATGAACAGTAAGGCATGATAACCTAATAAGAACAGTGATATAACATGAATACGAGAACATTCAACTTTCATAATCGACGTAAATGTACTGCCACAATGGAATGATCTCAATCGAGTCAAATGAATAAAGGTACTGTCAACATGGAACTATTTGTAGTGAAATGAAACATCCCATGAATCCAATGAACATCACATAATAGTCAACATGAACGATGCATTTACTCAGTTCAGGGTTTGGCAGACCCTCGGTCTTTTGGGGCCCGGCATACCCCCTTTTAACATGAAGGCATTTAAAATGCCATTAAAACTCACTGCGTAAAAACGCCATCATTGCAACAAGTCCGTTTGACCCGTAGGTCCAGTCAATCAGATAGCATCAGAAGGGTAATGTGTCTGAGCACAAGACACGGCATTTAACATAAATTAGGATTATATCGTATTCCATATGAGGTGTGCAAAACGTGGAACATCATAACATAAGCATACAATGAATAACATCAACACAATGAATCAAGCCATGAACCATCAACCAATAGACATCCACCAGGTAGAACAATATCCATGGTGGGAACAATAACAGTGGGTATAAATACATGAGTACAAAATTGGCAGTATAGAAGGATCGTGGCTTGGAAAACCACGTATAAAAGATAGAAATCCACTTACCTTATCAATGTCTTAATATCCCGTGACTTTCTCCTTTCCTTTTGACTTGCCTATAAATCAATAAACACGTTTCAGCTTTCATATCATTTACCGAATTTATGCCTCGTTACTTTAAATACCTCCCTTACTAATTTATGCTTTACGATTTCCATTTTAAACTTAATTTACCCAAGGGCAAAATGGTCATTTACGTGTTTCTACTTTTTGGGTTCTGTTTTCATAATTTGGACTTCACCGTTGAGTCCAGTAAGTTTGAATTAATAAAAATTCACTATTTACTTAACTAAATCGGAGTCCGTTTGACTCACCTTTGACGTAGGGGCATTTTAGTCATTTTGACATTCTACGGTTATTTTATCTTTTCGGGACTCCGTCCCGTAAAACGGACCTCACTATTAAATTTAAAGGGTCCAAAATAGTAAGTTTTCATTATTCGTTCTACTAATTTAGGCGTCGAAATTAAATTTAAAATTTATTAATTTAAATCATTTATTTAAATTAATTAATCTAGCTAATACATATAGTATTTGAGTCCAAACAGACCACATGTGCCTTGGTGGCACAGTGGCTAAGCTTCTCCCCCTTTCTCCTTTGGTCACAGGTTCAATTCACTGCCCATACAAATTTTCCATTCCTCGTTATTATTTTTTTTTCATTTACAGTTCAAGTTTAACCCAACCATTGGATAGCTCTCCTTTCTAACCAAACACTATCTAAACTCAAATTTAAAAATTTACTCATGAAGTACAAGTGTTGGACAGTCATCTGAATGGGTGGGTCGAGTCAGACCCGACCCGGTTTGGCCAAAATAAAATCGAAAAACCCAGCTGCCGCACAGCAACACTTCAGCGTGTTGGTTGTCTTCTCCGTCAACGGCGACTTGCCGACGACGGATTTTCTCACGTTTTTCAGTGGGGTTCACACCTACAGATCATGGACAATTCAAATCTACTATCCGATTTCAAATCGGAGTACCGGAGCACTCCCAAATTAACCGGAACAGTAGCGCACCAGGGGCTGTGCGGTTTTCCGGCAGCCCCTTTCCCTTCCGTTTTTCCCCGTTTTATCCTACGGTTTCAATCCCGATTTGATTCTAAAATTTCCCTACACCGAAGAGAATCAATTACCCATGATCTAGCCTAATTAATCACAACAAAATCGCACCACCCGATCAGTTTTTCTCCTCCGTTTTCACTGTTGCGCCCAGTTTTACATTATGTCCGATTGTTTAATTTTTAATTTTTTTTTTGTTTTCTTTGATTCAATTCTAACAATTCCAACACCAACTATATCCATGCATAAATCAAATAAATTCCCATGCTTCACAAAATCTATATCAAACAATAATCAATGCTTTGAACAGAATTTAACATCGAAAATTTACTCCCACTCACCCAATCGCGTGTACAGAGCGATCACTACTTTCACTTCCGAATCCACTGCCCAGACCTGATTTGTCTTGGCTCGTTTCCTCCTCCGCTTCTTTCTCAACTCACGCAAGGTGCCCCTTGACCGATCTCCTCCTTCTTCTTCCTCTTTTCCTTTCTTTTCTTCCTCTGCTCTAGCGTCCAGCCGTTCCTCTGTTTTTTTTTTCTTCTCTTCTTTCTCTGCTTCTACCACACGGCTGTTTATATAACACCAAGAGAAACGCCCCTCACTTAATTTCTCTCTCTCTCTCTCTCTCTCTCTCTTTCTCTCCCGCGCCTTTCCAGTTCTGCACTTCAGCCCCTCCCATCCGTTTTTTTTTTCTCCTCTTTATTTCTTTTTCTTCTTCAGTTATAGGTAACTTAGACCTTATGTGTGTGTATATATATATATATATATATTACACATTCTCTTATATAACTATATATTTACACCTATTTACCTCCATATATACATGTATTATTTCCATATTAAATTTCCTATTTTATTCCAATTCTTTTTTTTTATTTAACTTTTATTTTTTTTTCATTTATTTCATTTTCCTTATTTAAAATTTCATTTTTTTTTTATATTCCAGTATCTATTCGTGGTTTGCTCGGGCACTGCCCGGAAGCTATTTGTACTTCTAAAACCATTGAATTTCCAACCGTTCCATTTTATTCAATATGAAACAATAAGCTTTAACGACTTGATTTACATGGCTTACTCGGTCACATCTGGGTCAGGGTGTTACATTCTACCCCCCTTAACTTGAGTTTTGTCCCCAAAACTCGAATGTTCGTAATCCATGAAACTCTGCCACCCCATCATGCCAATTCCATCATCATAATTCCCCTTGAAACCTGTCTCTTGGTCTTATCTTTGGTATTCAAATGCTATACTCTTACGCAAGAAAATTTCCTTATACAAAGTTCTGAGTTCTTTTATATTCCTCTTTATTTTAATTCAATAGTGAATTTGAAAGCCAAGGGGTTGACTTTTTAACTCCTCGGGACTTTTAACACATTGTCTCCAGTTTTAGTATTAACATTATAGTTAGGGGTCTGTTACTTTCATTACTCACTCCGAGTCATCTTTTTAATTCATTGATTATTTCCCCTTGTTACCAGTATCTTGATTAGTTCCATGTTTAGTCGTTATATTCATCTCATTTCGTATTAGGTCATGATGACCTTACTATTCATGGTCTCTCAACCTCTATTGACATCGCATAGCGTATCATGTGCCGGGTAAAGGTTTCTAGTACCTTGATCTTTTCTTTTCAATCTGTTCCTTTGATAGTGGTCATAGGAAGTCAATAGTGTAACTAGACTATACCACTTCTTTCGTTTAAAGTGTTTTGGACATCTCATTCAAGTACTTTAAGTTTTCCTAAGGACAAAGTATCATATTCCCTTTCGTTTTCATGAACATCTTTTGGTTCGTGTTAGGACGATTTACTCGTATTCTCTTTGCATTACAATATTTATCCCCTGCTCGGGTGTTCTCAAATTTATTCAAACTTTTCATTTGTGATTTCTTAATCAATTGTCCATTTCTTGAAGATTTATCAATCCTCTTTTCATTTCACTTGTATTGTTCATTGGCATTACTGTCTTTGTTTTCAAATTCATGCTTATCATTTTATGATTTAGATAGATTAAGGAGATCAATTCCTCTATTTTTTATTTTTTATTTTACATTATAGGCAGGTGCTTTTTACCATTGCTCTTTTCATAAGTTTTGATTCCTCATCCCTTCATAGATTAAGGTATGGTACATATACTTATAAAATTTTAGGGTAGTCTTTTACCCCAGTCACTGATTCTTCATGTGATAGTCTACTTCGAAAGCATCCTTAATGGTGTTATCATATTTGGTTTACCTAGGATTTTCCACATCATTTGATTAGTTCAAGTCTCAAGTCTTATGACTTGTTAGTTTATAACCATTCTTTTGGTTTCACTTACCTTTGCTCATAATGGTTGTTCAACTGTCTCATTTCTTATCCTCGTCATTATATTCGGTTTTCCATCATATGTTACATTTCTCTCCCCAGTCGTTATTCACTTTTTTTTTCATTTCGTTCTTTCAAGAACTTATTCAACCGTAGAGGGAGTCCCTTGTACATTCTGTGACTTCATATCATATTTTAGGATTGTTCACATCATTTAGTCGTCTAATCATTTTATCGTTACAATTGACATTCAAAGTTTATCACAACGATATCAATTTTTTTTTTCCATCATGGAAATTCCCTACTTCCTCTGTGTCACAATTCAGTTATTCCTACTTTTTACCTCGATCTTGATTGTTCTCGTAACCCAATTAATTAGGTATCACTTTAGCACAGTCGTTGTCCTCACTAGTTTTTATATGCATTATGTATGCCACAATTTTTGTCTCTTTAATTGCTAGGTCACGTAAATCCTCAAAATCATTCAATGTCATCAATCATTTATCTTTTGAGTTAGATTCAGCTAGCTCAATAAAGTATAACCCACAATTAGGTCCTATTGTTACCTAGGTTAATAAGATCCATTGAATTTTCCCAACTATCATTTATCACGTGTCAATCTCCTTTTAGGACCATCACAATTCATAAATGTTCACTTGATAATCTCATTTAATCAGTCTCTGTCTACCAATAATGCATTTGTCTTTACCCTATATGACTCATTTGTCTTTACCCTATATGACTCACTCAAGAATCCTCCTAATTCTGACATATCGTTAGTCCATCTAGAGTCTTAACGCCTCATGTTACCATTCAGTAAGTCTTCCTCAGACCATCTCTTACATAGACTTGTTGTTAAATTCCTCGACTTTCCAAGATTTCACAATCCCAACTCTATGTCACCTTATATTTTTTAAAAGAGCATTTGCTGTTGCCCTTGTTAAAATGCTAGTTTCCCCCAATTCATAGATCAATTCCAATGTAATGACTTAAGAGTCATCCACCTCAACACTGGTTCTATTCTTCCTAAGAATCCTCAACCTTTGTCCTCAAGCATACTACTTCCTCCCAAAAGTTACTTTTCATTTAATCATCTCAATCGTCCAAGAAACATCAAGGTCAGTCGTAGCATAGCCTTTTCCAAAGACTATTAACCTTAGTATTTAAACAAGCTATCTTCCTCCAAAATTCACCGATCATTTAACTATTTAAATCATCAGATTCTTAGTTTCTTTAAAAGTATCAAATCGGTTAATAACCATGTACTTATGATCTGTATCTCATATGCCTCTTATATATCATTCAATAATGATTTCCTCGTAATACCTCAGAATCATGTATCATCTCAATTTCATGGTTTCTCTATATGATTACTACCAGTTCTGTCTTTACAATAATTTGAATCACATTGATCTCTAACAGTTACTCAAGATCATTTATCATTTACTTTATTTAACTTGTTAGGGTATTGACTACAATCAGATCACCCCTTATCTTAGATCATAAGATTCATAGACTTCTTCCTAATATTCATGCATTATGTGTCAACCTCTTTCCAAAATAATCACAGTTCATAAGATCAATTCTGGCAATCTCGCTCTTTTAGTACTTGTCTTCACCACTCTACTCATCTTCACCCTATCAGTGTCTACCTATGACTTACTCGAGAATTTTCATATTTTTGGTCCTCCTAAAATTATCCATTCAGTTTCCTACAAACTATCTCTCATTCAAGCCTCGGTTATCTATCCATAACATTTATAGAAATCTCTTCAAATATTTTCAATGTCATTCCTTGAGAATCCTCCTCATTTTTCTTTTAAACATATTTCTATTTCCTTAAAGGTTATTAATTACCAATCATCTCAATTGTTCAAGGATCACCGATAACATATAGTCTTTTCCCCGATATATAGTAATCACTAATAATAATCTCTCAATGGTATTGGAAACAGTTAACAAGTAGCCTAGAGGTTCTGTTTCAAAGTTCAACCTAACAGTAAATGCGGAATTATAAATCAATTCTCTAGACAATATATGAGCAGGTTGTAAGTAACTGAAAAATACCTACGGATACTGGTACAGTAGCCCAATCATCTTCTGGTGTTAACCTTTCCTGTAAAGGATAATCAGTCAATGTATATGTAAAATAACTGTCAGTGTTCACATAAAAGTCTAGCCTAGTAATGTCAGTATTATCTATCGACTACCTCTTAGACTTTAACAACGCTAGTACTCTAATCCTGTCTCCCATGACTCACTAGAACCTAAGACTTTGCTCTGATACCAAGCTGCCACGACCCGAAACCCACCCTATGCGGATCTCGTATCGTGGGGCCGACCCAATGGCCGTCCCTACTTTTTCCATTCTTTTACCAATGATAACAATAAATAATATAAACATGACATTAAAGTGCGAAAGCTGTATTGCAATTATTGTTCAAAGACTAAATTTCAAACTAACAATAAACTGATCCTAAACCACTCTTAGGTGGTGAGTACAAGGGAGAGACTTTGTTCACTACTATCACGCTCCTTAACTGTCTTTCTATGCTTCTGAACTCCTACTATGGTTCTGTAACATTTTCACCTGAAAAAAATTTAGTAAGGGGTGAGCTACAAACTCAGTAAGTAAACGCCTATCTCAAATACGGGGTTAGAGTAATCATGGAACATATAGGATCATGGGTGAACATGATAGCCAGTCATGGAAACAATTTCAGTCAACAGTAAGGTGCCAAAATGGCCAATGAACAGTAAGGCATGATAACCTAATAAGAACAGTGATATAACATGAATACGAGAACATTCAACTTTCACAATCGACGTAAATGTACTGCCACAATGGAATGATCTCAATCGAGTCAAATGAATAAAGGTACTGTCAACATGGAACTATTCGTAGTGAAATGAAACATCACATGAATCCAATGAACATCACATAATAGTCAACATGAACGATGCATTTACTTAGTTCAGGGTTTGGCAGACCCTCGGTCTTTTGGGGCCCGGCATACCCCCTTTTAACATGAAGGCATTTAAAATGCCATTAAAACTCACTGCGTAAAAACGCCATCATTGCCACATGTCCGTTTGACCCGTAGGTCCAGTCAATCAGATAGCATCAGAAGGGTAATGTGTCTGAGCACAAGACCCGGCATTTAACATAAATTAGGATTATATCGTATTCCATATGAGGTGTGCAAAACGTGGAACATCATAACATAAGCATACAGTGAATAACATCAACACAATGAATCAAGCCATGAACCATCAACCAATAGACATCCACCAGGTAGAACAATATCCATGGTGGGAACAATAACAGTGGGTATAAATACATGAGTACAAAATTGGCAGTATAGAAGGATCATGGCTTGGAAAACCATGTATAAAAGATAGAAATCCACTTACCTTATCAATGTCTTAATATCCCGTGACTTTCTCCTTTCCTTTTGACTTGCCTATAAATCAATAAACACGTTTCAGCTTTCATATCATTTACCGAATTTATGCCTCGTTACTCTAAATACCTCCCTTACTAATTTATGCTTTACGATTTCCATTTTAAACTTAATTTACCCAAGGGCAAAATGGTCATTTACGTGTTTCCACTTTTTGGGTTCTGTTTTCATAATTTGGACTTCACCGTTGAGTCCAGTAAGTTTGAATTAATAAAAATTCACTATTTACTTAACTAAATCGGAGTCCGTTTGACTCACCTTTGACGTAGGGGCATTTTAGTCATTTTGACATTCTACCGTTATTTTATCTTTTCGGGACTCCATCCTGTAAAATGGACCTCACTATTAAATTTAAAGGGTCCAAAATAGTAAGTTTTCATTATTCGTTCTACTAATTTAGGCGTCGAAATTAAATTTAAAATTTATTAATTTAAATCACTTATTTAAATTAATTAATCTAGCTAATACATATAGTATTTGAGTCCAAACAGACCACATGTGCCTTGGTGGCACAGTGGCTAAGCTTCTCCCCCTTTCTCCTTTGGTCACAGGTTCAATTCACTGCCCATACAAATTTTTCATTCCTCGTTATTATTTTTTTTTCATTTACAGTTCAAGTTTAACCCAACCATTGGATAGCTCTCCTTTCTAACCAAACACTATCTAAACTCAAATTTAAAAATTTACTCATGAAGTACAAGTGTTGGACATTCATCTGAATGGGTGGGTCGGGTCAGACCCGACCCGGTTTGGCCAAAATAAAATCGGAAAACCCAGCTGCCGCACAGCAACACTTCAACGTGTTGGTTGTCTTCTCTGTCAACGGCGACTTGCTGACGACGGATTTTCTCACGTTTTTCAGTGGGGTTCACACCTACAGATCATGGACAATTCAAATCTACTGTCCGATTTCAAATCGGAGTACCGGAGCACTCCCAAATTAACCGGAACAGTAGCGCACTAGGGGCTGTGCGGTTTTCCGGCAGCCCCTTTCCCTTCCGTTTTTCCCCGTTTTATCCTACGGTTTCAATCCCGATTTGATTCTAAAATTTCCCTACACCCAAGAGAATCAATTACCCATGATCTAGCCTAATTAATCACAACAAAATCGCACCACCCGATCAGTTTTTCTCCTCCGTTTTCACTGTTGCGCCCAGTTTTACATTATGTCCGATTGTTTAATTTTTATTTTTTTTTGTTTTCTTTGATTCAATTCTAACAATTCCAACACCAACTATATCCATGCATAAATCAAATAAATTCCCATGCTTCACAAAATCTATATCAAACAATAATCCATGCTTTGAACAGAATTTAACACCGCAAATTTACTCCCACTCACCCAATCGCGTGTACAGAGCGATCACTACTTTCACTTCCGAATCCACTGCCCAGACCTGATTTGTCTTGGCTCGTTTCCTCCTCCGCTTCTTTCTCAACTCACGCAAGGTGCCCCTTGACTGATCTCCTCCTTCTTCTTCCTCTTTTCCTTCCTTTTCTTCCTCTGCTCTAGCGTCCAGCCGTTCCTCTGTTTTTTTTTTTTTCTTCTCTTCTTTCTCTGCTTCTACCACACGGCTGTTTATATAACACCAAGAGAAACGCCCCTCACTTAATTTCTCTCTCTCTCTCTTTCTCTCTCTCTCCCTCTCCCGTGCCTTTCCAGTTGTGCACTTCAGCCCCCCATCCGTTTTTTTTTTCTCCTCTTTATTTCTTTTTCTTCTTCAGTTACAGGTAACTTAGACCTTATGTGTGTGTGTGTATATATATATATATATATATATATATATATTACACATTCTCTTATATAACTATATATTTACACCTATTTACCTCCATATATACATGTATTATTTCCATATTAAATTTCCTATTTTATTCCAATTCTTTTTTTTTATTTAACTTTTATTTTATTTTTCATTTATTTTATTTTCCTTATTTAAAATTTCATTTTTTTTTATATTCCAGTATCTATTCGTGGTTTGCTCGGGCACTGCCCGAAAGCTATTTGTACTTCTAAAACCATTGCATTTCCAACCGTTCCATTTTATTCAATATGAAACAATAAGCTTTAACGACTTGATTTACATGGCCTGCTCGGTCACATCTGGGTCAGGGTGTTACACCATATATATATACATATGTGTATATTAAATGAAAACAAAAGGGCTGTTACCAGCCGTGAGTGTGTGAGTTTGGGTGAGGGTAGATATATATATATATATATATGTATGTATCAAGAGGTGTGTGTACGGTTGTATGTGTGTGTAATAAGTTGAGTGTATAACACTCAATAGAGAGTGGTGGTGACAGAAAGTGGGTGTTGGAGTGTGTAAGGAGATCTCAGGGCATGGTTAGGTCTAACTGGAGAGAGAGAGAGAGGGCAGGTAGTGATGAGTGCACATATACATTGTGCACGGCTGAATTTGAAAGTGAAAAACAAAAGAGAAAAGAGAGTTTCTGAGTGAGAAAGAAGGGGAACAAGTCTGGAGTAGAGGCGCGAGGAAGAGGGCTCAACACCAAGGGAATCCAAAATTTGGAGATGAGCCACTGTTTCTGTTTTGAAATTTTATAGCATGATTCGATTCATTCTGATCATAGGGTCTAAACAAGCATGAAAAATGGCGTTGATAGGAACAAACCATACCTCATTTGGTTCACAAGTGAGGGAGAAAATCCTAGTTACAGGTTCGGTGGATAATCTGGGTTTCACTGATTTTACGCTTAAAACCTTGAAATTAGTTTATGAAAATGATCCTTATAAATGCAGAAACACATTAGAAGTCGATTAGGATCAAAACAGTTAGGAAACAGTCGTGAAATAAAAAGAAACCAGTTGGCTGAAAAAATGACCAGAGACGTTTGACCCCCTATTCGTGAAAATTTAGGAGGTTTCAATGGAAACCGAGAGTGGATTTGAAATCCTTGAGAGAAGGGTGAGAGAACGACATTTAATTTGGGGCAAACTGAGATCGGAATCCGGTCACCGTCGCCGGAGAAGGCGACGAAAACCTACCGGTGCTCCACCGGAAAAGAGGAAGACAACACTGTTGTCTCGGGTCAAGACGGAACCGGGTTTGGGTTCGGATCGGGTCGAGACCCGACCGAAAATAAATGGGTTCCTGAAACGGGATCGTTTTGGAGATGGATTTAAAATGTTATTGGGGTGTTTGGTAACAGGGATACAAAATTGAAATTGGGTTTTGAGTTTAACCAAACCTGGGATAGGATAGGAATTGGGATATTGGAATCCGGTTCTTTGAAATGGACTGAACAGTTTGGTTCAGTGAAGGGGCAGACCGGTTTAGGGTTTTTGGTTCTGAACCAACTGGTTCAGACCACAGCTTTTGGAAATTATAAACCGGCCCCAAATGTTTTAAGAAATGTCACTAAGGCCCAAACAGGAAAATTAATAAAATATTAATTTTTACAAAAATGCCCCTATTTCAAATATGGGTCAAACGAAGTCCAAACGATGCAAATGAATAGTCAAAATTTATTATCTCGGACGTTCTGAGTCCAATGGTGGGGTCCATTTTATGAGACGGGACCCTGAAGGATAAAATACCGTAAAAGTGCAAAATGACCATTTTGCCCTTTTTAGTACAAAAGTCCAAATGGAATTCCGCAAAAGCCTAAACCGACTTTCTTCGGCATTCCGGACTCAATGGTGAAGTCTAAATTAGTATTTGAAATACTTATGATAGAAAGGCATAAAATTTGATGAATAGAATTTATTCTAAAATGTATTCACTGATATATAGGGAACTCGAAAGGCAAGGGTGCACTCACGGATTTCTGATCTAGAATCATGATAGAGGTAAGTGGATCACTCTCTCTTACATGTGGTGTTTCCACAAGCCAAGTTATTCTTTTACTGCCAAATTCGTACTCTTGAATGTATTGATATCCTTGTGTTCTACAATTCGATATTTTTCTATCTTGTGGACATTTGATAGTGGGTTTTCCCCTCCTTCGAGCTTGATGTTGGTCTTCCTTGGTTGTTCTTGAGTGACCAGTTGCATGCAGCTTCCTCCTCTCCCCTTCTCACACTTTCCTTCTCTTGGTTTCTCTCTCTCTATCTCTAGATCTCTCTCTCTCTACTCTCTTTCTAGTTTCTCTCTATATCAGACCTATAACATCAAGTCTGATTTTCTAAATTATCCCAACCCCACGCAACATACAACTATATATCATATATTTTAAATAATTATTTTATTTTAAAAATAATTCTTTTAGGTGCATGAATGGCCATTGGCTAATTTGGGAGGTGGAGGGAAAATAATATGTGCATATATACATATATGTTGTAAAATAAGACACAAAAAGTGAGCAGCCCAAGTGGTATTCTTTTTGGGCTTTAAAACTTTGCCTTCTTTGGGTCAAGGGTTCAAAACCCCTTGGCCTCACTTTTTAGTTCATTTTTTCCCCTTATGCCTTGTTTGGCATTTAATTTATTTATTTTAACATTTTGCATTATTTTCTCTTTTTGTGAATTTGAATTTTATTTTCACTCCTTCATGTATCGGTTTTATAAATCGTAATCATAGGTTATTTTCCCCAAAGTCGACTTTTCTATTCTAAGGTCCCGAGACTATTTTGGTACTGTCATTATTTCCTGATCAAATTTCTCAATATTCAATTATGGGTTACTAATTAATAATTAGCGACCTAATAATTATTTGATCGGATCAGTGCATTACACTTGTATTCTTATTCGTGTCGATTTAATAAATTGAAGGCTTTAAATTTTGTTTTTGTTTTTTCCCGTGTCGACTTCATTAGTCGAAGCCTCGTTGTTTAATTTGCTTCACGTACCATTTTTATTCATCCCATATTTATTTTATTTTAGCCTTCGTCGTCTCAACCTAATTTTCTTAAGTCCCTAATATTTAATTAGTGACTTAATTTTTATTAACCGGGTTGGGGTGTTACATCCTCCCCTCCTTAAAAGGAGTTTTGTCCTAAAAACTCAAAGGTTCGTAGTTTTCATATGACTCTGTCCCCCCGCTTTCTTTTCATTATTTGTATCTACGTATTCACATGTCTTTAATAGTCAAGTTAAAGGACAAAACATATAATTCAAGAAAGATAATTAAGCATTGAACGGGGTACCTAGCTGACTGACAGGGGTCTGTGCAGCTTCAGTAAAGATATTGTATACTTGACCGTACCTTAAAGGTTCTTTGCTTCCTCCCGGTTTCTCAATTGTCGAGGCTTGGGATTGTGGTGCTGCCGAAGAAGCTATCACCATGGGCTCTTTGGCAAGCCCCAATAAGACGCCGGCAGTCCCCGAAATGGTATTTCTGGTAGGTAAGGCACAGTGGAGTCCCTAAAGTCTTTTGGTTTAAGGCATTATTGGCTCTCTCAAAAATCTTGGCACAGTTCGTCACTACATTGTATGTCAGGAGCTCAAAGGGCTCAAGTCTGTACTTGATGTCGTCCCTGAGGCCACTGTCAAATTTCTTGGCTTTTAGAACCTTTGTAGCAATGGTGTGGGGTGAAAAGTGAGACAACTTCATAAATTTGCCTCATATTGTTCCACAATCATATTCCCTTGGGTGAGGGTTGCAAATTCGGCTATTTTCACATTCCTGGTTGATCGTGAAAAGTACCGATCATAAAAGACTTCCAAGAATCGCGCCCAGGTCATTTGGGGTTCCCTTTCTTTCTTTAGAAGCCACCAACTATATGCTGCATCCTTGAAAGTGAAGGCAGCAAAGGAGACCTTCTGCTCCTCAGTACATGGCAAAACAGTAAAGATTCACTCCATCTCTTGGACCCACGCCTCGGCGTCGATCGTGGACTCAAGTCCGTCAAACCTCAACAGTTTGAAGCTTTGGAACGTCTTATGTGTGGCAGTGTTCCTGGTCTCCACGGGCTATCCCTAATCTCTAGGTGGCCTGGGGTTTGGTACTTGTTGCCTAGCATAGGTCTGGGCTTGGAAATTATTCATGGTCCGAGCCATCGTTTCCAAGATTTGCTCGACCCTGTCCAACCTCTCGTTAGGATTGTCTGCATTCCTTCGTGTGTTCACCATTATTTCTGTTACAAAAGATGAACAATTGTTAGTCTATCTTGATGTATCATAATATATAAGGTTATCTCCATGTACCTTATGATTTTTAAAAATTAACTTGATTTATCTTTTTCAGATAGCAGTGGGTTTTATAGCTTACATTTACTTCTAATCTTTAGACTCTACTCCTTTTACTCTACCGCAGGTCCCATACCCTGCTTTCATATCAGATCATGTACTTCAGATAATTTCTTCACCTACCGCGGGTCCCATACCCCGTCTTCTTATCAGATCGTGTACTTTGAAACATTTACTTCACCTACCGCGGGTCCCATACCCCGCCTTCCTATCACGTACTTCAGGACACTTACTTCATGTTACTATGGGTCCCTTACCTCGCCTTCTTATCACGTACTTCAAATCATTCATGTATTTGCGGGTCCCATACCCCACCTTCCTATCAGATCATGTATTTCACCTAGGTTTCTCTTAATAGCTCATTTGCTATTCTTCAATTTCTTAGGTAGCCTAAGACCTACCTAAACTTATGGTTCTATTGCTAGTCCTTCTAGTGTCACTTAATTCTTTTAAGTCAACCTAGTGCTCTGATACCACTCTGTCACCACCCTAAATTCAGCCTCTACGGATTAGGGATTGCGACTGCCACCCTTCGGCCCGTGAGCCGTAGGGTGAGGTTTCACGTGAGCAACGATGCCAGACAGCGGTGCGGCCAGGATTGGCAATTGCGAAAGAGTGAAAAACTTTTTTTTTTTTTCATTTTGCACACCCGCCTGGTACTATCGCTTTTTCTTCTTCTTCAGAGCGGTAAAAAAATATTATACATTCAGAGCATACTAAAAATTTAAAGTTTTACATATTACATATCTATTTGCCCCTCGGGGCTTAAGTACATAATAGTCCCAAAATTACTACAACAAAATTTGACCAACTATGGGTCCTAATATTTCCAAAAGTCCTTGATCATAGTGGAGCTGCTAATCGCTAGTCCTTAAATTGGGCAAGGTTCCTATTCATCCTCAATACCCGAAAAATGTTAGGATAATGGGGTGAGCTTCAACAAGCCCAGTGAGTAATTTCAGTACCTTGTCATGGGTTTTCAACTAGAAGTGGGTTAGTTAAGAAGAAGTTTATATAAACATACACTACCAATTATACATATACTTCAGATATAGAATACGAAATTCTTTAAAAAAAAATGATAGCGTGAAGCATACAAGGCATTCAAGCTAGGCACGTATTTCAATATTCACATGATACAAAAATCTTTAAATCACAAAGCATGATGCAGTTTAAAGCATTCAATAAAACACTTATTATGCAGCAGAATTTTATAAATATGTGCAAGATGGCCATTTGAAAGCCGAGAAAATAATTTAAATCCTTTCCATGAAAATAAGAGGATGCGAGTTTTTTCTTCTTCAAAACTTCAAGGGGTTATATAAAAACCCATTTCAGGTAAATGGGGGTTTAAAACCTACTACCATTTCTGAAAACAATTTCATATTTTTACTTTTTAACTAGAGGATCCGTTTCGAACTAGACCCTAATTTTACTTCAAAGAGATCTCATGCTTGGGGGATAAACCTTCTACTAAACATCTGTGAGATTAAGAACTCGACGGGAACTCAATGGTTTTTGATGCTTATGCATTATTATCTTGCAAAAACATAGCCTCTTCAAGAAATGCTTTTTATGAGCATTTAAAAACATGATTTCTTCAAATATATGCTTTTCATGAGCGTTTGAAATATGACTTTTCAAATAGATGCTTTTCATGAGTATAAAAATATGGCTTCAATAAAAAGGATGAATTTTCATCAGTATTTAAAACATGGATAATTTAATTGAGTTTTTAAATACTTGGAGGACAATACTTGAAACATTCAATACATGAGCTTCAGGAATTTAAATCATGATGTACAGGAATTTATTAAAGCATAGACCGAATAAAAATATTTAATTCAAGAGGCATTTAATAAAATTGGCATTTACATGGACATGCAGAAAATAACCGTATCATTTGTCAAAATATCAAGAAATGAATTTGTATGCCAAGGTAGAATTAATAAATAATACGACAATACATTTTAAAGATAAAGCATACAAATACGAGAATTTAATTTAAGAAATACTACAGATATGAAAACACTTCAGAATATTTAAACTTCAATTCACTTTGGAATCTATGGAGATTAAAAACCTCCACTTCAAAGTACAGGATTACTCACCTTGATTCCCCAGGTTTGCACTATTGGTAGGCTTTTCCCTTTCCTTTGTAATTCCTAAGAAAATTAAATTCACCGAAACTTCAATTAATTTCTCATTCACTTCAAATCATCTCTAAGTTGATGCTCTGCATTTAATTTTAGACCCGTCGTATCCTAATTTCCTAGGATTGGTCTAATCGGTCTATTGTGGTAATTAAATAAATTTCATTTTTCACGTGACTGATTTTGCCATACTTATTTTGGTATTATGGACCTCACTGTTGGGTTCAGAATGTCGAAGAAAGTCAATTTAGACTCTTTCGGCTTTTTATTTAGGTTCAGGCACATTAGGGGCAATTTGGTAATTTATACTTTTACATGTCTTAATTTTTTGGAGTTCCGTCTGATATAATGGGACCCACCATTAAGGCCAGAATGTTCAAAATAGTCAAAATACACTATTCACGCATTTTATTTGGACTTCGGATTATTTTGCTATTATTAATTTAATTAAATAATTTAATTTAATTAATTATAAAATTATATAATATATATTATGTCTGTTGGAATTTTTCAACAAGAACAGGGGTGGCTCAATGGTCTTGGGGGCTTGACTTAGGGCTTGGGCCTGTGAGGGGTCACACGTTTAAACCAGGCTCCCCTATTTTTTCCACATAATCCGAGTGCCAAACAGCAGACAAAAACAAAACAGGGATAGGGTGTCTAGGCCCAATCAACGCGTATACTAGGGATTTATTATCCCAGATTCCAAACAGCCCCAAATATTCATTTAAAACAACAATAAAATAGGGTTGAAACGGCGTCGTGTTACTAAAACCCATACCCCTATATCTGGTTATAACCCGAACCCGGAACCGACCCAATGCTGACCCGAATAGTGTCGTCTTCCCCAACGGAGTCGACATTATTCATCTCCAAACCTTAGTTTCTGCAGCCCAGTTTTGTAGCATTTCAGTGTATTTTTTGCAGTTTGGATCATTTCTTTAGTTTTCTGCATGTTCTAAGAATGGATTAGCATTGTTTAGATCTCCTAAAATTGGCCAAGATTGAATTATTCACAAAAACTTGATCGTGCCTGCAACTGCCATTTTCTCGCCTATTTTTGGACCATTTTGGTCCATTCGACTTGCGTTGAACTCTATTTATTATGTTCTTTACACCCAAGCATCTTAAATCGAGCTTAAGGTTAAGTTTCAAAAATCCAGAACATCCCACTCTCAGTTTCTCGTGATTCCAACCCCAAAAACTATTCAGGCTTAACTAGTTCCCCCGATTTCTTACCCTTATCGTCACCAGTACATGCATGCTCTTATAACACTCTAAAACAGTGTGTGTGTGTGATTGTTTTTTGAAAACGGACATTTTGAGTTCGAAGGGTTTGTAGGATTATACCTTCTTGACAGTGGGTTTTTCCCTCCTTTGAGCTTGATGTTGGTCTTCCTTGGTTTTTCTTGAGTGACCAGTTGCATGCAGTTTCCTTCTCTCCCTTTCTCACACTTTCCTTCTCTTGGTTTCTCTCTCCCTCTATCTTGATCTCTCTATCTATTCTCTTTCTAGCTTTTCTCTCTATATCAGACCTATACCATTAAGTCTATTTTTCTGAATTATCCAAACCCCACGCAACATCAAACTATATATCATATATTTTAAATAATTTTTTTATTTTAAAAATAATTCTTTTAGGTGCATGAATGGCCATTGGCCAATTTGGGATGTGGAGGGAAATTATATGTGCATATATACATATATGTTGTAAAATAAGACACAGAAAGTGGGTAGCCCAAGTGGTATTCTTTTTGGGCTTTAAAACTTTGCCTTATTTGGGTCAAGGGTTCAAAACCCCTTGGCCTCACTTTTTGGTTCATTTTTTCCCCTTATGCCTTGTTTGCCATTTAATTTATTTATTTTAACTTTTTGCATTATTTTCTCTTTCTGTGAATTTGAATTTTATTTTCACTCCTTCATGTATCGGTTTTATAAATCGTAACCATAGGTTATTTTCCTTGGAGCCGACTTTGCTATTCTAAGGTCTCGGGACTATTTTGGAATTGTCATTATTTCCCGATCAAATTTTTCAATATTGAATTATGGGTTACTAATTAATAATTAACGGCCTAATTATTATTTGATCGGAACAATGCGTTACACTTGTATTCTTATTCGTGTCGATTTAATAAATTGAAGGCTTTAAATTTTATTTTTGTTTTTCCCCGTGTTGACTTCGTTAGTCGAAGCCTCGTTATTTAATTTGCTTCACATACCGTTCTTATTCATCCCATATTTATTTTATTTTAGCCTTTGTCGTGTCAACCTAATTTTCTTAAGTCCTTAATATTTAATTAGTGACTTAATTTTTATTAACCGGGTTGGAGTGTTACATTATGTTTCAATGCTTTAAAATAGCATCTATTTGTAAAGAAATGTTTTTACATGCCTTCTGTGTGCAAACTAGTAATGTAAGATAATCGTGCATAAGCACTACGAGTTCATGAGGCCCTTCGCAACTCACATACGAGTAAAATGCTTGGTCGAAGGTTTATCCCCCAAGGATGAGATATATCTTCACGAGAAGTAAAACTAGAGTCCGGTTCGAAACGAATTCTTTTGTTAAAATGTGAAAAGATGTTACGTTCAAAAATGGTAGAAGGTTTATCCCCCATTTTTCTAAATTCAATTACGTGTTATGATTTCATGAACAAAAGATTCATGTTTTTACAAGAAATGGTAGAAGGTTTTCTAACCACCATTTACATAAGAAGGATTTTTAAAGAAATTGCCCGGTTTTAAAATAACAAAGGGTCATACCCTCTTATTTATGAGAAAAATGATTTTTATTCATCCTGTTAAGAAGTAAATGATTTAAACTCTTTTGGTCACAATTAGCCACCTTATATATGTTTACAAGTTTTTCATTGCATATTGTATGCCTCACTCGAATGCTTTAAATGATTCATGTTACGTGTTTTGAAGATCCTTATACTCTGTATACGTGAAATGTTTGTTTTACTCAAATGCTTTAAATGGTTCGTGTTATGTGTTTTGAAGATCCTTATACTTTGTATACGTGAAATGTCTATTTTACTCAAACGCTTTTAAATGCTTTGTGTTACATGTTTTTGAAGTTTCCTATATCTTGTATTTGAAGAAGTATGTGCCCAGCCTGAATGCCTTGAATGTTTCATGCTATCTATTTTTAAGAATCATGTATTCTATATCTAAAGTATACGAGCAATTGGTAGTGAATGTTTACGAACTCTCTTATAACTAATCCACTACCAATTGAAAACTCATGACAAGGTATTGAAATTACTCATGAGCTTAGTGAAGCTCACATGGATTATCCATCATATGTACAGGTGTTCTAAAGGTAGGTTATGAGACCCACATATACAATGAAGTACAAGTTCAAAAGTTTAGAAGTGTGTGAGGTATGAGACTCACGAATGAAAAAATGTGAAGTTCAGAAATACGTGAGGTATGGGCTCACGAATGAAGAAATGTGAAGTTCAAAAGTGCGTGAGGTATGGGATTCATAGATAAAATAATATGAAGTTCAGAAGTACGTAAGGTATGGGACTTACTAGTAAAGTAGATGAAGTTCATATGTAAATGTGGGGTATGGACCCACAGTGAATGTATTGTGACGATGAATATGATGAATATTTATAAAAAAAATTCTAGGCAATTCTAGATACTGCAAGAATCATAATAACATATGTATTTATTTCCGTTGTAATGATTGAATGTAATGTGATGTGTGAAAGGAACATATTTGTTTATTTGAAGGAACCCTGCAATCACCGTCCCTTAATCCGTTTAGGGTGGGTTTTGGGTCATGAAAAAATGGACCAGACCTACAGCACTTGTAATAGATGCAAGGCTTTTAAGGGTCTGTGCATTGATAAAATTAACCAAACCTATACCACTTGTAATGGATATAAGGCTTTTAAGGGTCTATACATTGAGTGAAATGGACTAGACCTGTAGCATTTGTAATGAATACAAGGCTTTTAAGGGTCTGTGCATTGATAAAATGGACTAGACTTGTTGCACTTGTAATGGATACAAGGCTTTTAAGGGTTTATGAATTGATGAAAAACTCTGAAGAGAATTAGAAGTAGCTTTGTTTATTGATAATACTTGCGTAAGTGTTCGATGTTCCAAGGTCTAGGTACAAGCTTTCCAGTTCAATCTTCCGACCAATAAGTTATAGGTCTGACGATCTTTTGTAAAGTCCATATTTTCTACAAGCTGTTGGCTATTGGCCTTTTGGTCCAAACAATCTGTTTTAAGGGTTGGCATGCCAATTATGACAGGAACGATTACCTCGATGCTATAGTATGTATTCAAGATTAATATACTTTCGTGCCCATTCCATGAGTATTGTCATATCGATAGAAGGATACTTGGTCAAGGAATCTTGGAAGCATCTAGGCCTAAGGCCTGAAGTTAGGGCTGCTACTAGGAAACTTGGAGTGCAATCGATTATCTCCGTGAACTCGGTATTAAAATGAGCAATGTATTCCCAAAGTGATTATCCCTTTACTTGCTTCATAGCTAGCAAGAATTCTGGTCTCTTTTTTAACTTCCTACTTGTTAAGAATCAATCAAGAAATAGTTTACTAAGCTTATAAAAATTGTTGATCGATTTTTAGGGAAGGCTATGGAACCACTTAAAGGCAGTACCCTTGAGGCTTGTCACGAAAGTTTGGCACATGAAGGCATCAGTAGCTCTATAAAGAGCCATTGTGTGTTGGTAGTGAGATAGGTGGTCCTCAAGGTCCTCAGATTGATCATAGAGGGTGAATTTTGGGACAACGAACTTCTTCGATCGTTCTTCTATTATTATGGTAGAGGTAAATGGCGTGGAGAACCTCCCAAGCAATTTACTTAGTTCGTTTTGCTCTAGAAGGGCATGAAACCCTCTAGTTAAGATTGTCTGATCTTGAGAATCTGCTATCTCTTCTACTCTCTGAAGGGCTTTGGGTAAGACTTGATGAGGGATCGGTACTCGTTGTTGATCTTGTCCTATGCCTCCAGATCCTCGACTCAAGGGAGGAATTTATCTGGTGTTAGCAAGAGGATGTTACCTTCCCAAGACTAAGGGGACTAGAGTCTTGGGAGGCTGGAATTCCTATGGCATTGGATTGTCTCCAGAGGCCATTGGAGTAGGAATCCTTGTTCCGCTCTGATAGTGGACAGTTAGATGAAACGTGGGCATCCCGCTCTCCCACAGCTGTTGACATCTGGAGATTAGCCCCCATATGAGCGGTATCATGAGGATGTACCGGTTTCAAGTCAGGCGATCCCTTATTGGGAGATCCTCTGCCCGTGGTGGTGGTAGAAGGCTGAGGTCCTCCATGAACAACGTTAGTAGGAGGAGGATAACAGTTGCTCTGCAGGCTCTGGGCTAGTGAAGCCAAGGCCTGTGATATGGCAATGAGTTGTTCTTGTATCTGATCATATTGTCGTTGAATCCGATCAAGCTATTGTTGTAAACGATTGGGTGTTTGTCCAATTCTTCTTCCAACAAGAGGTTGATTCTGAGAGTTTTGGAAATTTTTTCTAGGACGAAGACTGGGAACCATTGTCTTTTGGAAGAAAAAGACAAAATATTTGTTGTTTTGAAGAAAAGATAGCAAGAATGATTGTTGTTTTCACAGATGACGCCAAACTGATGTTACTACTTTTTCATTAGAAGGGCCTCTCGTCCTTCGCTACTTGTCAAGAATTCAAGATCAGAAGGTCACCGGGAAGGCTCCGGTGGTAGCCACTCCGATGATAAAGTCAGTAAAGAAAATAAAGGTATAATTGAAAAGAAGAATTAAACATCAATTGAAAACGTTCCTTATGGTCTTATTTATAGGTTGTAGATCTCTTAAGTTGAGTAGGATTAAAAGTCATAAAAGTAGGGATTTGAAGATATCTAAAAATAATAGTTGTCATATTGAACTCTATTTTCTTATTCTGAGATCGGTAAGATATGAAAGACAGTGCAATGTTTTGAACCATATATCTCTAAACTCTCATGTCTATTTGATCTGAATAATATAATTTTTTTTATCTGTACTTTAAAATTTTTTGTATATACACATGTCATTCTTTAAAATATTTTTATGACTTTATTATATATCTGATATAGCATAAAGAACAGGCCAATCAACATTTGAAACGTATGACCATAGTCCGGCTTATGCTCAGCCAACACGATCCTCACTCAGCCAATGACTAAAAGCTCAAGCATCCAGATCATCATATAAGGTCGGAAGTAACCGAACATACGCCCTCAGAACATATATATCCAGAACTGATCACAGGGTCCAGACCAACACTCCAGAACTCGTCACCGCCTTAGCGAATGCCGAGCAGGGGATAAGGAAGCAGTCTTCAACAAGGAAACTACCATCTATGGTTATCTCTATGCAAGGTAACTGCAATCTCCGATGATCAAATCCCTATATTCATGGCTTCGAATCCTAATCAACTTAGGAAAGCCACGGCCTATAAATTAAACCCTAAAGGTACGTTTTATTTGGATGCTCATTCTTTGGCTTTCAATACAGTCTTTCAATTCCTTTTACTTACTTAAACATCGGAGCAGCTACCGCCGGAGCCAATCCGGTGGACCTCTGATCATCTTTCTGAGTGTTCAATAGGTCGCGGAGCCCATAACTTATTGCGAGTCGAAAAGTGCAGCATCAGTTTGGCGCCGTCTGTGGGAACGACTAATCTCCAAGTGCTCTATTCATAAACTCATCTCTTTCCTCACCGGAAAACCATGGCACCAAATCTCCGACCACGACAGAATACTCAGAATTCGCAAAACGCTTAACGTCAGCTGCCTGCTCCTCGCATAAAGGGACCAGTGGCCAATCCTATGCGACAAGAGATCGAAGCAATAAAACGACACAATGAACTGGTGCAGGAGCAGTTGCTTGCCATCACTAGAATGCTGGCAACACTCACGCAAAACCAAGCAGCGGGTTCTCCTAGCCCACCGGTCAACTTCGTTGCGGGAACGCAACCTCCTGTTGCTGCGGAGAATGAAGAACTCCATGAGCAGGCTCCAACTAACCAGCCTGGGCACCCCCCAGGCGCTGCCCGCGTTGGCAGAGATCCACAACCGTCAGCAGTTCCAGGCTGGGGAACATCAGCCTTCGTTCTTGACATCCATTACCGGAGCACCACTCGAGCCCCAACTCCAAGGGCCTCGGGAGCACATCCGGCACCGCAAGAGCCTCATCATACAGCACCAATCCCTCCGGTTCAGATTCCTCCTCCGTCCGAAGGGTGTACTCAACCCTACTACCCTGAAGCCGAGGCTGTCGGGCAGGGTTCGCAAGACGTCAGAATCAGAGATCAGCGGAGGGTAGAGGAGATTGCCGAGTCTATGGACCGAACAATCACCTTGGGAGGACCTCAGAACCCTCCAGAGCAAGACGAACTGGCCAGGCTGCTCGGAAGACTAGCCACCCCGTTCACTCACGCCATCATGTCAGAAGAGAGGCCCAGAAAGTTCATGGTGCCCAAGTTCACCCTATATGATGGATCTGGAGATCCAGGAGATCATCTTTCGCACTACCAGCATACGATGGCCCTTCACGGAGCCTCTGATGCTTTCATGTGCCGAACCTTCATCACCAGCTTGAAGGGAACTGCTCTGAAGTGGTTCCACAACCTCCCTCCGAACTCAATTACCAGCTCCTACGAGCTCGGTAGACAGTTCTTGGACAGGTTTATGACCAGCAGGAGGCTCAAAAGGGACCCAGAATTCCTATTAAATGTCAAGCAAACCAGGGAGGATCCCTCCGAGCCTACATCGCGCGTTTCAATACCGAACTCACGGAGATCACCGACTGCAGCCCAAAGTTCCTTGTAGCAGCCCTAACTGCCGGGCTCGCCCAAGGAGGATTCAGAGACTCCTTAACAAAGAGCCCTCCAGCCGATATGGCGGCATTAATGGATCGGGCCAGAAAGTACATCAACTTGGAAGAAGCCAACCGCACATCCCAGAAGGGCAAAGATCAGGCCTAGAGGGACAATCCGAAGAGGGAGGACCACAAGAAGGAGGATCACAGAAGAGACTCCAACAAAAAGAGGAACAGGAGTCCAGAGAAGAGAACAACACCTAGAGCTGTGTACAACTCCGGACCAAGGGAGTTCACCAATTTCACTCTTTTGAACACCGCACCGAACCAGGTACTCCGACAGATCCGAGATCGAGAGAATCTGAGGTGGCCGGAGCCAATCAAAGGAGATCCCAGCCTGCGGGACCAAAGTAAATATTGTAATTTCCATAAAGATCATGGACATACAACTAACACATGCAGGACCCTCCGATATGAGGTAGAGCAGCTCATTAAGAAGGGGCGTCTTTGGGAGTTCGTCAAGCAGGACGGAAGGCAGAACCCCCAAGAAGACAAGCCTCAACAACGGCCAGACCAAAGGCCCGAGCAGAGGCAAGAGCAGCGGGAAGGACGGAACGAGCCTCAGAGGCAGAACAACCATGTTATCTACATCCTCCATGCTGACTCCCCTATCACAGGAATGTCCAACAGGGCAAGAAAGAGATATGCTCGGGAGGCCAGAGCCGCCCCGAACTTATTACAGATCTCCAACGTTGAAAAGAGGCTCAAGCCAGCACCGGAGATCCAATTCACCGAGCAAGATCTAGCAGGGGTACACTGCCCTCATAGTGATGCCCTTGTTATCACCCTCAGAATTGCCAACTTCGAGACCAGGAGAGTCCTGGTCGACACTGGCAGCTCCGTCAACCTACTGTTCTATGAGCCGCTTAAACAGATGGGGATAGACCATGACAACGTCAAGCCCACTACTGCCGTGATGGCAGCGTTTGATGGCAATCTCAGCACCCCGTTGGGGAGAGTCGACCTTCCTACCACTGTAGTAGAGGGTGAAGGGCAGAAGACCACCATCTCAGAGTACATGGTGTTAAACATGAGATCTCCCTATAACGTCATAATCGGGAGACCCTGGTTGCATCAAATAGGGGCAGTCACTTCGACCCTCCATCAGTGTCTGAAGTACGTCCACAACCAGAATGTTCACTCTGTCAGAGGGTGTCAACCAACCTCCCGGGAGTGCCACGCCATTGCCCTCAAGGAGAAGGCTCCTAAATAGCAATTACAGTACATTCGGGACTGTGCAGATCCGGTTCTCACTCACTCTCCCGAGGTGGAGGATTGCCCATCCAGCATTGAAGAACCCCTGAGCCCAAGGGGACGTGACAGCCGAGCCAAACCTGTTGGTGAGCCCATTAAAGTATTGGTCAGTTCAGAAGCAGAGGGGCGTTATTTGTACATCGGCCCAGACCTAACACACACCGAGCAGGAAAAGATAGTCAGGTTCTTGAAAGACAACCTCTCTATCTTTGCTTGGGAAACCAAAGACATGGAGGGAATAGATCCCAATCTTATAACTCACAAGCTGATGGTGGATCTGGATCACCCGCCAGTCAGACAGAAGAGAAGGCCGATTGCTCCTGAATGGCATCGGATTATAAATGAAGAAGTCCAAAGGCTGCTGGACGCTAGGATGATACGGGAAGTGTTCTATCCCGAGTGGCTAGCCAACACCGTGCTTGTTAAGAAGAAAAACGGCAAGTGGAGGGTCTGTGTTGATTATACAGACCTCAACAAGGCGTGCCCTAAGGACAGCTTTCCATTGCCAAGAATAGACCAACTGGTTGACGCCACTGCAGGGCATGAGCTTATGAGTTTCATGGATGCCTACTCTGGATACAACCAGATCCAGATGTACCCTCCAGATCAAGAGAAGATTGCCTTCATAACCGAAAGAGGGCTCTACTACTACAGAGTGATGCCTTTCGGTTTGAAGAATGCTGGAGCCACTTATCAGCGGTTGGTGAACAAGATGTTCAGCCCACTGCTCGGCAGCACCATGGAGGTATACATCGACGACATGCTGGTAAAGAGTCTGCAGAAAGGCAGTCACCTCCAGCACTTAGCCCAGACCTTCGATATCCTCATACAGCACAGGATGAAGCTCAACCCCTCGAAATGTACCTTCGGAGTTACGAAGGGAAAATTCTTGGGATACATTATCTTTCAGAGGGGTATCGAAGCAGACCCCACTCAGATCCAAGCCCTGATTGGACTGAAGTCACCAAGAACCAGGAAGGAAATTCAGGCATTGAATGGCAAAATTGCGGCACTGAGCAGATTTATCTCCAAATCCACTGACCGCTGCCTACCTTTCTTCAAAGCTCTGAAGGGCAGCAAAGCTTTGCAGTGGACGGAACAATGCGAAGAATCCTTTCAAGAACTAAAAGAGTATATAGCCTCTCCAGAACTCCAGTCAAAACCAGTACAAGGAGAAAAGCTACTCCTGTACCTTGCAGTTTTCAAAAACGCGGTCAACTCTGCATTGATCAGACAGGACAGAGGAGTACAGAGGCCTATTTTCTACGTCAGTAGGGCACTACTTGACACGGAAAAAAGATACCCAGAGGTAGAAAAACTGGCCAATGCCTTGGTCATATCAGCTCGGAAGCTTCGACCTTATTTCCAAGCCCATCCAATCGAGATCCCAACTGCCTATCCTCTGAAGTCAATACTGAGTAAACCTGAGGTATCGAGAAGATTGGTGAAGTGGTCTGTGGAGCTGGGGGAGTTCGACATATCATATGTACCCCGAAACTCCATCAAAGGGCAGGCTTTAGCTGATTTCGTTGCAGAGTTCACCCCGGCACTTCAGAATAAAGTGCAACTCATCGAAACTTCGGGAACCTGGCTGCTATACATTGATGGATTGACAACCGATCAAGGTTCAGGGGTAGGCCTGGTACTGCAGTCCCCCGATGGTCTCACGTCAGAAAAAGCAATCAGCTTGGGATTCAAAGCTTCTAATAATGAAGCCAAATATGAAGCCCTAATCTTAGGCATGAAGCTTGCCTTGGAATGCGAGGCTCAGAACCTCGATGTCTTCTCTGATTCCCAACTGGTGGTGAGCCAAGTCTTGGGAAAATTTGCCATTAAAGATGATAGGATGCTCCGGTACTCCGAACTGGTGAACCACTTGAAGCATTCCTTCCAGACATTTACTATCCAGAAAATTGAGAGAAGCCAGAATTGCAGAGCAGATGCTCTGGCTAACATAGCCTCCCGCCTCAAGTCTGAAGCAAACTCCACAATTAAAATCTCCTTTCAGCCAGGATCCAGCATTGAGGAAGCCCAAATTGCTCAAATTGACGAACAGCCCCAGAACTGGATGACTCCAATCCTCCAGTATCTAAGATCCGAGCTCCTCCCAGAGGACAAAAACAAAGCCAGGAGAATCCGAATCAGAGCGGCTCGGTACCTGATCCTAAACAACAAGCTTTACAGAAGGTCGTATTCTCAACTTCTGTTAAAATGCTTAGCTCCAGACGAGTCACAATATGTCTTGGCTGAAATACACGAAGGAATTTACGGGAATCATAATGGGGGCAGAACTATAGCCCACCGAGCTCTATCGCAGGGCTATTACTGGCCTGGCATGTTGAAACAGGCTAAAGAATATGTTCGGAAGTGCGACAAATGCCAGAGATTTGCCACGTACCAACATCAGCCTCATCACGAGCTTATCCCAATTTCTAGTCCTTGACCCTTTGCTCAGTGGGGAATGGACATTGTGGGCCCATTACCAAAGGCACCTCCAAACAGGAAGTATCCCTTGGTGGCCATTGACTACTTCTCTAAATGGGCCGAAGCCGAACCTCTAACACATATCACAGAAAAGGAAGTTGAGAGCTTCACCTGGAAGAACATTGTATGCAGGTTCGGCATACCACGTGTGATTATCTCCGACAATGGAACACAATTCACTGGTAAAGGCTTCAAAGCATTCTGTGAAAATCTCAACATCAGGCAGCACTTTGCCTCTCTAGGCCATCCACAAGCAAATGGGCAAACAGAGGTCACCAACCGAACAATCCTTGACGGGTTAAAGAAAAGGTTGGAACAGGCCAAAGGGAAGTGGGCAGAGGAACTCCTTAGAGTTCTTTGGGCCTACAGAATAACCAGAAGAACTCCCACCTCTGAAACTCCCTTCTCACTAGCCTATGGAACAGAAGCAGTAATTCCGGTGGAGATCGGTATGCCAACCCTGAGGACTGAGACCTTTGAGCAATAATCCAAAGATCAGCAGCTGATGGAAAACTTGGATTTGCTCGAAGAGAGAAGGGATCAGGCCAGCATCAGGATGGAAGCCTATCAACAGAGAATGGTCAACAAATCCAAGGTAGGACTCAAGACAGTCAGCTTTCAAGTTGGAGACTTCGTCTTAAGAAGAGTCTTCCAAAACACCAAGGATCCCACCATGGGAAAGTTGTCACCAAACTGGGAAGGCCCCTACAAAGTAACAAAGGTTGTTCAACCTACCACTTACTGGCTAGAAGACATGACTGGGAACCCTGTTCCTAGGTCATGGAACGTGGACCACTTACGGAAGTATTATCAGTAGAGATATTTCTTTTACTTCCATAGAATGTTCATCTATAAATGCACAGGCCTCTAGAGCCTGGTCCATAATGTACGAGTTTTTGCACTCGGTCCATCTATAAATGCACAGGCCTCTAGAGCCTGGTCCATAATGTACGAGTTTTTACTCGGTCCATCTATAAATGCACAGGCCTCTAGAGCCTGGTCCATAATGTACGAGTTTTTGCACTCGGTCCATCTATAAATGCACAGGCCTCCAGAGCCTGGTCCATAATGTAGGAGTTTTTACTCGGTCCATCTATTAATGCACAGGCCTCCAGAGCCTGGTCCATAAATGTACAAGTCTTCGTACTTAGTCCATCTATTAATGCACAGGCCTCTAGAGCCTGGTCCATAAATGTACAAGTCTTTGTACTTGGTCCATCTATTAATGCACAGGCCTCTAGAGCCTGGTCCATAAATGTACAAGTCTTCATACTTGGTCCATCTATTAATGCACAGGCCTCCGGAGCCTGGTCCATAAATGTACAAGTCTTCGTACTTGGTCCATCTATTAATGCACAGGCCTCCAGAGCCTGGTCCATAAATGTACAAGTCTTCGTACTTGATCCATCTATTAATGCACAAGCCTCCACAGCCTGGTCCATAAATGTACAAGTCTTCGTACTTGGTCCATCTATTAATGCACAGGCCTTCAGAGCCTGGTCCATAATATATAGGTCTTAAATACTTGATCCATTTTCTAAATACACAAGCCTCCAGAGCTTGGACCATCCTAATACACAGGCCTTCCGAGCCTGATCCGTCTTTGATTAGCAGATTCTATGATCCAGTCCATCCAAAGACAGAAGTTCTGAGCATCTACAAACTAAAGTTTCCTAGATCGGAACACCTCAGATTTGATATTTATATTATTTGGCTTATCTGTCAAACAAGCAACAAGTGCTATAGTACCGATCAGAAGTGAAGTATTTTGATTCAAGCATTCTTCTAAGTTTCTTTGATCTATTCTTAGAACATTCATATATCAGAAGTGCACGAGAAAGTGTTTTAACTACAGAAAATCACATTCGAATACAGAGAACATCAGATCTGAGAAAAAGGAACTCAATTTTATTGATAAATCAGAAGATTTACATCAGTACAAAGACTGGAAATAAAACAAAAGCTATTACAGAAGCTATTACAGAAGCTACTACAGAAGCTATTACAGAAGCTACTACAGAAGCTACACTTGGCAACATCACGGCTTTTCTTCATGGGATGATAAAAGGGCACAGGATCCAAAACTTCCATTACCGCCGTCGCTGGCTCCGTTTGAAAGGAAGGAACCCTGAACCCCAATCCGCATCAAGAAGCACCCAGTCCATTTCATCATCACTATCACTGGTCTCACGACCAACGGATGATGAGGGCTCTGGGTCTCAAGGGACCTCCACTCGCCTTCCTCACGTCAGTTGTTACACCCCAGCCGATTGAAGCAAGGGTCTCTGACGAGACACGAAGAAGAGGAGGCACCCCACTTGCGTCTTCATCACCAACGCTCCAAGCCTTGGTTGAATCAAGGAGGGGCCACCACCCATCGGAGGAATCTCGACCGGATGCCAGAGGAAACAAGAAGACTTATGCCTCCTTCAATCCTTCCTTAGAGACTGAAAATAGGGGAAGGTTAACTCTCGGCCACAGTTTAATCATTCCTAACTCAGGCAAGGAATCATCCATCATCTCCGAGCGAGTGGCGAAACTCCGTCAGCATATAAAGTCTCTCTTACAAGGGAACAATTTGGGAACAAAAGGGTTGAGCGCAACTGTGTGCCCTCGTTTCCATATATATAGACCCTTGAAGTCCAAAAGCCACCCAACTGAACCGTCGCAATGGTGAAAAAGAGAGTGGCCTCGAAATCCCAAACTACAATCGAATAAATAAACGGTGCATTAAATGCGCCTCTTCGATATACCAAGAGACAAGGTACAGAACTCTTTGAACAAAAACCACAGTCCAGTACTGAAGCTCCTGAATTAATAGAGAGAGGGGAACAAAGTCTAAATGTACAGACCCCCTATTCGAAGATTCAGACCTTCTAGTCTTAACTATTTTATGACAGGCCGGTCATATGACAAAGGCCAAACACCTCGGATATATCCTGACCCTGAGTACTCGAAAACAGCATTCCGAGCATCATAACGACAAGCACAAGCTGCCTGGTTATCTTCACAAGCTCTTGATTCAGAGCAGTCTATCTCAGAGCTCTACAGAAGTTTACTCCCACTCTATCGGGCTCTGTCTATCTGATTATATTTACTTTCTTGTCCTATTATGATGAGACAGTTGAAATTAATCTACAATCATTATTCGATGACAAGTATCGAAGCTCAGAGAGCAACTATTGACTGTTGGACGGTTGATCTAACATGCAAAAGGCTCAGAACAGCCACACTTACGACAAAATTGCACAAGAGGAAAGAACACAAGAAGAATCTGAAGGAAAGTCAATTTTATTGATCGGAAGTATACATCCATTACATCAAAAAGAAGTAGCAAAAACAAAGAGAAATAAAAACCCATAAAGCCTCAAGCCTTGCTAGAAGGGCCTGCGTCCTCTTCCAAGTTAAGGGCGGTGGCCCCAGCCGTCTTATCCGGATCAGGACCAGATGAGGTAGGTTCAGGGGGAACGATTGACGACATGTCAAAATCTGGGAACTGAACTTGGAATCTAGTTCGGAAGCTTTCAAAACCGAATCGGATCAGGTCATCACCCATCTGTTCAACTTCATCTTTCAATTCCGTCTCAGTCTCAACCCTGGCATGATCAACTGCCTCCTGAACCTTCTGATCGAAGGAACTTCGGAGATTAACCAACTCCGCCTGAAGCCCCTCAACCTTCTGAGCATATATGTCCCTTTCAGACTCTGCCACGGTAAGGTTGGTGGTAGCTTCCTTCAGACCCTCCTCCGCAGTCTGAACCTTGGATCGGGCTGTCCCAAGCTCCAGCCTCATCTCATCCATCTCGGCCTTCAGCTTCTCGGCCTCCTCAAGGCCCATGGGGGTCACCATCAGAGCAGCCAAACTATGCATGCTCTGCACAAGGCAAGACAGACAGTTTAGATTGAACAAATAAACAAACAGAAAAGTCAAGAAAAAGCTTCAGAAGTTACCCTCATCTGGAGATTCATCATCTCAGTCATCAGCTTGGAGAGGTCATCCCCTCTGTATCGGTATGGGCCCTGAGCCCATATTTGATCAAATGCCTTCTTGGCAATCTGATAGTCCGGCTCATTAAACGGCTCGGACGGTGCTGCAGGTGCTTTCCCCTTCCTAGTCCTTCTGCTCGGACCAGAAGGGGCAGGAGGGACGGCCGAAATAGGGACGGCAGGCTCGGCCTCCTCAGCCTCCGCAGGGGCTGGCTCAGGAGAGCCAGAAATCAACTTCCTTCTCTTTACTTCAATAGGAGCATCAGGCTCAGCTTGGGAGGAAGCCTCCCCCACCACTTGGGCCTCCGGCACTGTCCACTTCGACGTCAGCCTCTTCTTAAGCTCTGCAGAATGGGCAACCATCAAATTCTCCGGAGTTACAATGACAGAATGAGCCCGGTTAGAAGTCGAAAGCAGCACTCGGTACTGATCTCGCAAGGCTTCAGTAAAATCGGGCCTCTTCCAAGCACTCTTGACTGCACAGAAGTAAGGAATGATATATCAGCTCATCAGTTCTGAAGGCATAACAAAGCTAAAGCAAACCTAAGGGAATAAACCTCACCCTTATGACCCGTAGCACGAAGGAATGACGAGGCCTCTCCGTCCTGAAAGTCTTCATGCTCCAATCCTCCTCCGACGAAGAAGTACCACTTCTTCCACGTTTTATTGTAAGTAGGAACGAAGGACAGGGGTTGGAACCCCTTCTCGAAGGACATATAGAAAAGGCCTTCTGCCTGCTTGAACTTCAGATCCATATTGCTACGGATCAAGTCCAGGGACACATCTACCTTGTTTTGGTGCCCCAATACCACAAACCCCAGAAGCTGCCGCCAGCTATTGAGATTCAGGTCGGCAGGGCAGAGCCTGTACCAACAAAAGAATTGCCTGACTAAATTCGGCAATGGGAGTCTCAAGCCCAATTCGAACCAGGCAAGGTAAACACAAATCTCGCCGGTTTCAACATTTTGGGGACGATCCATGGGGCCTGGCACTCTGCAGGTCACATTTGGAGGAAAATTATCTTTCACCTTCCACTCGTCTAGAAGGCTCTGAGTAACAGCACTCTCACATTCTTCTCTATGGGAAGACCTACCAGAGATCTCCCCAGCCCTGTTTCGGGGCTCTTCGAATGCATCAACTATCCTAACCCCAGGACTAGAGGGAGGTTCAACAGGCCTCTCCCCAATAACTTCGGGAGCAGGGTTACCTACATTTTCCACAGGAGACGGTACAGCCATCTCAGAAGGATTCCCCACTCCCTCATTTACAATTGGGGACTCAGAAGGAGCAGACATTATTCCTGGATTTAAGAAGAAAGAAGCAAGAAAAGAGGAAAAATCAGTCGAACCTGTTCTAACTCAGGAAATCGGTATTCTTCAAGGTCGCACAAACCAACAATGGCGAATGAAATCTTCTAGCACAGTGAAAATGACGGGGAAAGGTCATTTCAAAATCTCATCCCGTATTTATAAGCACAGTATCAGAAAGGACCCACCAAACCCAAACACCATGACGGTTCGGAACAATGGTGATTTCGAGAAACCCAACTATAGGCCCAGTACAATGATGACCTTGAAAAGACCTAATCTCTGGCTACGCAATAAATGGCGCCCCAACAGTTGCCTTGGAAAGCGAACAGACAGGACACATGACTCTCTGAAAAAGGCTTAGCCCTAGTTGCTTGCTAGCATCAAACTAGGACTTGGGGGGGGAGTAACTGATATACCATAAAGAACAGGCCAATCAACATTTGACACGTATGACCATAGTCTGGCTTATGCTCGGCCAACACGATCCTCACTCAGCCAATGACTAAAAGCTCAAGCATCCAGGTCATCATATAAGGTCGGAAGTAACCGAACATACGCCCTCAGAACATATATATCTAGAACTGATCACAGGGTCCAGACCAACACTCCAGAACTCGTCATCGCGTTAGCGAATGCCGAGCAGGGGATAAGGAAGCAGTCTTCAACAAGGAAATTACCATCTATGGTTATCTCTATGCAAGGTAACTGCAATCTCCGATGATCAAATCCCTATATTCATGGCTTCGAATCCTAATCAACTTAGGAAAGCCACGGCCTATAAATTAAACCCTAAAGGTACGCTTTATTTGGATGCTCATTCTTTGGCTTTCAATACAGTCTTTCAATTCCTTTTACTTACTTAAACATCAGAGCGGCTACCGCCGGAGCCAATCCGGTAGACCTCTGATCATCTTTCTGAGTGTTCAACAGATCACGAAACCTATAACTTATTGCGAGTCGAAAAGTGCAGCATCAATATCAATAACAAACTAATATTTTAGATGTATTATTTGATAATAGATGAATACTGTGATATGTATTAAAATGATATTAAAAAATTGGAGAGAAAAATGTAAGGGAGTGAATCCTGTTCCGCAGCCGACCAACCCCGCTCAAACTTATTCAAAAAGTACCAATTTAGGTCTGGTCTTTGACCAAAATCTGGTGGACGTAATTGTCGAGAAACGAACGTACTTTGAGAATGGGAGATCCCAGATTCCAAGGATTCCGTGCATCGGGATAGAATCTTCGTGGGCTGTATATCCGTATCTCTTTGTTCTTGTCTCTTGTTATAGAACCACTCCAGAGTTGGAGGAAACGAAATCGAGCTGTTAGTGGCGGCGTGCTTAAGAACTAAAAGCTTGTCAGCACTACTGTATACTATAAGCACTAGTGAAATTTTTTTATCAAACTCACTGATTTAGAATTGATTAACATAACTCGCACAAATTTTTTTTTATTTATTAAATTTATATAGTTTTTAAAATTAATTTTTTAACGAAATCGTATTTTTTAAATGCGAATTTAAAGATATAATCTCAAACCTATAAAAATTTAGAAGTTATTTCAAATTTTTGTTAATTTTGAGAGTTATATCAAATTCTTGTTAGTTTGTGCAAGTCACCCAAATTATTATTAATTTAAGATCACATTTTTAAAACAAGATTTCAAACTCAATTCCGAAAAATGTGATTTCCTTCAAAATTTGATTTTAAATAACATGAATTTAATAAATAAATAAAAAACATAAATAAAAAAAAACTTACCAGAGTTTAATAAAAAGTTCAGCACTACTGTATGCTATTTTATATATATATATATATATATATATAAAATATAAAAGAGAGTTTATCTCAACCAGCCATAAATATAGTTCGTACAAAATTTTCTATAAAATTTGGGGAAATGAAAAAGAAAAGCAGTATGCACATTTGCTTGGTTATTGTGGGTGTCAGTCAAATGAAAATTCATTCACCCGTCACGATGGTTAAATAATAAATTATGTGTATATTTACACTACACTGTGTACATATAAATTTTAACCTCATTTTTTAGACTAGTGAATAATTGATCCAGCCAAATTCAAAACCTCCTAATGCAAGAGTAGGGTTATAATTGCTGTAAGCTAATAGGTAGGGTGCTCCAGGGAGGAATGTTATCTTAGTGTTGCAGTTTGTAGAATGCAGTCCGAATCATATAATATACCGTTTAAGCTATGGCTCGGAGCGGAATCTTGACTAGATGAGCTTTGTCCTTGGAGCTTAAGGGAGGAATGTTTTCTTAGTTCTGCAGTTTTGTTTCTTCTTTTTTTTTGGGTTTAGCTTCTTGTAATCTATGGTTTAGTTTTTCTATAATTTGTACCTCTTACCGTACATATTATGTTTTTTCACTTTTCCCAAAAATAAATAAATAGGTGGAATATTTGAATAACGGGTGAGCAATTTTGTTAAAAATTTGCCTGAATATATAGTTGGCTGTATAGAGGGAACTAGCTGTTTTTTTTTTTTTAAACACTTCTCATTGATATGGCAGAAATCTCCGAACAATTATTGAGTTATTTAAACTACAATACCCAAAAATACCAAACTTGCTGCGTAGTCTATTTCTTCTTGAGGATGCCAAGATTTCATTCTCTTTTTCTTTTGCACTCTTTTTACTTTTTTCTCACACTTGACCCTGCAATTTGGATGCTTACAACATGCAAGACATCACTGAACATGGACCCAGTAGGTGACGATCACATCTTGGTTAAACTTTTACCATAAATTGATGGCTGAAAACCTCTGATCAAGATTTATTCTGCTGTTTTTTTCTCCTCTATCCTCTTGTTTATAACCCAAAAGATGGAGATCTAGAGGGATGAAAGAGATCCCCAAGAAAAGCTTAGTTGGACCCGTCAAAGCCAATCATTTCAAATGCTTGAGACTCACATTGCTTTGGGCAGACGGGAGCTTTGAAGCTTGAGCTCACAAGTCATAAGAAACCCTTCTCTCGATATAACCGTTTTCTTGTTTTCTGTTGTTTCTCTTTGAAAAAGCAAAGCAAAACAAAGCAGATGGCTTCGCCTAGTTTTAGTAGCAGACCCAATACCCAAGAACCACTTTACTGTTTATTCCATCTTTTCCTAATTCTATGCCCCCTGCTATATATAACCTGAGATTGCCAGTTCGTTCATTCATTCTTGCTTCCCCTCATTCCTATTGTCGATAGTTGTCTTTGTTTACTTTGTGCTCTGCTCTGCTCCTCTCTGTTAATCATCAAGTTCACCATTCCTTCATGGAGGTACATACACACACACAAACACACGCATACATATATACATTTTTCCCACTGTGATCTTCATGATAGCTCTTGGGACGCAATACTCATTCCAACGATTTGTTAAGTAGCAGTGGAATTGAATCCTTTTTATTTATTTATTTATTTATTTTTTTATATTGCATATCATCTATAGCAGTACTTAAGAGGTGAATCCTAATTTCGTTATATGTGGTAAATCAACATTTAATTCCATTGAATGATAAATCTTTTATAGCTTTTCACAATCATCCATAAGACACGATCCATTTAATGAATATATATAATATATAGTTTTCAGCTATCATTTGCGGTGATTGGATTTACTTTCTATATGAATTCATTCGAAACGAAAAATGAGCAAAGGTGCCCTTAGTTTCTTTAAATAATACTGTGTTGCATTCAATCTAACACACTCAATTCTGCTTTAAGGGAGGAACTTCCCTCGAGGAAGCCCAACAAGATATGTTGTTTTAATTGCATTGACACAGACTTTATATATGATTACCATATAACTCTTGCTTTGAATAGCCATCTTCAAAATCTAGATTCACATTCTGTTCGGTAGTTGTTTCTATAGAATGATTGTTTATATTGATATTGCTTTCCAGACAGTTGAATTGAAGGTAGAGATGGTTGGCATACATGAGAAAAGACTACGGAAATGCCTGTCAAAATTGAAAGGTATTCTATTCTCTCTGGAGCATGCAGCTATACAGAAAACAAAGAAAAAAAAGGCTTGTCTTTTTAAATACGATAAAAATCTGAATTGGCTGTAATTCTCACAGCTCTAACAGATTAAGCATTGTGTAGAAAAGCACGCAGCAATTATATGTAATTTGACACAATCAATGAGAGTTAATGATGTGATTTTCAACAAAAGTCGTAATTTAATTGGGGAGTCACGCTGGAATGCCCTCAATCATCACTTTTTGAATTTGTATGTATAATGTGTCAACATTACTGAGCTAGCTTGGTTTTTCCATATTTACAGGGATAGAGAAAGTTGAAGTTGATGCCAATAGTCAGAAGGTTGTGGTCACGGGGTATGCACATCGGAACAAGATACTGAAAGCAGTGAGAAGAGGTGGTATGAAAGCCGACTTCTGGTCTGCGCAAAACGAGCTCCTTAATGCATATGCCAGTGCTAGTTATGGAAGCTTGAGATTCAACAATATCAACTTCTTCTAGAAGTCGCCTTTTGTTTTTGGTTTTTAATTTCTTTTTTCTATCTATTTTCCATTTGAGAGCATACATGAGACGTGAGGTGGCGTCTCCGCTTTTATATTTTAATTTTTTTTTATTCTCCTACTCCTTTTTCTTTTACAAAGCAACTATGGCGTGTTCATTGATACGGAGTGAAATTGAAGAGTCGTTAAAGTTTTGCAGCTTTGACAAGAATTCTTTGACTCACTCGAATGAAAATTACAAATCCTGAGAATAAACTCCGGGTTAGTACTTAGTAGGGAAGGATTCATGTTCTTTAATTGAATCCAACTTAAATTCAAATTTTACTTAAAATTTGTATAAAAATTGAATTTGAATTTGAATTTCATGTCTTTAATAATTTAATTTAAATTAAATTTGAATTATAAATTTAAATTTACAATAAATTTAAATTTAAATTTAAGTTTGAATAAAAACAAATTTGAATTTGTATTTAAGTAACCATCAAAAATCCCTTATCCTTCCGTACAGATTGGCCTGGAGGACTAATTCAACCAGAATGACCAAACCAGTTCTTCCATGGCATTCCGTGGCTCCAAGAACTAGAGAGGATATATTGAAAATAATTAATGCGATGGAATGCCAGAAAACATCATACGACCTTCTGTGGTAACTCCACATGCTATTTTAATCATAAAATTAGTAATCCTAATAAATTATTGATATATATATGATGCTGCACTTTTTCGTCCTGTCACATAGTAGGCTCCGCGTGCACCATATTGTCCGCTTTGGGCTTAAGAGTCCTCACGGCTTTGTTCTTCCTGGGCGGAAAAGGCCTGATGCAAGGAAGAGGACGACTGGGGCTTATAAGCGACGCCAGTATCCGACTCCTATTCGATGTGGGACTCAAAGTGGCACAACAGCTACTCCCTCCAGTCGGGACTGGTGGAGCACAAGAACGAGGCACGTGGCCCAAGCGTTCCCACAGACGGCGCCAAACTGATGCTGCACTTTTTCGTCCTGTCACATAGTAGGCTCCGCGTGCACCATATTGTCCGCTTTGGGCTTAAGAGCCCTCACGGCTTTGTTCTTCCTGGGCGGAAAAGGCCTGATGCAAGGAAGAGGACGACTGGGGCTTATAAGCGACGCCAGTATCCGACTCCTATTCGATGTGGGACTCAAAGTGGCACAAAAAAATATATATATATATATAGATATATAAAATAGCTATTGGCTATGGGAAAAACATAAGCAAAACATTACTCTTACTCCAAGTGGTAGTGCGCCTCACCTCCTGTGAGACATAAAACATTGCTCTAGCAATTCCATGTTTGATCATAGGCTTCGCTTCTCAACCAGTGGATGCTAAAGCTTCCACTGAAGAAGTTCTATCCTTTGATAGTGGATGCTAAAGCTTCCACTGAAGAAGTTCTATCCTTTGATTCATTCAGTGGACCCTAAAGCTTCCAATGCTTCTGTTAGCCAAACTTGAGTGCAACCCATACTTATTATTCGACTAAGGATCCCTAGTTTGAAACTTATGAAACATTTTAACGTTTTAAGAACTTAATTTTTCAAAAAAAAAAAGATCCGTCTTGTGGTTTTAGGGGCCAAAACTCCCAATGTTTGCCCAACAATCCCAAAACCCCAACAAACACTTCACGAATGACAAAATAGATGAACACAATGTTACGACACTAAATTTGGATCCCCAATTTACAACTCAAGAAACTTTCCGACATTTTAAGAACTTCATTTTCCAAAAAAAAAGACCCATCTTGTGGTTTTTGGGGGCCGAAGCACCCGATATTGGCTAAACAACCCTGTAACCCCATCACACACCTCAGGAATGACAATATAGATGACCACAAAGTTATGACACTCAGTTTGGATCCCCGATTTGAAACTTATAAAATTTTTCGACGTTTTAAGAACTTAGTTTTCCAGAAAAAGGACCCATCTTGTAGTTTTTATTGCTAAAAAACCTAATATCGACCTAACGACCCCGAAACCCCATCACACACCTCACGAATGACAATATAGATAAGCACAAAGTTTCGACACTAAGTTTGGATATCAGGTTTGCAACTTATGGAATTTTTTTTTAAAAAAAGGACCCATCTTGTGGTTTTGTAGGGCCAAAACACTCGATATCCACCTAACAACCCCGAAACTACATCAAACACCTCATGAATAACAATATAGATGACAAAGTTACGACACTTAGTTTGGATCCCTGGTTTGCAACTTGTGAAGCTTTTTGACATTTTAAAAACTTAATTTTTCAAAAAAAAACACCATCTTGTGGTTTTTAAACACCTTATATCGGCCTAACAATCCTAAAACTCCACCACACACCTCACAAATGACAATATAGGTGAGCACAAAGTTACAACACTCTATTCAGATCCTAGATCCTATCCTATGCGGATTACGGATAATGAACGGCCAATTAGGCACTTTGCCAATACACTAACTGTAACGACCTAGAACTCGGCCTATACGGGTTAGGGGTCCTTGATCGTGGAGTTTCTTTCTTAAACCAAATATGTTCTATTTATACATAACATCAAGTTAAAATATTACAACAGAAGCAATTTATACATGTTACTCTGATCCTAAATTTTTTATTTTTTTTTATGAAACGTAGATTACATTCATCATTACAATCACTGGGGGGTCCCATAACCCACGTTTACATCTGAACTTCCTATTACCTTACCTCGTGAGTTCCATATCTCACGCACTTCTGAACTTCTAAACTTCATATCACTTTTACCCATGAGTCCTATACCTCACGCAGTTCTGAACTTTTAAACTTCATATCACTTTATCCGTGAGTCCCATACCTTATGCACTTTTGAACTTCTGATCCTCATATCACTTTACCCATGAGTCCCATTCCTCATGCACTTTTGAACTTGTACTTCACTATGGTTATGGGTCTCATACCCCACCTTCATCTCACCTGCACGTATTATGGATAAATCCACAAGATGGGTCATTTTTTTTTAAAAAAAAATTAAATGGTTAAAACATCAAAAAGCTAAATAAGTTGCAAACTCGGAATCCAAACCGAGTGCTGTAATTTTGTGCTCATCTATTTTATCATTTTTGAGGTGTGTGATGGGGTTTCGGGTTTATTAGGCCAATATCCGGTGCTTTTGTCGGTAAAAACCACAAGATGGGTCTTTTTTTAGAAAATTAAGTTCTTAAAACGTTAGAAAGTTTCATAAGTTCCAAACGAAGGATCCAAACTGCATGTCATAAGTTTGTGCTCATCTATTTTTTCATTTGTCAGGTGTGTGTTAGGGATTTGAGGTTTCTAGGCCAATATTGGGAGTTTTGGCCAGTGAAAACAACAAGATGGGTTTTGTTTTGGAAAATTAGGTGCTTAAAACGTTGAAAAGTTTCATAAGTTACAAACTGGGTGTCATGACCCGAAACCCACCCTGTACGGATCTCGTATCGTGACCGCCACCCTTCGGCCTAGGGACCTTAGGGAGAGGCTCACATAAGTAGCAGTATCGGACGGCGGTGCGACTTGTAATACCCCGACCTGGACTAGCACGTATATCGAGACAGACTGGGCTGGGTAGCACTATCAGTTGTAACCCGAGATGTTTAAATTTTATATTCTGACATCACATATGACCTTAGAACATGAACAGTATCAATTACACAGTCAGCATTGGGCAATGCCCGAGCAGCCTAGAACTATACCTCGTAATGCGCGTACGCACGTAAACCCATGCATGCATACATGCACTCATGAACGTAGACCATGAAATATTAGTGTATGCATACGTGCCCAGAGTTTAGTATATACGTATATATATGGGTATACGTGTATGTATAAAAATAGGTATAATCATGAATTTATACATGTATATATATATATAATGTATTATACCATATATATATATACATATGTGTATATTAAATGAAAACAAAAAGGGAAAGAAAAGAAAATGGGAAAAAGGGTTGTTACCAGCCGTGAGTGTGTGAGTTTAGGTGAGGGAATATATTATGTATATTATATAAATATGTATATATATATATATATATTCATAAAGTAACATAACTCCACCAACCCTAACCTAATAGGTATGGTGGAGTAAGGTGCAAAACAGAAGGGGTATGGGAGGAGGTATGGCTGTGACAAGATCAGTGGAGTGAGATTTGGGGCAAGTAATATATGTGTATATTATATAAAAGTGTATATACATATCCTTGTGTGGGAGTGAGGAAATCAGAGAGAGAAAAGCCCAAGGAAATTCGAGTGAGTCAAGAAAGAACTCAGGAGCAGAAATAGAAGGTCTGGAGTGGAGACGTGAAGAGGAGAAGCTCAACACCAAGGGAATCCGAAATTTGGAGGTAAGCCACTGTTTCTGTTTCATAATTTTATAGCATGATTCGATTCATTCCGATCATAGGGTCTAAACAAGCATGAAAAATGGCGTTGATAGGAACAAACCGTACCTCATTTGGTTCACAAATAAGGGAGAAAATCCTAGTTGCAGGTTCGATGGATAATCTGGGTTCCACAGATTTTACACTTAAAACTCCATTTAAATGATAGGAAAATAATCCTCTAAGGTGCAGAAACCATTTAGAATTAAAGAGGAGTGAAAACGGTGAAGAAATTCTAGAGAAACAGAGCTCACCAGAAAATCGAAAATCCGACCAGAACTACTGTTCTTGCTATTTCGTGAAGCTAGGGTAAACCAAATGAGAAACTAATCCTAGAAATGAAAGCACCATGGAAAACTAAAGAAAAATACATTGGAAAAAGGGTGAAAAATGATCGGAAACTGGTGACCGTCGTCGGAGAAGGCGACTGTTCACCACTGGAACCCTACCGGAGTAATGGGGAAGACGACCGTGAAGTCGTGAGGCTGTCGAGTTAAAATAAAACCGGATTCGGGTTCGAATCGGATCGGGACCCAACCGAAAATAAGTGGGTAAGTAATACTGTGTCGTTTTTGCTTTAATTAAAATGGAAATGGGCTGTTTGGTTACGGGGATCGGAAATGTGAAAATCTGAGTTGGGCTTATCCAAACCATGGATAGGGTAAGAACCAGGATATTGGAATCCGGTTCTTTGGAATGGACTGAACCGTTTGGTTCAGTGAAGGGGCAGACCGGTTTAGGGTTTTTGGTTCTGAACCAACTGGTTTAGACCGCAGCTTTTGGAAATTTTAAACCGGCCCCAAATGTTTTAGAAAATCTCACTAAGGCCCAAACAGGAAAATTAATAAAATATTAATTTTTACAAAAATGCCCCTATTTCAAATATGAGTCAAACGAAGTCCAAACGATGCAAACGAATAGTCAAAATTTATTATCTCGAACATTCTGAGTCCAATGACGAGGTCCGTTTTGCAAGACAGGACCCCGAAGGATAAAATAACGTAAAGTGTAAAATGACCATTTTGCCCTTTTTAGTACAAAAGTCTAAATGGAATTCCGCGAAAGCCTAAACCGACTTTATTCGGCGTTCCGGACTCAATGGTAAAGTCTAAATTAGTGTTTGAGCTACTTATGATAGAAAGGCATAAAATTTGATGAATAAAATTTATTCTAAAACGTATTCACTGATATATAGGGAACTCGAAAGGTAAGGGTGCACTCACGGATTTCTGATATAGAATCACGATAGAGGTAAGTGGATCACTCTCTCTTACATGTGGTGTTTCCACAAGCCATGTTATTCTTATACTGCCAAACTCGTACTCTTGAATGTATTGATATCCTTGTGTTCCACAATTCGATATTTTTCTATCTTGTGAGCATTTGATTGACCGATGTATCATTGTTATCATGTTTCACTGTGCCTTGAAAGTACCACATGTTATTGCTATCCAAAATGTGATATTGTTCTATCTTGTGGACATTGATTGACTACTATATCGTTGTTATCATGTTGAACCATGCCTTGAAAGGCCTACTGTTGTATCCTTATTGAATGAATGATATTCCATTTTTATATTCTATGGAATTACTTATGATCATGACATGTTTATGAACACGGGAGTTGTGCTTAGTCACAACACCCATCTGATGCTATCTGATTGACTGGGACCTACGGGTCAAGTCCGTGAACGGACAAATGGCAATTCACTGGAATTCACTAGGGGGTATGCCGGGCCCCAAAAGATCGAGGGTCTGTCGAGCCCTGACACAGAATAACAGCATCTCTTATGACTGACAGAACTTGATTGTTGAATGGCACTATCCCTTATGATTCTTCAAGTCTCGAGGGACTTGCATTGATTGATTTGATTGTGATCGGTTCATTGTGGCAGTACTTCATTGTTGTTATATTATCATTGAATTTCTTCATATTGCTATTACACCCAATACTTCTGATTGTGTATTCTGATTACCGTTCATTGGCCCTCGTGGCAATTGTTTCCATTGGCCCTCATGGCAATTGTTTTCATTAGCTATCACAGCATCTTATTCTTATGATTGGCTATCATAAACTTATTCATGGATTTATTGATCATCGATACCAGTGTTGGAGATTTGCATTTACTTACTGAGCTTTGTAGCTCATTCCCCCCACTTACCCCCCATTTCAGGTAATGACGCTGCGAGACCCCAGTAGGAGTTTGAGAGCGTAGGGGGACATTTTGAAGTACTGTACCAGTCTATGTTAGTTCTCCCATGTATTCACCACCCCCGGGTGCTGGTTACGTTTAGTTCTCATTTTGTCTTATGTAGAACTATGTCATGTATTTAATAGACTTCCGCTGTTTAAATTATTTAAAAGACTTCCGCTGGATTACTGTAATTGATAAAGACTTCCGCTGTTCATTGTTACATTGCATATTAGTACTATGATACAGGAATGGAAAAAGTAGGGACGGCCTTTGGGTCGGCCCCCCGACACGAGATCCGCATAGGGTGGGTTTCGGGTCGTGACACGACCTGTGTTTGCGAAAGTGTGAAAAACTTTTTCTTTTCTTTTCTTATTTTAATTTCCTGCACATCCGTCCGATACTGCTGCTCTTCAGAACGGTACACATGATATTACATTCAGAGCATAATAAAATTCTAAGGTTTTATACATATTACATATCTAGTTGTCCCTAAGGACTTAATTATATAATCACTCTAACATTTACTATTACAAAAGTGACAATCTACAATTACAAAAAGTGACCAACATATGGTCCTACTACTTTATGCTAACCCTGTAATAACTTTCTATGCCCTTTCTCAAAATGGGCAAGGCTTTCACCATCTTCATCACAAAATAGGGTCAGGATCACTTCGGTTACTTGAAAGGGGGTTGGATAAAAATCTGGGTAAGCTAATCTAAGCTTGTGAGTAATTCCAGCCTTTGTCAAGGGTTTTTAATTTGCAGTGGTTAGTATAAGAGATTTTACAAAACAATCACTACCAATTGCTCGTATATTTTGAACACAGAATATATGCATTCTTTAAATTATATAGCTTGAAACATTTAAAGTATTCAAGCTAAACATGTACTTTTTCAAATAAGGTATAGAAACTTCAAAACATGTAGATATGTATAGTGAAAAGTGAGGGTAAAAACCTGCTTCTATTTTCACTCATATCATCTTATCACTTTTCTTAGTAGAATCTGTTTCGAACCGGACTCCAGTTTTACTACAATGGAGATCTCTCATGCTTTGGGGATAAATCTTGCTTCCTGACATTTTTCGTGTCATAGTTGAATTTCGAAGAAACTCAACGTCGCATGTAGTGCTTATGCACCAGTTATCTTGCATTATCGTTGGCAACAGGAGGTATATAACACTTACAAATAGATGCTATTTAAAAGCATTAAAACATGGCCTCCCTATAGTTGCATTTTAAAACATATAACATATAATTTCTTTAGTAGGACTTCAAAACTTGGAATAAGCAATTTCAGAGTATTTAAGGAAATTGGCATTTTAACTTAGACATGCTAAAATATTTTTTTAGGAAGATTGTTGTAGAATCCATTCACTGAGCATGTCACAATAGGATTTATAAAATCAAATATTTTGAAAACAAGAATCATGAAATACTGAGTTTGTTATTCAAGTGCTTTACATATTTTGAACTTAAACTTCTTCAAATCCATGGAGTTAAATCTCTACTTCAAATACAGGGTTACTCACCTTATACTCCTGGGTTGGTGCTACTGTTGGACCTTCCCTTTGCCTTTTGTCAACCTAAAATAATTTATGGAAACTTCATAAATTTTACATATACTTCAATGATCATCAACTGTAACTCCACCCTATTCTTAGACTGTATTAGCTTAATCCTAAGGTAGATTTTATTCCTTAAATCAGACTACTCGTAACGATTTATAGTTGTATTTTACATGAATACTCACTTATGAACTTTAATAGATAAATAGATGTTACCTTCGAAGCATATCGTTAAGGGTTTCAGTATTTGCCCTTTCTTCCTCTTCTCTTAATACTTCTTCACAAGTTTCCTTGCTGCTGCTTCTTTCATCAATCGCCCCATTGGGACGATAGGGGCTTTGTAAATAAAAGGCCTAACAGAGATAATCTGACATGTCCTGGCGATATTAATCTTCCTCTTTATTACCTTACTTTGCCATATCAAGTCATCCATGAATGCTTGTTGTGTTTTATCCATAATGATTTTTGAGCTTTAACCTAAAACACAAATTTAACATTTTAGGAATTAAATTTCATTTTAATTTATACTCTTCTGGTAGCTCCATAAATTTTAAGTTTAATTTTTATTATTTCACTTGTTCACGTGTCACGTCTTTTCGTATTTTATTTTGAAAATACGAACCCTATTATTTAGCTCAAAACATTGAACAACGTTCTAGTTTACTATTACATGACTTTATGCTATTCATCAAATTTTATATCTTTTTATTATCAGTACTTCTTTTGGTCAAATAGACTCTACCATTGAGTCTGGAACATCGAAAAAAGTCAATTTAGACCCTCTCGGACTTCCATTTGGCTTTAGGGGTACTAGAGGCAAAATGGTAATTTTACCCATTTACGTGTCTTTATTTTTTGGGGTCTCATCTCTCAAAATGGAGCTCACCATTAGTATCAAAAGGTCCAAGATAGTAAAAATACACTAATAACTTGTCTAATTTAGACATCGGACCATTTCGTCATTATTTAATTTAATTAATTTTATTTAATGAAATTTATGTATAATATATATATTTTTGTGCGTTAAAAGAGCACGGGATTGTCCTGTCCAAATGGTAATTAAGGGGGGTTGGGTCTTTGGTGGTCCGGGGTTCGAGTCACAAGGGCTACGCCTCTTTTCATTTTTCTGAATTTTCCTTTTTTATTTTATCATAATACATAACACGGGTGTGCCAGTCCAAGTGGTAAGGATGAGGGTTTGGATCTGAGGGGTCATGCGTTCGAATCTCAAGGGCTACGACCCTTTTTTTTTTTTTATTTTCTAAGGCCAGACGACATATAAGGCCCTAAAATTGGGATAAGCCATCTTATTCGCGCGCAGGCCATTAAATTGGCTCGTAATCGTGTAACCAAACAGGCTTAATTAGGTTTTTAAACCCTTAATCTCAAAACGACACCGTTCCACTTATGCGGTGGCCATCCCCCTTTGTAACACGTGTCCAAGTCAACACGCCTAATTCAAATCGAATTAGCGAGTTGACTCATCGTCTTCTTCCTCACCAAGGCATTGTTGCCCTAATTTTTGAATTTCTAAACTTCCAATTTCATGAGTTTTGGCTTGATAAATTCTTACTATTTTTACTCTAAACCATTTCTGGGACTTAAATCTTCATTTTAGCATTCGTTTAATAACTCAAACTAAGTTCAAATGTTCAGTTAAAGGTTTGATAATCAAACTTGCAACTCGATTGTTTATGCTTATTTTTTGATCATTCTTCTTGCGATTTCTTCTATTTTGGTCCCCTCATCATGGGTTTCAAGTTCCTATTCTCATATGTTGGTTTTGACGTAAGTTGGTGAGGTTGGGTTTCAAAACTCGAACCTGCAAGTTCAATTTCCCATGTTTCTTTTGAGTTTCTTGGTCGAGTCTTAGTGTTTCTAGGACACTTTGGAAGTTTGTTTGAGGTCCCATTGAGCCAAACGAGGTTTGGTTTTGATGGGTTTAGACTTGCTCTAACCAAGGTCTGTCCATGGCTGATATGGTGTACAACTTGGTTTTTTGGGTTGTTTAAAGGCCAATTTTTATTCTTTTATTCTAAATAACAAGTTCTAATATCGTTCAACCAATAAAACTTCAAAAGCAGCTTGTAGACATGCTCAAATTTTTAGAGAGAGAAATGGTGAGTTTTATAGAACCTTACCTTGATAGTGAATTTCTCTCCTTCTTCTTCTATTTCCTACCTTATAAATATCCCAGAACTCCTTCAGTTTCCTATTTTCTTTCAAGCATGCAGTGCATGCACTTGCTTTAAGCAAGTTTCCACTGCCTCTTCTCTCTCTTCCAATCTCTCTCTCTATCCCTTCATAGCCCTAAATTTAGACTTCCCAATCAGCTTTCTTTCCAATCCATTTAATTTTTCTTTTTCCCTTTTCAGCTTGCATTAATTTTTTGGTTGATATTTGTAATATATATATATATATATGTATATTATATGTTTACACACATTAACACACATGTAACACACACACACACACAACCGACACCTTCATACACTAGTTGCATACACTTACTTTAGATATTTTGTAAGTATTTATTATATATGTGTATCTATCCATATGTATGTATATATATAACTATATACATATACATTAATTTATACACTTGGATATACATACACAATACACTCTTAGTGTGTGTATTTTACACATGCAAATATTTTTTTAATACAATCACATGTATATTGTTATATAATCACACCCATAATTACACATGAATATTGAAACATATTTTTTTGTATATTTCACGTCTCTCGGTCTTCACATAGTTAATTTTAAACTACTGTTTATAACCTCGTAATGCGTGCTATTTTACTTGATATTTTGGGTCAGGGTGTTACACCAGGGATCCAAACCAACTATCGTAAGTTTGTGCTTATCTATTTTGTCATTTTTTTGGTGTGTGGTAGGGATCTAGGGTTGTTAGGCCGATATCGAGAGCTTTTGTCGATAAAAACCACCAGATGGGTCTTTTTTTTTAGAAAATTAAGTGCTTAAAATGTCAAAAAGTGTCATAAGTTGCAAACTGGGGATCTAAACTGAGTGTCATAAGTTTGTGCTCATATATTTTTTCATTTTTAAGGTGTGCGATAGGGTTTCGGGGTTGTTAGGCCAATATCAGGTGCTTTTTCCTTTAAAAACCATAAGATTGGTCCTTTTTTCAAAAAATTAAGTGCTTAAAATGTCGAAAAGTTTCATAAGTTACAAACCAAGGATCCAAACAGAGTGTCATAATTTTTCGTTTGTCTATTTGGTCATTTGTGGTGTGTATGGTGGGGTTTCAAGGTTGTTAGGCTGATATCGGGTGCTTTTGCCAATAAAAACCACAAGATGGGCCTTGTTTGGAAAAATAAGTGCTTAAAACGTTGGAAAGTTTCATTACTTGCAAACCAGGGATCCAAACAGAGTGTTGAAAGTTTTTACTCGTCTATTTTTTCATTTTTGAGATGTGTGGTAGGGTTTTAAGGTTGTTAGGCAGATATCAGGTGCTTTTGTTGCCAAAAATCACAAGATAGGCCTTTTTTTATGGAATATTAAGTGCCTGAAATGTTTGAAAGTTTCATAAGCAGCAAACCGGGGATCTAAATTGAGTGTTGTAAGTTTGTGCTCATCTATTTTTTAAATTTGTGTGGTGTGTGGTGGGGTTTTAAAGTTGTTAGGCTGATATTGGGTGTTTTTTCTGGTAAAAACAACAAGATGGGTCTTTTTCTTGGAAAATTAACTGCTTAAAATGTAAGAAAGTTTCATAAGTTACAAACCGGAGATCCAAACAGAGTGTCATAAGTTATGCTTATCTATTTTGTCATTTTTAGCTATGTGATGGGGTTTTGGGGTTGTTAGGTTGATATCGGGTGCTTTTGATGGTAAAACCAACAAGATAGGTCTCTTTTTTGGAAAAATAGGTGTTTATAATGTCAGAAGGTTTTATAAGTTGCAATTCGGGGATCCAAACTGAGTGTCGTGTGTTTGTGCACATCTATTTTTTCATTTGTTAGGTGTGAGATGGGATTTCAGGGTTGTTAGGCCGATATCGACTGCTTTTGCCAATCAAGACCACAAGATGGGTCTTTTTTTTGGAAAACTAAGTGCTAAAAATGTCAAAAAGTTTCATAACTTGCAAACTAGGATCCAAACTGAGTGTTGTAAGTTTGTGCTCATTTATTTTGTCATTTTCAGGTGTGTGATGGGGATTTAGGGTTGTTAGGTCGATATTGGGAGCTTTAGCTAGTAAAAACAACAAGATGGGTCTTTTTTTTGAAAAATTTAGTGCTTAAAACATCAAAAAGTTTCATTAGTAGAAAACTTTAGATCTAAACTGAGTGTCATAAGTTTATGCTCCTTTATTTTATCATTTTTTAGGTGTGTGATAGAGATTTGGGGTTGTCAGGTCGATATCGGGAGCTTTGGTCGGTAAAAACAACAAGATGGGCCTTTTTTTTGGAACATTCGGCTCTTAAAATGATGGAAAGTTTTATAAGTTACAAACTAAAGACCCAAACCGAGTGCTGTAGGTTTGTGGTCGTCTATTTTTGTCATTTGTGAGGTGTATTGTAATACCCCGACCCGGAATATGACTGAGCGACCACGTAAACCTGAGTTGTTAAGCCTCTATATTTTGATATTGAATGAAATGAACGATTTTAGAGTACGAATAGTTTTTAATATACAAACAGTGCCAGGCGATCCCGAGCAACCCAAAATTAAGTGTCAAAGTACGCGTACATATATATATATATATGTATGAATACATGTAAATGGCATTTTATGTATGTATATATATATCACCAAATATAACTGTTATATAATTAAGTATATATATGGGTGTATAATTATATGTATACATATGTATATGGATAGCCGTTATGTGTATATAAAGAGGAGTATGAATATTATAGTATGGATATGTGTATTATACAAAAAATGAAATGTATATGCATAGATAAGACTGCCATGCACGCATCATGTCTTGTGTGTGTACTTGGTGTGTGTTTAGGGTGTTGGGGGAGTGTGTCAAGAGGGCTGCCGACTTGAAAATGTGAGAAGTATGTAAGTAAGGTGTATTATATTATATATGTGTGTAAAAGTCTTGAGGAATTAAATGTAAGTAAAACCAAATTAAGAAAAAGAGGGAAGTAGCTGAAATTAAAGAATATAAAAGTCAGAAAAGGGGGAAAGCAAAAAAGAGAGAGAGAGAGAGAGAGAGAGAGAGAGAGAATCAAAGAAGGTAGCTGAAGGGAGGGAAGAGAGAGAAAAGTAGGCGGTGAATTTGTGTATATATATGTGAGGAGAGTTGGAGGAAATCCAGAACCAAGAAAGGAGAAACTGAGGCCAATGGAGGAGTTCTGAGATTCAGAAGGAGAAACTAGGGTGACTCAGAAGGAGATACTACGAGCAAACTTGGAAACAAGGTAAGTTAAGTCAATTTCTATTTTTAAATTTTAAAGCATGAATTATAGATTGAATAATAGGGTTATACCAAGCATGAATTTAGGATTTTATTGCAAAAACAATCAGTTACAAAGAGTTAGAAATGAGGGAGAAAGAAGTAGTTGCAGGTTCTTAAGGATAATTCGGTTTTAGGAATTTTTTGGGATTAAACTTGGATTAAATGATGAGGAACTAATCCTCTTGGGTGCAGAAACTTATTTGAAGAAAAAAAAGAGAGAAAACAGTGAAGAAATCACCATGAAATAGGCTCATCGAAAAAATGGATTTTTCCACCGAAGCCACTGTTTCTGCATATTCTTGAAGGTGGGATGGCTTAAATTGAAAACTAAGTTTGGATATGAAATCCTCATGAAATTCTGAAGAAGACCACATTGAGTTTGGTCAGAAAAATAATCGAAAAATATTGGCCGTCGCTAGAGGGGATGACGGAACCCCACAAGAGAAAATGAACAGTATATCAAAACTATGTCGTTTGGGCTTGAAATGGAATAAAACAACGGCGTTTAGATTATTACTATTTTGAATATATATATTAAATATGGTCTTTTTGGCTACTAGGTTATGGAATTAATTAGGTATGCGATTGGAGATGGAGTTATCCTATGCCTGTTCTACCCTAGTCCACTATTTGGCTCAAGGTATTAAAGAAAAAAAGTACGCGGGGGCTGCTGCCCCCACGGTTAGAACCAAGGATCAAGGCAAGGGAGAGACTTAACATGGATACACGGACCACTGTGCCACTGAGGCACATGTGATCCTTTGTCACCAAAATAAGTATATATTTTATAATTAATTAATTAAATTAGAATAATTAAGATAATTAACCCGTAGTCCAAAATAAATGAACAAATAGTGTTTTCTTATTATCTCAAATATTCTAAGACCAATGAAAGGGTCCATTTTATGAGATGGAGTCCTGATAAATAAAGACTCGTAGAAATGCTAAATGACCATAATAGCTCTAATAATGCCCGAACCCAAATCGAAATCTGCGAAAGCCTGAACTGACTTTCTTTAACATTTCAGACTCAATAGTAGAGTCTAAATTAGTAATAGAGATACTTATAGTGACAAGGTGTAAAATTTGATGAATAGCATTAAAACTAAAACGTGTTTACTAATATATAAGAAACTCGAAAGCAAAGGAGAAAGTCATAGAATACTGAACTAAGAATGCAGTGAAAAGGTAAGTAAAACCCTATCTCTCACATGTGGTCTTCCAAGCCATGTTTATTCCATTATTTCCATACTTGTATTCTTGTACGCTTCAAATGTTTATCATTTCCACAATGTGATATTGTTCTATCTTGTGGATATTTATTGATTGCTATATCATTGATCATTACATCGTACTATGCCTTGAAAGGCCTACTGTTATGCTTTTACTAAATAAATGATATTCCATCTTTATACACTCTTATGGAATCACCAATGATCATGATATTTTATGAATGCCAGAATTGTGCTCAGTCACAATATCCATCTGATGCTTTCTGTATTGATCGGACTCACAGGTCGAGTCCATGAACGGACATATGGCACTGATGGCATTTTATGCACTGAGTTTGAGGGGGGTATGCAGGGCCCTAAAAGACTGAGGGTCTACTTGTCACATCCTAAAACCCACCCTACGCGGATCCCGAGATGTGATGCCAGTTGGCCACCTTGCCAATTTTTTCCACTGACAATGCGACCAACCAAAGGAAAATTTCTAAACTTACCGATGAATTGCATTCCAAATGTAGGGTCAGAGCAGCGAAATTTAAAACTTTTTCAATTCGGGATTGCAACTCATCCAAACACATCAGAGCACATCTATCATCAGTCACCAAATAATCTCTCGAGTACCAATATTGTGAACCATGTCCCAATACATCTATAGCATATCAGTAAATTTAATCATATCATAACACTCACCTGAAAAGCCAGAGTCAGTCTGCAAGAATCCAAGTCTCCACAAATAGTGATAATCAAATCCTTGCTTGGGATGTCAACTCGTGTCATCCCATTGTGCCTTTTAATCCACCGAAGATAAATCCTAAAAAATGTTAGGATAATAGGGTGAGCTTTAACAACCCACCATGGGTTTCAAAACCAGTTCTTGCTTATAAAGCACATGGATAGTTTAGTCACTTCAGAAATAACAGTTTTATAAATCCGCTTTAAATGCAGTTTAAGTAGGATAAAACAGAACCGAACTAAATAGAACAAACAGATCAGAACAGAACAGATCAAAATAGAACAGAACATAATATAACAAATCAGATCAGAACAGAACAAATCAAAATAGAACAGAACATAATATAACAAATCAGATCAGAACAGTAATGATGCCAATATATCAATCAGAGACATAGACATATCATCAACGGAACAGAACATGACAGAATTGAGCAAAACAGAACAGAACAGAACAGGATGCCAATTAGGCACATAATTAAGTATATTCGAGCTTCCCCAACTGCCCATGAGGGGACACTCGTGGGGCCTCTATCCTCTAGGTACTGCTCTGCTCTGGCCTACTTATTCCATACCGCTCAAAACTGGAGTGGACCCAAGAGTAAGACATAACATAACAAAACAGAATCGAAACAGACCATATAGCAGAACAAAACAGACCCAAACAGAACAGAAGAGCAAGACAGAATAAAATCATGCCATGTGTAATGCAGTACAAAGAGTATGCATTTAAGTATATGCATTCAAACAGTACATTATATAAAATGGTATAGTGTATGAAGATACAATATCTAGATAGTATAACTTATACACCAAGTCAGAAGTTTCAAGTTACTCATAAACTGTTATGCTTATCTCCTTGTACAAATAATCTGATAACCTCCAGATACATTAGGCACCTCCATGCATATCCTAAATAATAATAATAAATCACAGATAGATCAGAATTTAACCATTCATGACTTATTCATCATCTTAGGTGTCTATCGGATTACCTAAGATAGCCTAATAGCCTATTACCTTTTCATTGGGTTTCATCTGAGACTACTACATTCTTTAATTAGGCTTAGTAGTTATCAGGATTATAATCTAAGTCATTTGGACTCTAATCGTTATCAGTTAAGTACTTATTTAACCTTAGGGGTAAAATGGTAATTTCACCATTCTTGTCCTGGACCCTGTCGTGGTCCTCAAAATAGTCCACATATCTTATATATAATTTTCTAAGTCTTTTGGTCTTCATTTGGTATCTACTTTTGATCATCGGGACACATCGATCATTTCTCATTTTATACGTTGACTGTTCTGAAGTCTTATTTAGTCCCTCAATTTTCATAATTATACTTATGACAATTTATTAGATCAGATTGGCCTTTATTCGGCCTCTACTTTGCACTTACCATGCTCAGGGGCATTTTGGTCATTTATTATTTTGTGAAATTTTGACCCCGATTCATCATTTAATCATGTGTACAGTTTCACGAGTATCTGGGCTTCTATCGGTATCAATTTCGTCCCATTTGGACTTCATTTGGACTTCGTATAGCATCAGGGGCACTTTGGTAATTTCACATGTTACATAGCCAAATTTTTCAGGACTTTGGTTCATAAAATGGACCTTACCATTAGGTCCAGAGTGTCTGACATAATTAAAATAGACTATCTTTTATGTTTATTTGACTTTGGGTATCATTAGGGGTAATACAATCATTTATAACTTACGTGTCTATATTTTTTGGAACTTAATTTCACAAATTGGACTCCACCGTTGAGTCCGGAATGTCCGAAATAGTAAAAATACCCTATTTATTTATTTTATTTGGGCTTCGTTTGACTTATTTAATGTTGAAGGGTAAAATAGTCATTTTACCTAATTAATAAAATAATTAAATAAATAATTTTATTATTTATTTATTTTTCAGGGGCTTATTTGACTTAATTCTTTTAAAATTTGGGTTAGAATAGAAATATTCGGAACAGTTGGAGTCGAAGTGCAATTCAGGAAAATGCTGGTTTAAACTTTTTTTCATTTAAGCCCTTGAACCATTGGGTTTGCTAGGTTCAACCCTAGACTGGTTAGTATTTCCCCTGAAACGACCGGTCTAAGCTTCTAATTAAATCGGGCTCCAATAACCTTCTTAATTTCCCTTATTCACGGTTAGGTTAGAACCAACCCAATTTCAATTTCAATTTCCAATTTCTAATTCCTTATAACTACAACCAAACAGCCCCAATTGAATTTAAAATTTAAAACATTTAGTTTAAAACGACGTAGTTTGACTTGCCCCTTATATCCGACTAGGTTCTTACCCGACCCAAATCCGATCCGACTCGTGTCCGTTACTGTTCATCGTCTTCCTCATGACGATGAACAGTAACCCTAAAACCGAAAATCTTAAAAGCTAAATTCATGAGTTTTTGGCCGTGGATTTCCATTGTTTTTTATTCTAAGGTGTTTCTGGAAGCTTAATAAACACTTTGACGTTTGTTTTGTGGATTGGAACGAGCTCAAGCGTTCGGTCTATAGTGGGATAACCGAACCTGCAACTGATCCATACATGCTTGTTTTTGGCCCAAAGCTTATGAGGTTTGGCTCACAGTGATCATCCTGTCATGCGGGTTCAGTCCTCATTCCAAAAACAAGATGTAAAGCTCTTTAAATGGAATTGGAAGGAGGACCCGCGACCTGCAACTTCAATTTTCTAGGATTTTCTTAGTGTTTCTAGGTTGCGATTTGGGGATTTTGAATGCTTATGAGGTTGGTTTGAGGTTATGAGTGTCAAGAATAAATTCTATGATGGTCGTTTCAGACTTGCACTATTGGAGGTCTGTCAATGGCGGTCTCCAATGGATTATGCATTCCAAGCTTCCTAGGCTCTCCCAAATTTCTTAAAAACCACCCTTTAGTGACATTTAAATACATACATGCAATTCATATGACTTAATCAACTGAATCAATGAGTAAAATTTCAAAAAGGGAATTTTCAGTTGTGGGGTTTTATACCTTCAACTGTGTCTCTCTTTCCTCTCTTAAGCTCGATGTGAAGTCCTTGGTTGTTGCCTCAGTTCTAGTCGTGTACCTCTCAGTCCCTTCCTCTTTTGTGCACCTCCAATGGAAACACACCATGCACACACACACAGTTGTATTCATACACAAGGTCTCTCAGATGGAATCTTTCTCACAATCTCTCACGCACACACACACATACACTGCTTGAGTCCCACACACTCATTGTCTAATTACACAGCACACACACTTGAGTTTTTTGTTTCCAAAGTGTAAGACTTATACATATATAAGTGCACATCTCTACATATACACAGATGTATACATTTCTAGGGCTTAGGTGTCATAATGTGTGCTGGTGTAGGAGCTGAGGTGTTAGGCTGAGCAAATGATGAGGGGTTTGCATGTAAGGCCATTGGCCAATTTGGGAGGTGGCCTTAGTTAAATTGGGCTTATATATAATTTTGTTGTATATTTAGGCACAAAGATGCTGGCAGCCCACTTGGTAAATTTTTTGGGTGCCAAGTGCTTCCTTCACTTGGTCAAGGGTTCAAATCCCCTTGGCCTCACATTTTCGCATTTTTCCTCTATTTTGGGCTTATGCCGCGTTTGGCTGGTGTAGATTTCTGTTTTAGCTATTTCCTTCATAATTTCTTTTCTATTGCTCTTTTTACGAAGCGATTTTTTCTGGTCATTTCCTATTTAGGTTACCTTCGATGTCAAAGGCCTCGTGTCGATTATTACTTCTTTGTGATTTCCATAGTTAGCTAATTTGAATTCTTGTAGTGTTAAAATGACATCATTTCACCTAATTAATTGGTAATTAGGTTCGAGTATTACACCCTCCTTTCTGACGTGTTTAATTATTTTATCTGCCTATCGCAACCATCGAGAAATTCTCGATAAACTTTCTTGATTATTCTTTATGCCGTTTCTAATTAATAATTAGTGAACTAATTATTAATTAATCGGGTCAGGGTGTTACACTACCAAGCCCTGAAATAGAGTAAATGCATCTCTTATGTTGACTTATATGACTACGTTTATTGCATGATACTTCTTCCTATGATATTGGGAGTTTACTCCTTATTGTGATTGATTGTTATTGATTTATTGCGGTAGTACACTTATATTGACAGATTTCTACTGAGAGTTCCGTATTGATGTTATATCCATTACTCATAATTGATTATTGTGACCCTATTATTTTATTGGCCATTGTGGCATTTTATTCTTATTTGCTATCACAACATCTCATTTCATGATTGGCTATCATGTTCATATTCGTGGATTTATATTGTTTTATGATAACCCTAACCAGTGTTAGAGATGGGAATTTACTTACTGAGCTTTGTTAGGTTAGCCCGACTTACTTATTATTTCAGGTAAGGACGCTACGACGCCGCAGTAGGAGTCTGAAAGTATAGGAGGACATTTTGAAGAATGTATTAGTTATGATGTAGTTCTCCCATGTATTCACCACCTAAGGGTGATGTTATGTTGGTTCTTTCTTTTGACATTATAGAACCTTATTATGTATTTAAAGACTTCCGCTGATTTACTGTTTAACTTTTGTACACTGTATATTATTCCTATGATACATGAATGAAAAAAATAGGGACGGCCATAGGGTTGCCCCCGCAATACGAAATCCGTATAGGGTGGGTTTCGGGTCATGATAGCTTGGTATCAGAGTTGAGCCTTAGGTCCTAGTGAGTTATGGGAGATAGGATTAGAGTATTAGAACTGTTAAGTCTAAGGGATAGTCGATGGAGTATACTGATACTTCAATGATTTTATTTGAACACTAAATTTTATCTTATGTATACATTATTTACTGCCTTTTCAGAGATGGTTACTGCAAAGAACAACCCGCTACTGATAGAACGCTTAGATCAATTAAAGAGATTGATGGAGAGAGTCATTGAGTCTCTACCTCGAACTCAGGCTAGTACCAGTTAGTCGGTGCAACAAGAGCAGCCTGTCAACATGGGTGGCCGGTAGGGGAACAAAAGAGATCTAACATTTCTATATGAGCGGTTTTAGAAAATGAAATGTCACGACTCGAGACCCCACCCTATGCAGATCTCGTGTCGCGACGCCCGGTCCGACGCTGCTTGTCGAACCAAGGGTTTCAACTTTCTACACAATCAGTGCTTCTAACATATAACAACTAAATGCGGAATAAAATAAATAAAAGTTGCATGTAATTTATATAATGTTTTATAAAATGCGGAATACAAAATTTCTTAATTCAATTGTTCATCCCCAAGACGTGGATAACATGAGAGAGCTACAAGACTATCTGTACTAAGTATTACACTTACAACTTCAAAAGAAATGTCCACTGCTATCTAGCTGACTGATACTGTTACTGTTACTGCTCTTCTACAGCTTCATTTCCTGAAAGGGGTGGTAAGTTTGGGGTGAGCTAATGAAAGCTCAATAAGTAATTCTCCTTTGCTCTGCCATGTGTACAAGAATATAGAAAGCATTATCCATAAAAGAACTAAGATAAATGCAGATGTGCTAGCCAGTCAAGAAGTATAGAACTCAATATCAAATGATAGAAACTCAAATGATAAAGCAATGAAATCTGTCTGATAATATAATCATAAGTACTCAATTAAAAGCTGTGAAATCTCATGATCATTCATAATGATATAATATGATCAAGCTATGATAATCAATAAATGATAGTGATATCAAAACTGGTTGATGCACTCGGCTGGGGCTCGGCTACCCCCTGAGCTCATATTCAGTTCCAGTTGGCTGTATAAATATTCAGTTCCCATTCGGGCTGTATGAATATTTAGTTCCGGTCGGTTGTATGAATACTGCTCTAAGCTCGCATTTAGATCCGCCACGGGCTGTTTGAAGACGGCTCTGTGTACACTGTATAATAATCTGGACCCGAAGGTCATAACTACATCAGATGGAGATGTGACTGAGCACAAATCCGGCTATAATATAATATATCGAGATCATGCTACCTCCACGAAGAGTATAAATGTGGAACATAACTGGTTCTAGGCAAATTTGACGTAACAATAATTATCTGAACTAGGGTTACTAGACTACTTCGAATAAACTGTCTGGCCCTTACGGCCCTAGGTACAAGTGTACAAAAAGGAATCCATGCACAAGTGTACAAATCATGATCGAGATATACAACAGTCAATAAATACTTTCCACAAGATAGAGTAATATCAATGTGGACTTGATAAACGTTCTGGTATACTGGAATACAATAGACAATATAAGAAAAACTGTTGACATGGTTGGGAGTGTAACATAAACAGAGATCAGAGATTACATACCTTTTACTGTATCTGTCTAGAAGGTCAAACCGCCTTCTTCTTGTATCTAGGTATTCCTCAACTTTCTGTTTTCCTCTCGGTACAGGTTACCCCTTTCTCTTCTGTTCCTCTTGGTTCACTCATGTGTTCTTCTCAATGATTCTCCCAACTTTTAGACAGTGCTCACAGCCCTTGAATCTCTCTGTTTTCCTCCTTACACGACCCACATATCCATACACAAACACCACCGACATCTTTCTCTCTCTCTCTCTCTTTCTCTCTCTCTCTCTCTCTCTCTCTCTCGGTTTCTCCCCATCTAGAGCCCCTTTCCTTGACCTAGGCTCTGATTTCTCTCTGCCAAATGTACTTGGCCTTTATGGCTTGGGAGACTTGTGTTATATATATATATATGTATATTATATTCACACACACCTAACACACACACACTTAAGCCAACCGACACACACAAACACATAGTGACATACTGCCACCTTCTTCCCCCTTTCCTTTTCTTTCTTTCTTTTTCTTTTCTTTTCTTGTAGTATATCTTATATATATATATATTATCATATATATATATATATTTATAATACACACTCACTGCACACACACATAATTTATATGCATGCACTTGCTGCATGCCTCACTCCTTTCCTTCCTTCCTTTATTTCCCTTTCTTTTCTTTTTAATTCCTTATATATATATATATATATATATATATATGTACACATATGTATGTATAATACATCATGTTATACACATATATACATATAAAATATATATTTTATACGTGTATATATGTCCATATGTAGGCATATAAATCTATTTTAAATCATATATACATACATTCATTTTGAACGGGCCACACACATACGTACATGTGTGCATGCATGGGTTTGCGTACGTGCACGCATTACGAGACATAATTCTGTGTCGCTCGAGCTTACTTGTGGAAATACTCCTGAACACTCAGGGTTACTCAAAACTACTTCTCGTATATTTTTAATATCGAAATTACTTCATTTATAACTCTCGCTATCTATCTCGAACTACGTGCCAATTTCTATATAATATTTACTGCGATGCTTCGTATATATATATCGGGTATTTTTTTCATTGGCTCTATGTATTTGTACTTGGCTTTTCTTAATCTCATAAATTTTTTGAGATTATAATTTCTGCTGATTACCTTGGTAACCGTACTCGTCACGGTAGATTACTTATTAAAATAATTTGATATATCTTGGGGTCTACTATTCTCGATCTGAATCGGTCTCAGTTTGTTCTTGATATTATGATCAATGCTGAGTCAAAGCTCGGTATTATTATTTGACCTTTTTAGATAAAATAAAATTAAATATAAATTTATTTGGAACTTATGTTCGGTCATAATGGGTATTATGTTACTCGACCCAATTTATCTCGATTTATGTGTACTTGACTGGGTCTACCTCGACATAAGTGCCACATCCCGAGTCGGGATATTACATGAAACCCTTGAATTTTGATGGTACTCAGGGAGCCTCTAGAGTTGAGGAGTGGTTGTCAGAGATAGACAGGATTTTTGACATCCTGACATGTACCGAGGTCCAAAAGGTGGCATAAGCCACATTCACGTTCAAAGGGGCTGCACACAAGTGGTGGCTTCTAGAGAAAGTCAGAGAGCTAGGCATGGATTAGTAACGATTTACAATAGTCTTCAACAAGAATTACTTTCCTCGGGAAGGAAAAGAATCAAAAAATTGTCGAGTTTATGGTTCTACAACAAATAGGGATGACAGTAGAGCAATATGAGGCCACGTTTACTGAGTTGGCAAGATTTGCTCCAAATGTTGTCAACAGTGAGGATCTAAAAGCCCAAAATTTTGAGGAAGGGCTAAGGTGGGCTATCAAAGACAGACTCAAGCCCCAGCAGTTAACCACTTATGTGATATCCCGACCCGGGATACGACACGATTACCGAGACAAGTCGACTGAATAGCATAACCTGAGCTGCCTTAAACTTTAAGTCATAATAATTATGGAACTGAACCTAATTTCAAAAGATAAATGTTTTGATTAGTAAAGCCAGTGTCGGGTGGTACCCGAGCAACTCAGAAACTTACCTCGAAAAGCGTGCATACATGCAACCCATGCATGCATACGTACGTACACATGCATAGTTCATGGAATATTAGTGTATGTGTACGTGATTAAAAATACCGTTATACGTATATATATGATTATAATGATATGTATAAAATATGTATTGTATAGGTATATATATATATAATATAAATGTATTATGTATATAATGTATTATGTATAAAAAAATTAAATGAAGAAAGAAAAAGAAAGGGAAACTTCCAATACAAATATCAGTGTGTGTGTGCATCACTGTGTGTGTGTGTATGCATCACCGTGTGTGTATGTGTTTGGGAAACCCACCAACCGACTTGGTGAGGTGGTGGGTGTGCATATATGTAATATATGTATATATGTATATTGGAGGGTACGTGGATGGCTACAGGTGAGGGGGCAGTTCTCTGCAGTCAAGGATGACTGCAAGAGAGAGAGAGAGAGAGAGAGAGAGAGAGAGAGATAAGGTAGAGAGAGAAGAGGCGGTGGAGTCTTTGTATATATATATATATATGCACGGGTTTGAGTGATGAGAGGTTAGAAAAGAAAAGGGAGGGTCAGGAACTGAAGGGGAGAAGAAGAGAGAAAGGTTGAAGCAGAAACAGAAAGGTGGGAGAGTCACAGTGAGCTCAAAATCCGAAACCCAGGTAATTGATTTCAGTTCTGTTATTTCGATTTAAAGCATAAAGCTTAGATATAATGGTAGGGTCTGAACAAGCATGAAATATAGAAATTATTGCAAAAAGAATGAAACTAAATGGTGTAGAAACCATAGAGAAAATTGGAGTTGCAGGTTCGGGAGGATAATCGGGTTCCATGAATTTTATGGTTAAAACTTGTTTAAAAGTTTATGAAAATGATCCTTATACATGCAGAAAACTATTAGGAACAAATTAGATCCAAAATAGTCAAGAAACTGTTACGAAATCAAGGAAAATCAGTTCACCGGAAAACTGGCCGGAACTGATAATCACTCTATTTCGTGAAGGTGGGGAGAGTTTTAGGGCAAGCCGAGGCTAGGGTCGAGGTCCTTGAAGGGAAAGGAATGGAATGGCATTGAAAAAGGGAGAGAAAATGACCGAATTTAGGTTGCCGTCACCGGAGATGGTGACGGAACCCTACTGTTGCTCACCGGAACTTTGAGGGAGATGATCGGAAAATCGGGGGGGCTACTGGGTTAAAAGGAGCGGGTCTGGGTCGGATCCGGGTCGGTACCCGACCGGACATAAACGGTTAACCGAAGCTGTGTCATTTTGGGGTTTTAAATTAAATGAGATTGGGCTGTTTGGTTGCATGGATAAATAATTGGAATTGGGTTTGGGGTTATCCAAACCCTGGATAGGGATAGGAAATTAGGTTATTGGAATCCGGTTTTTCAAATGAAGTGAACCGTTTGGTTCAGGGCAAGGGTGGACCGGTTTAGGGTTTTTAGGTCTGAACCAACTGGTTTAGACCGCAGCTTATGGAATTTATGAACCGGCCCGAAATAGTTTGGAAAATTACACTGTTGCCCAAAGTATAAAAAAATTAATTAAATATTAATTTTACAATAATGCCCCTATTCCAAAAAGAGGTCAAATGAAGTCCAAACGACACAAATGAATAGTCAAAACCTATTATCTCGGACATTCTGAGTCCAATGGTGAGGTCCGTTTTACGAGACGGAACCCCGAAGGATAAAATACCGTAAAAGTGCAAAATGACTATTTTGCCCTTTTTAGTACAAAGGTCCAAATGGAATTCCGCGAAAGCCTAAACCGACTTTCTTCGGCGTTCCGGACTCAATGGTAAAGTCTAAAATAGTATTTGAAATACTTATGATAGAAAGGCATAAAATTTGATGAATAGCATTTATTCTGAAACGTATTCACTGATATATAGGAAACTCGAAAGGCAAGGGTACCTTCACGGATTTCTGAGGTAGAATCACGATAGAGGTAAGTGGATCACTTTCTCTTCCATGTGGTGTTTCTAAAGCCAAGTTTATTCTCTTTACTGCCAAATTTGTACTCTTGAAAGTACCTCACGTTATTGTTATCCACAGTACGATATTGTTCTATCTTGTGGACATTGATTGACTATTGTGCTATTGTTAACATATTGAACCGTGCCTTGAAAGGCTTACTGTTATGCTTTACTGTATATATGATATTCCATTTTCATACTCCTTATGGAATCACAAATGATCATGCTATGTTTATAAATGCTGGAATTGTGCTCAGTCACAATATCCATCCGATGCTTCTGTGACGAACTAGTCCGTGAACGGACGTGTGGCAAAAGATGTGAGTTTAACTGAGAGGTATGCCGGGCCTCGAATTACGCAGAGGGGTTGCCATTCCCTACTACAGATTATAAGCATCTCCATTGGATTATTGTTATGGATATATTGTTGAATGGCTACTGTACCTTATGGATTACTGTTTCTTATGGACTACTGTTTCTTATGGATTATCTTACGTCGTTCATTGGTTTGATTGAAATCGTTTTATTGTGGCAGTATTCTCATTGTGACAGGTTATTGTTGAGAAACTCTTATCACTGCTTATTCATTACTTCTGACTGTATATTGTGCCCCACTACTTATTGGCCATCATGGCAACTGTTCTCATTGGCTATCATAGCATCTCCTTTCTTATGATTGGCTATTATATTTTATTCATGGATTCACGTTCTTTATAATCATCGATACCAGTGTCGGAGATCTGGTTTACTTGCTGAGCTTCATAGCTCATTCCACCTCACTTGCCCCCATTTCAGGTGATGACGCTGCGAGACCCCAGTAGGAGTCTAAGAGCGTAGGGGGACATTTTGAAGTACTGATCAGTCTATGTTAGTTCTCCCATGTATTCACCACCCCCGGGTGCTTGTTACGGTTTAGTTCTCATTTTGAATTTTGTAGAACTATGTCATGTATTAATAAGACTTCCACTGTTTAATGTATTTAAAAAGACTTCCGCTGGATCACTGTAATTGATAAAGGCTTCCGCTGTTCATTGTTTAAAATTTTTAGTACATTGCATATTAGTACTATGATACAGGAATGAAAAAAATAGGGACGGCCTTCGGGTCGGCCCCGCGACACGAGATCCGCATAGGGTGGGTTTCGGGTCGTGACAACTTACGTTGGAGTGGTGGCCACTGCTAAGATCATAGAGAGGAGCGGCAAAGAGTTCACCAAAAGACGAGGAAATCAAAGGTCAAGAGGCAGCTAGAATAGGAGGCAAAGGCCTTTCTTCTCTAGACAGGGGTCCACATTCACTAGACCCGAAGTTGGATCTCAAGTAACAGGGCCTAGTTAGAGAAGGCCAAGCAACATTGAAGGGGGAGCAACCAAATGCCCTAACTGTCAGAAGGTCTATAAAGGCCAGTGCCTTAAAGATAGCAACACTTGTTACTATTGTGGCAAGGAGGGGCATTTTGCAAGGGACTGTCCTTAGAATAGCCAGGCCACGACTAGTGCTGTTTTAGTTAGAGCGCCAGCAACCGTAGCCGCAACATCTAGATCTCAGACCTGCAGAAATGGGCTAGCAAATGTCCAACAACAGGCCGGACGGGTTTTCTCCATAGTACCCGGGGACATGCAGGCTACGACTTCCGTAGTCACAACTACTCTTTTAGTTTGTTCACAACCTGCCCATGTCTTATTTGATACTAGTTCTACTCATTCTTTTATATCTCTTACATATTATGCTAAGTTGAACATAGAGATAGAACCCTTAGGATATTTATTGAGTGAGTTTATACCATCGAGGAAAACATTATTAGGGGATACCATGTATAGAGATTGTGAGATACAAATTATGAGTGCACATTTATTTGCTAATGTTATACCATTAGAATTTTGTGGGTACGACATAATCCTTGAAATGGACTGGTTGGCCGCAAACCATGCTATGATAGACTGTGTAGCCAAGCGAGTTCTCTTCCAAAACTCTAGATTTTCAACGGTTGAGTTTGAAGGAACAGGAGTGGCTCCTCCACCCTACTTTGTTTCCTTTATCCAGGTTAGGTGTCTACTCCGCAAGGGATGCCATGGTTTTTTATGTAGTGTCCAAGACACTGACTCACAGAAGCCTGAGTTAGAGCATTGCTAGGGAATCCCCTGAGGTATTTCTCGACGATCTTCCAAGGATGCCTGTGGATAGAGAGGTTGAGTTTAGCATCGAGATACTGCCAAGCACCTCGCCTATATCCAAGACACCCTACTGGATGGCACCAAAAGAGTTGGAAGAGCTAAAACTGTAGCTACAGGAATTGTTAGACAAGGGTTTTTTACGACCCAGCTCATCACCATGGGGTGCACCTATGTTATTTGTTAAGAAAAAGGATGGAACCATGAGGCTATGTATTGACTACCGTGAGTTGAACAAGGTTATCATCAAGAACATATATCTACTGCCCAGAGTAGATGATTTGTTTGACCAGCTGAAGGGAGCTCAGGTATTCTCAAAGATCGACCTGAGATCCGGTTACCACCAACTGAAGGCTAAACCCACCGACATTTAGAAAACGACGTGCAGAACTTTGTATGGACATTATGAGTTCCAAGTTATGCCTTTTGGGGTGACTAATGCTTTAGCTGCGTTCATGGACATGATGAATAAGGTGTTCAAGTCATACTTAGATGATTTCTTGATCGTCTTCATCAACGACATCTTGGTTTATTCTAAGAATTAGGAAGAGCAGGAGATATGTCACGACCCGAAACCCACCCTCTACGGATTATGGGATCGCGATCGCCGCCCCGAGACCCGAAGGCCCCGAGACAAGGCTCGCATCTGCAGCGGTATCGAATAGATGTGCTACACATGGTTGCGGAAGCGTGAAAAACTTTTTCTTTTCTTTTCTCATTTTTAAATTAGGCACATCCGTCCGATACTGCTGTTTCCATACATAGCATACATGGTTACACATTCAGAGTATAAAGAAAACTTAAAGACTTCATACTTTGATACAATACATATTCAGTTGCCCTGAGGGCTTATTACATATTCTTACATTGTTTACTAATACAAATATACTACTAATGTTCATAAGTTCTTCAAAAGAACTACTTAACAGATCCTTCCAAAAACAGCTAGACTCATCGTTGTAGTCCTTAAGACCCTGTCTGCTGCATCACCTGAAAGGGGGGTCCGAACAAAGTTCGGGTAAGCTAATCTAAGCTTGTGAGCAATTCCAGTGTTCGTCATAGGGTTTTCAATTAGCAGTGGTTTTTAGTACATAAGAGTGTAAAACATTCACTGCCAATTGCTTATACAATTTAGAATACAAGGTACATGCATTCTTAAAACAAATAGCTTTGAAACATTTTAAGTATTCAAGCTATACTTATACTTGTCAAATGGAGTGTGAAACTCGAACATATGCATTTCAAATAAATAGCCTTGAAACATTTAAAGTATTCAAGCTAAGCTCGTACTTCGATAAATAGAGTATATAACTCAAACATATGCATTTCAAATGGCTTGAAAACATTTAAGATATTCAAGCAAAACTCGTACTTCGATAAATAGAGTATATAACTCAAACATATGCATTTCAAATAACTTGGAAACATTTAAGGTATCCAAGCAAAACTTGTACTTCATCAGATAAAGTATATAACTTTAAATCACATCAATATGTATTTGAAAATGAGGGTAAAACCTGCTTTCATTTCCAAAATCACTTTGTTATCTTTTCTCTTTAATTAGGTGGAATCTGTTTCGAACCAGACTTCCATTTTACTGCCAATACTGTCGATCTCATTTGCCTGGGGGATTAGATCTTGCTACCGGGCATTTACTGTTGAATCCCAAAGGATTTCAACGTCACATGGGGTGGTACTTAGTACCGTTATCTTGTAAAACATTTATCACATAACTTCTTCAATAGATACTTTCATGAATAATTAAAAACATGAAATGTATAATTTCTACAATAGGACTTCAAATACTTGTAACTATCAAATTCAAGATATTTAACATAATTTGGCATTTAAAACTTTAGACATGCTGAAATATGTTTTAAGAAAACTATGATAAATACCAATCACTGAGCATGTCATATAGAGTTATAAAACAGTACTATTAAAAGCTGAATCATGTAAATACTGAATTTGAAACTTCAAATACTTCATATCTTTGAACTTAAACTTTTTCAAATCCATGGAGTTAAATCTCCAATTCAAACACAGGGTTACTCACCTCGTACTTCTAGTCCTGCTCTATTTGGGCGCTTTCCCCTTGGCTTTCTTTAACCTTTGAAGCCATTCTTCCAATGTTTCCGTATCCTCCTGTTTCTTAAGCTTTCTGGCTACTAGTTGCTCCTTAGTGATAGTCTTGTAAATAAAGGGGCTAACACAGCATACTTCGTTCGTTTTAGAAATCCGAATACGATTTTGAATCAGCTGGAGCTGTTTTTCCAGTTTCTCCCAGAAAACTTTTTGCTTGGGATCCTTCGCTAATTGTGCCCTCGTCATCATAGGAGCAACTTCTCGTTCTTGGCTCATTTTTGTGTTTAATAAATTCTCTGTTTAAAAACACAATTTACCGTGTCAAGAAAACAGATTTCTATGATCATACACTTCTGGGAGTTCCATTAACTTTAATTTAAAGTTATTTATTTGACATGTTTACGTGTCGTGTCTTTTCGTATTTCGTTTCTCGTACTTGCCTTAGTATTAGTACTTTGGCATCAATCCAGTTCATAGTCATCTAACAGATGCTATTCATCAAATTTTATGTCTTTTTTATTTTAGACATTTCTTTTGGTCAAATAGACTCTACCATTGAGTCCGGAGTGTCGAAGAAAGTCAGTTTAGGCTTTCCAATCATTTAATTCGGACTTTTATATGTAAAAGGGCAAAATAGTCATTTACCGTTTTACGTGTCATATTTTTTTGTACTTCGTTTCGTAATTTGGACTCCATTTTTGAGTCTGGGATGTCAAAGAAAGTTAATTTAGACCTTTTCTGATCTCATTTCGGCTTTAGGGGTACCAGGGGTATTTTGGTCTTTTTACCCCTTTACGTGTCTTTATTTTTCGGGACTCCATTTCGTGTTGTGGACCTCACCATTGGACTCAGAAGGTCCAAGATAGTAAGAATACACTAATAACTTGTAAAGTTTGGGTCAGGGGTATTTTGGTCATTTACCCCTTACGTGTATTTATTTTTTTCGGGCCCTGTCTCGTAAAACGGACCCTACCATTGATCTCAGAATGTCCAAAATAGTAAAATTACACTAATCATATGTTTAATTTGGACTTCGTTTGCTCTATTTATGCCACAAGGGCAAAATAGTAATTTAACCTTATTTATTAAATAATTAAATTTATTATTTAATTATTTAATTATTTTTCAGGGGCTTTATTGCATAATATTTCCCTCAGTTGGGCCATAGTAGAATTCCCCAAAACAGTTGGGGTCAATTCGTAAATAACCAAAGGTTTGGTTTATTTTATTTTAATTAAAACAGAAAACCAGAGGGTTTGGCCCAAATATAAGTGAACCGGTCTGGTTCAGTGGTTACCCAACCGGTTTAGCCGGTCTGCTTACATGTGGTTGACGTCATCATGACGTCAGCCCTAGACCTCTTTTAATTTAAACCGACACTCAAACGGCGTCGTTCCAATAAATCGGTGGCAAGCCCAGAGGCTGCCACCTGTCCGAGTCAACTCAGCACCATTTTAAAAACAAGTTGACTCGCCTTCATCTTCCCCACTTCGACCGACCTGAAACCCGAGTTGCAGCCTTCCTTTTTCTCTATTTCGTGCAGTTTGGATCCATGGATCCTTACTGTTTTTGTCCCAAAACATATCTAAGGTATAACCAATTCACTTGGCATTCATTTTAGAGTTCAAAACTCATTCGTGTGTTCGATTTTTGACATGATAACCCCAACTGTTATTTCGGTCGTATAGGTTCATTTCTTGATGGTTTTTCATAATCTTTGGCTTGTTATGATCCCCTCTTCATGGGGATCCATATCTCGTTCTTAAATATCAAGTTAACACAAAGTTAAAAGAATTGGGTCTTACACCCGTAACCTGCAACTCATTATTAGAGGTCCATTTCTTATGATTTTTGGTCGCGGCTATGAGTTTTTATAACCCTCATAACTTCTTCTTGAAGCCTTGATAAGCTAAATCAAGCTTAAAGAAACTTGGTTCAGACCTGCCATGGGCAAGGTCTTCAATGGCTGTCGTTCTTGGGTTAGGTGTTTTTGGGTGTTTTGAAGCTCAAAATCCATAGTTAAACAAGTCTAAATATGTTTTTCATGTCATATGTACAATATAAAAGCTTAAAAACAGATTATACATGGAGAAATTTTAGAGAGAGAAAAAGTGGAAGCTTGAGTTTTTCTCACCTTTCACCACTATTTTCTCTTTCGTTCTTGCTCCAAACTCTTCTTCTATCTCCTCAGTTCTTCTTCTTTTGGTTTCTTTTGCAAGAGATCAGCATCCATTGCATGTTTAGCTTTTAAAGCAAGGTAGCCGACCTCTCTCTCTCTCTTCATGTTCTCTCTCTTTCTACAGCTATCTCTCTCTCTCTCTCTCTACATTCTGAATTCTAGCCCTACACAACTCTCCCATCTCATAAATTTTTACTTTTCTCTTTTCTTCTTTGCATTTAATTTTACATAAGATATTTTACATATATTATATACATATATATATACATATACACATATATATATACAAGACACACACTCACACATGAGAACACACACACACACACCAGCCGACACACACACACCTTCACACTTGGTCACCTTTTTACTTTTTAACTTATTCACATTTCTTTCATTTAATATATATATATATACATATATATATATAACTAATACATATAATTATACATTTTCCTATAATTAATTAATTAATTTAATAATTAATTAATTATATATATATATAATTTCTTTTCCTCGTAATACGTGCCATGTGACCCGGTATCTCGGGTCGGGATATTACAAGATACTTCTGAGGAAAGTCCTATAGAAGCTAAGGGAGCAAAAGTTATATGCTAAGCTAAAGAAGTGTGACTTGTGGCTCCCAAGCATTTCATTCTTAGGGCATGTGATCAGTAAAGACAAGATCTTCGTGGACTCCCAGAAGATAGAAGCTATTACTAGTTGGCCCAGATTGACTAACGTCACGGAAGTTCACAGTTTCATGGGTTTAGCAGGCTACTATAGGAGATTTGTCAAGGATTTCTCCAAGATAGCTGCACTAATCACCCAACTGACTAGGAAGAATGTTCCGTTCATCTGGACTGAGGAGAGGGAGCAAAGTTTTTAAGAGCTAAAAAATCGATTAGTTACAGCTCCGATCTTGACAATGCCAGATGGGACAGAGGGTTTTGTGATCTATATTGATGCCTCACACCAAGGCTTGGGGTGTGTTCTGATGTAGTAGGGAAGGGTAGTGGCCTATGCTTCATGAAAACTGAGGCCACATGAGAAGAATTACCCAACTCATGACCTCGAGCTTACAGCTATTATCTTTGCCCCTAAAATCTAGAGGCATTATCTATACGAAGCTACATATGAGATTTTCACCGATCACAAAAGTCTCAAGTACTTATTTACGCAGAAGGATCTCAATATGTGCCAATGACGTTGGCTAGAGTTGATAAAGGATTATGAGCTTAGTATTAAGTACCATCTAGGGAAAGCAAATATAGTAGTTGATTCTCTTAGCAGAAAGTCATCGGGGAGTCTTGCTTGCCTATTGACTACACAGAAGGAGCTACAAGAGATAGAGGCCATGAAGATTGAGGTAATTCTGCTAGGTTCCAAGGCAATGTGTGCTAACGTCACAATCGGTCTTATGATTGTTGACAAGATCAGAGAATTGCAGACTCACGATAGGAAGTTAGCCAAACTTCGCCAAGAGGCTAAGACTGGAGGAAATATGGATTTCACTGTTCGAGAAGGGGTGTTATATTATCATGATAGGATCTGTGTGCCTGTAAAGATCCAAAATTTTGGAATAAATTTTTTTTTTTTGACAAGGCAATATTTGAATTTCTTTAAATCTTATTTACTTTTAATTTAATTAAATTTCGTTATGTGAAGGTGTGTATAATATATGATTTACATGGATACAAGTGTATATATATATATATATAAAGTGATTAAATATATATATATATATATACAGTATACATCAGATGTGTGTGGTGTAAAGCCGTATGTGTGTGTGCAGTGGGTGCTGTGTATGTGTACATAAGTTAGTGTGTAGTATATTGTGTGGTGTGTGTTAAAGTGGAAAAAAAATTAAAAATAAAGAAAGAAAAAAGAAAGAAAGAAAGAAAAAGCAGGCGGCTATGGCTAGAGAAGATAAGGAGAAATAGAAAGAGAAAGAAAATAAAGGAATGGATAACCTAAGAGAGAGAAGGGGGTTTGCTCAGAGAAATTGATAAAGGGAGAGATTGGAAGAAGAAGAAAGACAACGGAAGAAGTTGCGGCGTACAGCCATGGGTAGATCTGATCGGCAGTGGTGTCGAAGACACGTACGGTGAGGATCGTGCCATTTAGTGCTCCCACTGTTGCTTCGACGGTCGGATCGGCGGTGTCGGTTGTTCCAGCAACGGCAGAAGAGGTGATCATCAACGGCGTGGTATCGGGGGGGCGCCGTTGATCGGACGATGGCAGGGGGCGGTCGATCTGTCATTGTAATACCCCGACCCAATGAAGTGTCATAACAGATACCATTTCGAACTCTGATACGCAACTTTCAGAAATTAATTTAGAATAATAATATTATAAAAAAAAAGAAATTATAAAATAAAATAAAATTATTATTAATAAGATAAAAATTAAAAATTAAACTTATGCATTAGGTATATAGAATTGAGGTGTCCTCCATGCAAATTCGGCTAACAGGTGGCAAAGCCACTAATTGCTTGGCTGATTGATAAAGAATAAAACGGTAAAGAGAGAAAGAGTAAGGCATAGAAGTGGTCGGAAGAGAGAACAGGAACTTGAAACAGAAAAGTGAGGAAGAAAGATTCTGAAGAAAAACCCACTGTACAGGTAAATTTTGATTCAATTACCTTTAATTTCCTTCTGAAATTTGGTGCATGCAAGTATAGAATTATAACTTAGATAATATCAGTTGTATTTTACAAGAAAAAGGATTAAAAAACTGTGACAAATCGACTGAGAAATCAGCAAACGGAGATAGAATAAAATCGAGAAAATTTTAGTTACAGGTCTGAAATTAGTTAAACCAAATCTAGATTGGTAAATTGAGGCTTCAACTAGACCTCACTAAGGTTCTCAAGCCACTAACCCGCAACTATAAAGCTCAAAAACTGACTTCTAAAAAGCCAGTTGCAGGTTTCATTATTTAAACCCCATTTCAGTTTTAGAGTCCTACACTCGGTTTTAAGAATAGGAATCGAACCCTCAGGCCATAGGAATCACGTCGCACCAAATCACACTAAAAATAGTTGCGGAATAAAGATGTATTACCAAAATTATCAGTTCGGTTATCATGGTTTAAACCAAACATTTAGGTCAGCTACGTAGCCTCAAATGAATGTTAAGATGATTTACATGATGTCAGGAACCATCTTAGCTGAAAACAGTAACAAATAATCGAGCAGAATTCTACGAAATTGAAGAAATAAAACCCAAAAATTTAGGGCTACAGTAGGGGTGAAACGGTGGGGAAGACGATGTACAGTTCGGGTTACGGGCCGGGTCTCGGATCGGGTCCTGACCAATGTGTAATACGGGTTCGGGTTACCTGGAACTACGTCGTTTCATTAAAGCCTTAGTTAAATGAGACTAGGGCTGACGTCAGCATGTCTGAACCGGATTAAGTCGCCTAGTTCAGTCAGAACCGAACTGGTTCACTTAGTTTGGAAATAAACCGGCTAGTTTAGACCGGGAGTTTAAATAATTACCTTCTGACCCCAGAATTGTTACGAAATTTCACTGTGGCCCAATTTCAAATAAATTAATATTAATTTAATAATATTTAATTACTAAAATTACGAAATTGCCCCTAGTCGAAAGACCAGTCAAATGAGGTCCAAATAAAGTAAACGAATAGTGCATTTTAACTATTTTGGACGTTCCGGACTCAATGGCGGGGTCCGTTTTATGAGACGAGACTCTAAAAAATAAAACACATTAAAATATAAATTTACCAAATTACCCCTGGCATACCCAAAGCCAAATAAAACGCCCAGAAGGTCTAGATTGACTTTCTTGGACGTTTTGAACTCAACGGTGAGGTCCGTTTTATGAAATGGAGTACGAAAAACTATGATACGTCAAGAAAATAACACTTATGATAAAATGTTAGGATTTAATACGACCTAAGCATAAAATAAAAACATCAATAGGAGATATTTGAAGTACATTGAGGTTAATAGATTATTGTGAATTGTTTCTAGGAACTACAAAAGGAAGGGAACAACCAACTAATAGTGCAAACCCAGGAAATCAATGTGAGTAACCCTGCATTTGAAGTGGAGATTTTAACTCCACGATTTAAATGATGTTTTAAACTTCAAAATATCTGAAGCATGAGATGTTAAATTCTATATTTCATGACTCCTGTTTTGAAATATTCTGCTTTTATAATTCTCTTATGACATGTTCAGTAAATGATCTTTGTTACAGTTCTTTTTGAAAATGTTTAACATGTCATCTGTTCTGAAATGTTATTTCAATTATGTGAAGATCCTATTATGAACATCATGTTTTAAATGCTCATAAAAGCATTTCTCGAAAAAGTTATGTTTAAATGCTTATAAAAAGTATTTCTTGAAGAAGCTAACGTTTTGCAAGAAAATAATGATGCATAAGCATCACCAGTTATTGAGCACCCTTCGGGTTCTCAATTCAGAAGAAAGCCCGACAACAGGATCTAGTCCCCCAAGCAACGAGATCTGTAATATCCCGACCAGGGATACTGGGTCATATGACACGTATTACGAGCATTTACAAAAAAATAATTAATTAATATAATTATTAATTAATTAAAGTAAAGAAATGTTATATATATTAATTAAATAATATATATATATATATATATGTATAAAGTGAAATATATATGTATGTATATGGAAGCATGTATGTATGCAAGTATATATATATATATATGAAAAGGTGGGAACAGGTGTGAATGGTGTGTGTGTGTCGGTTGGTGTGTGTGTGTGTGTGTTGTCTTGTATATATGAGTGTATGTATATATATATGTATATATTATATGTATAAATATCTTGTAAAACTTAATGCAAAGCTGAAAGAAGAAAAGCAAAATTTATGAGATGGGAGGTCTAGTGTAGGGCTACAAATCAGAAAGAAGAGAAAGAGAGAGAAAGAGAACAGGAGAGAGAGAGAGGTCAGTTCTCTCTTTAAAAGCAAGACATGCAAAGCATGCTTTGCTTCATACGAAAGAAATCAGAGAAGGAGGAACTGAGGAGGTAGAAGAAGAGATTCAGAGCAAGAAAGAAAGAGAAAAACAGTGGTGAAAGGTAAACCCATGAAAACTTTTAAAATTCTCTCTCTAGAATATTTTGCATGTGTTAAGAGATTAGGTTCTGATTTGTATATATGATGCTTAAATGTATATCTAGATATGTATTAAGCATGAAAATGGGCTATGAAAACGACTGAAAACATGAAACCCACGAAAAATCTCCATTAAAGACCTTGCCCATGGCAGGTCTGAATCGACTTCCTTTAAGTTTGATTTGGCTTATCAAAACTCAAGGTAGATACTATGAGCATGCTAAAAACACTCATACGCGATCACAAAACTCAAAGGAAGCCCTCCAAAAATCCAATTGCAGGTATGGGTTTCAAAACCCAACCCTACAAATCTGCCTTTAAATCCATGTTTTTGAATGGAGAGTAAAACCCCATGAAGAGGGGATCACAAAGAATCAAACCCCAAGGGTTTTGGCTCAGAAATGAGCATGTATGACCGAATTACAGTTCGGATTATCATGTCCTAAACCGAACACACGAACGAGTTTTGAACTCCAAAATGAATGCCAATCGAATTGTATATACCTTAGGAACATTTTGGGACAAAAACAGTAAGGATCCATGGATCCAAACTGCACGAAATAGAAAGAAAAGGAAAACTGTAATTAGGGTTTTCAGTCGGTTGAAGTGGGGAAGACGAAGATGAGTCAACTCGGTTTTTAAAATAAGGCTGGGTCGACTCAGACAGGTGGCAGCCTCTGGGCTTGCCACCGATTAAATGGAACAATGACGTTTTGAATGTCGGTTTAAATAAATGGACGCTAGGGCTGACGTCATCATGACGTCAGCCACATGTAAATAAACCGGATAGACCGGTTGGTTTGCAACTGAACCGGACCGGTTCACTTATACTTGGACTGAACCCCCTGGTTTTCTGTTTTATTCAAAATAAAATAAACCAATACTTTCCTTATTTGCGGATTGACCCCAGAACTTCTGGACAATCCTACTGTTGCCCAATTGATGGAAGTTTTATGCAATTAGACCCCTGGAAAAATAATTAAATAATTAATTTAATTATTTAATAAATAAAGTTAAATTACTATTTTGCCCTTGGGTCATAAATAGAGCAAATGAAGTCCAAATTAAGCATATGAATAGTGTATTCTTACTATCTTGGACCTTCTGAGTCCAATGGTGAGGTCCACAACACGAAATGGGGTCCCAAAAAATAAAGACACGTAAAGGGGTAAAATGACCAAAATACCCCTGGTACCCTTAAGGCCAAAATGAAATCAGAGAAGGTCTAAATTGACTTTCTTTGACATTCCGGACTCAATAATGGAGTCCGAATTACAAAACGAAGTACAGAAAAATATGACACGTAAAACGGTAAATGACCATTTTGTCCTTTTACGTATAACAGTCTGAATTAAATGTTAGGAAAGCCTAAACTGACTTTCTTGGACACTCCGGACTCAATGGTAGAGTCTATTCGACCAAAAGAAATGTCTAAAATAAAAAGACATAAAATTTGATGAACAGCATCTGTTAGATGACTATGAACTGAAATATTGCCAAAGAACTAAACTAAGGCAAGTACGAGAAATGAAATACGAAAAGACACGACACGTAAACATGTCAAATAAATAACTTTAAATTAAAGTTAATGGAACTCCCAAAAGAGTATAAATTGAAATAAATTCAATTTCTAACATATTAAATTATGTCATAGGTTACAAGTACGAGTTAAATTAAGTACCTATGAAATTGTGAAATCGTTTTAGGATCTAATACGGTTTAAGCATAAGTTAAGGAATATCGAGATGATATTACAATGAATGTGAAGTTGATGAGATGTTTATAATTGTTCTTAGGAACTACAAGGAAAGTGGGAAAGCGCATTTTTAGCACTAACCCTAAAGAATCAAGGTGAGTAACCCTGTGTTTGAATTGGAGATTTAACTCCATGGATTTGAAAAAGTTTTAAGTTCAAAGATGTGAAGTATTCGAAGTTTCAAATTCAGTATTTACATGATTCAGCTTTTAATTGTACTATTTTATAACTCTATTATGACATGCTCAGTGATTGGTATTTATCATAGTTTTCTTAAAACACATTTCAGCATGTCTAAAGTTTTAAATGCCAAATTATGTTAAATATCCTGAATTTGATAGTTACAAGTGTTTGAAGTTCTATTGTAGAAATTATACATTTCATGTTTTAAATACTCATGAAAGTATCTATTGAAGAAGTTATGTGATAAATGTTTTACAAGATAAACGGTACTAAGTACCACCCCCTATGAAGGTTGAAATCCTTTGGGATTCAACAGTAAATGCCCGGTAGCAGGATCTAATCCCCCAGGCAAATGAGATCGACAGTATTGGCAGTAAAATGGGAGTCTGGTTCGAAACAGATTCCATCTAATTAATGAGAAAAGATGACAAGTGATTTTGGAAATGAAAGCAGGTTTTACCCTCATTTTCAAAATACATATTGATGTGATTTAAAGTTATATACTTTATTTGATGAAGTACGAGTTTCGCTTGGACATCTTAAATGTTTTCAAGCTATTCGAAATGCATATGTTTTGAGTTATATACTCTATTTGACGAAGTACGAGTTTAGGTTGAATACTTTAAATGTTTCAAAGCTATTTGTTTTAAGAATGCATGTACTCTGTATTCTAAATTGTATAAGCAATTGGCAGTGAATGTTTTACAAACTCTTATGTACTAAAAACCACTGCTAATTGAAAACCCCATGACGAATACTGGAATTGCTCACAAGCTTAGATTAGCTTACCCGAACTTTGTTCGGACCCCCCTTTCAGGTGATGCAGCAGACAGGGTCTTAAGGACAACGACGATGAGTCTAGCTGTTTTTGGAAGGATACGTTTAAGTAGTTTCTTTTGAAGAACCTATGAACATTAGTAGTACGTTTTGTATTAATAGACAGGGTAAGAATATGTAATAGGCCCTCAGGGTAACCGAATATGTATTGTATTAATGTATGAAGTCTTTAAGTTTCGTTATACTCTGAATGTGTAACCATGTATGTTAAGTATGGAACAGCAGTATTGGACGGATGTGCATAATTTAAAAATGAGAAAAGAAAAGAAAAAGTTTTTCACGCTTCCGCAATCATGTGTCGCACATCTATTCGATACCGCTGCAGATGCGAGCCTTGTCTCGAGGCCTTCGGGTCTCGGGGCGGCGGTCGCGATCCGGTAATCCGCAGAGGGTGGGTTTCGGGTCGTGACAAGATCTCCCAGAAGTAAAACTAGGGTCTGGTTCGAAATGGATCCTCCAATTAAAAAGTGAAAAGATGACAAATGATTTTTGAAAATAGAAGCAGGTTTTACCCTTATTTTCATTGTGCAGGTTTATATATTTTGAAGTAACGTTTTTATTATGCATGTTTACATGCTTTGAAATGCATATACTCTATTTGAAGGAATGTTTATCTAGCTTGAATACTTTAAATGTTTCAAAGCTATCCGTTATGAAAAGTGCATGTACTCTGTGTTTAAAATGTACGAACAATTGGTAGTGTGCATTTTATAAACTCTCATGTGCGAAACCACTGCCAATTGAAAACCCATGACAGATGCAGGAATTACTCATTGGGCTTTTCGAAGCTCACCCCATTCCCTAAATTTTTTTCAGGTAACGATGACGAGTGGGAGCCTTGCTCCATCTTGGGATGATGATTAGTGGCTCTGTATAATCATGAACTTTTGAGGATACTAGAACTTGTAATGGGACAGATTTTGGGATGTACTAGATGTTGGAAAATTTTGTACTTAAGCCCGAGGGGCAACTGGATATGTCATGTATATATAAAACCTTAAGTTTTAGTATGCTCTGATTATTATTATTATGTGTACCGCTATGAAGAGCGGCAGTACCGAATGGATGTGCGACAGATTTTAAAAAGAAAAGAAAAAGTTTTTCACGCTTCGTTTCAAAGCTATCCATTATGAAAAGTGCATGTACTCTGTGTTTAAAATGTACGAACAATTGGTAGTGTGCATTTTATAAACTCTCATGTGCGAAACCACTGCCAATTGAAAACCCATGACAGATGCAGGAATTACTCATTGGGCTTTTCGAAGCTCACCCCATTCCCTAAATTTTTTTCAGGTAACGATGACGAGTGGGAGCCTTGCTCCATCTTGGGATGATGATTAGTGGCTCTGTATAATCATGAACTTTTGAGGATACTAGAACTTGTAATGGGGCAGATTTTGGGATGTACTAGATGTTGGAAAATTTTGTACTTAAGCCCGATGGGCAACTGGATATGTCATGTATATATAAAACCTTAAGTTTTAGTATGCTCTGATTATTATTATTATGTGTACCGCTATGAAGAGTGGCAGTACCGGATGGATGTGCGACAGATTTTAAAAAGAAAAGAAAAAGTTTTTCACGCTTCGTTTCAAAGCTATCCGTTATGAAAAGTGCATGTACTCTGTGTTTAAAATGTACTAACAATTGGTAGTGTGCATTTTATAAACTCTCATGTACGAAACCACTGCCAATTGAAAACCCATGACAGATGCAGGAATTACTCATTGGGCTTTTCGAAGCTCACCCCATTCCTTAAATTTTTTTCAGGTAATGATGACGAGTGGGAGCCTTGCTCCATCCTGGGATGATGATTAGTGGCTCTGTATAATCATGAACTTTTGAGGATACTAGAACTTGTAATGGGACAGATTTTGGGATGTACTAGATGTTGGAAAATTTTGTACTTAAGCCCGAGGGGCAATTGGATATGTCATGTATATATAAAACCTTAAGTTTTAGTATGCTCTGATTATTATTATTATGTGTACCGCTATGAAGAGCAGCAGTACCGGATGGATGTGCGACATATTTTAAAAAGAAAAGAAAAAGTTTTTCACGCTTCCGCAACCACAGGTCGCACCGCCATCCGATACTATTGCTTATGTTTCGCCTCGCCCAAAGGCTCCCAAGCCTGAAGGCGGCGGTCGCGATCCGAGATCCACACAGGGTGGGTTTCGGGTCTTGACAGTCATCTAGTTCATATGCCAATCTTGATATCTTCAAGCTCGATCTCCAGTCTGACGATCGCGTCCTTCCCGTAGTTGGCTTGTCACCGAGTTCTGAGTGATTCAATCGGTTATCTTGGGAAGGAAGATTTCAGTCTGGTGAGGTTGTGGGGTTAGGTCTCTGTTAGGGTGTTAGTCGTGGACCGTTTTGGTGCTTTTGATTGGGTTTATGAACAGTCTTTTTTGCTCAAAAGGCTATTCTTTCTTTGTTAATTTTTGTTTAAAAATCATGGATGAATGGGGGAGCGGTGTTTTTCACATGAATGGCTTCGAATCTGTGATCGATTATTGAGATATTGAGTTACAGTCTTTGGGGGTTTTGTGTGTCAATTTGGTTGGGAAGATCATTGGGATTAATGAACGGTTGTGGTGATGGAGTTGTGGCTATGGCAGGGTCATTGCAGTCTCTCGAGTGGGAATCCTCGCACTGTTGAGTTTGGTTCAAATGATCTGTAGATTGGTGCTTGATTCATGGAGATTAATGTCACTACTCAGATTTTTGGTGGTAATGAAAAAAAATAAATCTAAAAGTGGTTTTAAAGGAAGTAGAAGACGCTGAAGGGAAAGTTATCCTATTCATTGATGAAATTCATCTTGTCCTGACTGAATCCTTAATCTTGGTCGTTTGAACTCAGCTGACTGTTTGAGGTTTGCACTTTAGACTCTCTGTTAATTCCATGATTAAATTTTTCAAGCATATGATTTTAACAAATGTGAGTGTTTGTATGCTTTACATTTTGGATGCATAGTATTGGATGTGGTCCTTATCTCTGCTCTTTAGCAGGCAGGAGAAGGCTCACTCAATTATTGAATGTCATATTTGATATATTAGATCTTTTAACTACAAGTTATCTTCTTTGTATCAAGAGGGTCAGTATTTTGAAAAGAAACCAACCTTGGATATGTGATGGATTATTTAATTGAACCTATAGGGCTCTATTCATTTAATCATTTGAGCCAGCTTTAAATTGAATTGATTTGGTTTCAGTTTGAAAACTGGCCAACCATATGGAACTATGTGATAGTTCTTTGAATTTCTGTATATCTTTTTAATCATGGATTCACCGATAGAAAATCTATATAATAAACATTTAATGGTGAATGTTGACTATAGGTCCCTTGAGCTAAAGGCTTTTGAAAATTTATAGTTTGTGTGTACTTGTCAGTGTAAATTAAATAATTTAATTAATTAAACTAATTAAATTAAATGTGCCGAAATAATCCGATGTCCGAATGAGACAAGTCATTAGTGTATTTGGACTATCTTGGACCTTCTGAGTCCAACGGTGAGGTCCGTTTCGCGCAACGGGACCCCAAAAATTTAAAAGATTCGTAGGCGCACTAAAATGACCCAAAATGCCTCCACGTCATAGAGCAGTCAAACGAACCCCGATTAAAATAAATGGATGGTGAATTTTTATTATTTTGAGTATTTTGGACTGAACGGTTGTCACGACCTGAAACCCACCCTGTGCGGATCTCGTATCGCGACCGCCATCCTCAGGCCCGGGGACCTTAGGGCGAAGGCTCACATAAGCAGCGGTATCGAATCGATGTGCGACACGTGATTGCGGAAGTGTGAAAAACTTTTTTCTTTTTTTTTTCTTAATTTTAAATTACGCACATCCGTCCGGTACTGCAGCTTTTTACATAGCATACATGATTTAACATTCAGAGTATAACTAAAAGCTTAAAGACTTTATAAACAATACATGTTTAATTGCCCCGTGGGGCTTATACATAACAGGGTACCACTTTACTAATACAAGATTTCATACTTAAAGTTCGTGGTGCTAGACAAAAACTATTTGAACATAACTCCCCAAAAACAACAGATTCATCATCATCGTCCTCAAGTCAAGACTGCTGCTAATCACTTGAAAGGGGGATCCGAACAAAGTCCGGGTAAGCTAATCTAAGCTTGTGAGCAATTCCAGTATTCGTCATGGGATTTTCAATTAACAGTGGTTTTAGCTCATAAAGGTTTATAAATCAATCACTGTCAATTGTTCGTATCTTTTGAACACAGAATATATGTATTCATAAAACTCATAGCTTTGAAACATTTAAAATATTCAAGCTAACATATGCTTTTTCATATAAAACTTGTAACTCTGAATACAAAATATATGCATTCCATAAAACTCATATCTCTGAAACATGTAAAGTATTCAAGCTAAAAATGTGTACTCCTTTAAATAGAGTATATAAACTCAAACATGTAAATATGAAAATGAGGGTAAAACCTGTTTCCATTTTCAAACTTAACTTTTTCTCACTTTAGCTCTTGGAATCTGTTTCGAACCAGACTCCCGTTTTACCCCCGTCGAGATATCTCTTTGCCTATGGGATTAGATCCTGCTACCAGGCATTTGACAATCAATTGAATTCCGTAGAACCCAAAATCTTGTCGATTTTTACAGGATAATTGTCACGACCCGAAACCCACCCTATGCGGATCTCATGTCGCGGGGCCGACCCGAAGGCCGTCCCTACTTTTTCCGTTCCTGTATCATAGTACTAATATGAAATGTACAAAAAATTAAAACAATGAACAACGGAAGTCTTTATCAATTACAGTAATCCATCGGAAGTCTTTAAAATACATAACGTAGTTCTACAAAAGTCAAAATGAGAACTAGACGTAACCAGCACCTATGGGTGGTGAATACATGGGAGAACTAAACACAGACTGGTACGGTTCCTCAAAATGTCCACCTACGCCCTCAGACTCCTACTGGGGTCTTGCAGCGTCATCACCTGAAATAGGGGGTAAGTGGGGTGGAATGAGCTACAAAGCTCAGTAAGTAAAATAGATCTCCGACACTAGTATCGGTGACTATGAAGGAACATAAATCCATGAATAAGGAAATGATAGCCAATCATAAGAAGTAAGATGCTGTGATAGCCAATGAGAATAGTTGCCATGATGGCCAATGAATAGTGGGGTCACAATGTACAAATAGAAGTAATGGGTAGAGCAATGATATGAATTTCTCAACAAAAATCAGTTACAAGAAAGTACTGCCACAATAAAGCGATCACAATCAAGTCAATGAAAAATGTAAGATAAACCATAAGAAACAGTAACCATTCAGTAACATAACCATAACAATAATCCAGTCGAAATGCTTATATTCTGTTCTCCATGAGAATGCTAGTGGTAATGCAAATGAAATGCCAGTGGAAATGCAATGAAATGCCAGTGATCATGCCAATCAATTGCCAGTGGAAATCCTTTGAGGAATTCATTCCTGCCACCTGTCCATTCATGGACTTGACCCTTAGGTCTCCAGTCAATACATAAAGCATCGGATGGATGTTGTGACTGAGCACAAATCCGGTATTCATAACATATCATGATCATTCGTGATTCCATAGAAGTATAAAATGGAATATCATAGATTCAATGAAAGCATAACAGTAAGCCTTTTAAGGCATGGTTCAACATGATAACTGATATACCATAAACAGACACGCCAATCGGTTTGAGACACGTGTGCCTATCAGATTAACAAATCTCGATCCTACAGAGCTCGTATATTTCGGTCATACAGAACAGCTACAAGCCTTCGGGGTATTCTCATATATGTCTATCATACAGAGCAGCCATAAGCCTTCGGGGCATTCTTATTTATATATCATTCAGAACCGATGAACTCGGTCATACAGTACAGATGGAGCGTTCAGGATATTCTCATGTACATCGTCCAGACCTCCTGTTCTGGACAGTATTTATTTGACACTGCATATATGGTTTCCTTAACAGCCGTTAAGCGGGGAATAAGGAAACAGCCTTCAACACGGAAACTACTATCTATGGTTATCTCCATCTACGATTCAATGCTCCACAAGGTAACTGCAAATCTCTGATGATCAAATCCCGATATTCGTGGCGGCAAAACCTAATCAAAATTAGGAGAACCACGGCTTATATATTAAACCCTAGAGGTACGCTTTGGATTCTTATGCTCATTCTTTGACTTTCAATACAGTCTTTCAATTCCCTTACTTACTTAAGCATCGGAGCGGCTACCGCCGGAGCCAATCCGGTGGTCCTCTGATCATCTTTCTGAGTGTTCTACAGGTCACGGAGCCCTCACGTGTTGCGAGTCAAAAAGTGCAGCATCAGTTTGGCGCCGTCTGTGGGAACGACTAATCTCTACGTGCTTTATTCGTAAACTCATCTTTTTCCCCACCGGAAAACCATGGCACCAAATCTCCGACCCCGACAGAATACTCAGAGTTCGCAAAACGCTCAGCGTCAGCCGCCTGCTCCACGCACAAGGGGACCAGCGGCCAACCCTATGCGACAAGAGATCGAAGCAATAAAACGACACAATGAACTGGTGCAGGAGCAGTTGCTAGCCATTACTAGAACGCTGGCAACGTTCACGCAGAACCAAGCGGCGGCTTCTCCTAGCCCACCGGTCAACTTCGTTGCGGGAACACAACCCCCGGTTGCCACGGGGAATGAAGAACTTCGTGGGCAGGCCCCCACTAACCAGCCTGGGCACCCCTCAGGCATCGCTCACGCTGGCCGAGATCCACAGCCATCAACAGTCCCTGGCTAGGGAACATCCACTTTTGTCCTCGACGTGCATTACCGGAGCACTACTCGAGCCCCAACTCCTAGGGTTTCGGGAGCACCCCTGGCACCACAGGAACCTTATCATGCAGCGCCAGTCCCACCGGTTCGGATTCCTCCTCCATCCGAAGGGCGCACTCCACCCTACTACCCTGAAGCCGAGGCTGTTAGGCAGGGTTCACAAGATGTCAGACTCAGAGACCCGCGAAGGGTAGAGGAGATTGCCGAGTCTATGGACCGGACAATCGGTTTAAGAGGACCTCAAAACCCTCCAGAGCAAGACGAACTGGCCAGGCTGCTCGGAAGACTAGCCACTCCGTTCACCCACGCCATCATGTCCGAAGAGAGGCCTAGAAAGTTCGTGGTGCCCAAATTCACTCTCTATGACGGATCTGGAGATCCAGGGGATCACCTATCTCATTATCAGCATACGATGGCCCTTCACGGAGCCTCAGATGCTTTCATGTGCCGAACGTTCATCACCAGCTTGAAGGGAACAGCTCTGAAGTGGTTCCACAACCTCCCTCCGAACTCCGTTGCCAGCTTTTACGAGCTCGGTAGACGGTTCTTGGATAGATTTATGACCAGCAGGAGGCTCAGAAGGGGGCCAGAATTCCTGCTGAATGTTAAGCAGACCAGGGAGGAATCTCTCCGGGCCTACATTGCCCGCTTCAACACCGAGCTCACTGAGATCACGGATTGCAGCCCGAAATTCCTTGTTGCGGCCCTTACTGCCGGGCTTGCCCAAGGTGGCTTCAGAGATTCCTTGACAAAGAGCCCCCCGGCCGATATGGCAGCATTGATGGATCGGGCCAAAAAATACATCAACCTGGAAGAAGCCAACCGCTCAGCCCAGAAGGGCAAGGATCAGACCTAGAGGGATAATCCGAAGCGGGAGGACCATAGGAAGGAGGATCACAGAAAAGACTCCAACAAAAAGAGGGTCAGAAGCCCAGAGAAGAAAACAGCTCCCAGAGCTGTGTACAACTCCGCACCAAGGGAGTTCACCAACTTCACGCCTTTGAACACCACTCCGAACCAGGTACTCCGGCAGATCCGAGATCGGGAGAACCTGAGGTGGCCAGAGCCGATCAAAGGAGATCCCAGCCTGCGGGACCAAAGTAAGTATTGCAATTTCCATAAAGATCATGGGCATACTACTAACACTTGCAGGACCCTCCGATATGAGATAGAACAGCTCATAAAGAAGGGACGTCTTCGGGAGTTCGTCAAACAAGACGGAAGGCAGAACCCCCAAGAAGACAAGCCTCAGCAGCGGCCAGATCAGAGGCCCAAACAGAGGCAAGAGCAGCGGGAAGGACGAAACGAGCCTCAGAGGCAGAACAACCATGTTATCTACGTCCTCCATGCTGATTCCCCTGTTACAGGAATGTCCAACAGGGCAAGAAAAAGATATGCTCGGGAGGCCAGAACCGCTTCAAACATCTTGCAGGTCTCCAACGTCGAAAAGAGGCTCAAGCCAGGGCCAGAGATCTAGTTCACCGAGCAAGATCTAGCAGGGGTACATTGCCCTCACAGTGATGCCCTTGTTATCACCCTCAGAATCGCCAACTTCGAAACTAGAAGAGTCCTAGTCGACACTGGCAGCTCAGTCAACATTCTATTCTATGAACCGCTTAGGCGGATGGGCATAGACCAGGACAGCGTCAAGCCCACCACTGCCGTAATGGCAGCTTTTGATGGCAACCTCAGCACCCCCCTGGGGAGAGTTGACCTTCCTACCACTATTGGGGAAGGTGAAGGGCAGAAGACCACCATCTCTGAATACATGGTGTTGAACATGAAGTCTCCATACAACGTCATCATCGGAAGACCCTGGTTACACCAGATAGGGGCGGTCACTTCGACCCTTCATCAGTGTCTGAAGTACGTCCACAATCAGAGCGTGCACTCGGTCCGAGGATGTCAGCCAACCTCACGAGAATGTCACGCTATTGCCCTCAAGGAGACAGCTCCAAAATAGCTATTACAGTACACTCGGGACTGTGCAGATCCGGTTTTCACTCACACTCCCAAGGTGGAAGATTGCCCATCCGGCGTTGAAGAGCCCTTGAGCCCAAGGGGACGTGATAGCCGAGCCAAGCCTGTTGGCGAGCCCATCAAGATACTGGTCAGTTCAGAAGCAGAGGGGCGTTATTTGTACATCGGCCCAGACCTTACGCCTGCCGAGCAGGAAAAGATAGTCAGGTTTCTGAAGAACAACCTCTCTATCTTTGCTTGGGAAACCAGGGACATGGAGGGGATAGATCCTAATCTGATAACTCACAAACTGATGGTAGATCCAGATCACCCCCCAGTCAGACAGAAGAGAAGACCGATCGCTCCCGAACGGCATCGGGTTATAGACGAAGAAGTCGAGAGGCTGCTGGACGCCAGGATGATACGGGAAGTTTTCTATCCCGAGTGGCTAGCCAACACTGTGCTCGTCAAGAAGAAGAACGGCAAGTGGAGAGTCTGTGTTGACTATACAGACCTCAACAAAGCATGCCCCAAGGATAGCTTTCCACTGCCGAGAATAGATCAACTAGTTGACGCCACTGCAGGGCATGAGCTTATGAGTTTCATGGACGCCTACTCTGGATACAACCAGATCCAGATGTACCCTCCAGATCAGGAAAAGACTGCCTTCATAACCGAAAGAGGACTCTACTGCTACAGAGTGATGCCTTTCGGTTTGAAGAATGCTGGAGCCACTTACCAATGGTTGGTGAACAAGATGTTCAGCCCACTGCTTGGCAGCACCATGGAGGTATACATCGACGACATGCTGGTAAAGAGCCTCCAGAAAGGCAGCCACCTCTAGCACTTAGCCCAGACCTTCGATATCCTCAGACAGCACAAGATGAAGCTCAACCCCTCGAAATGTACCTTCGGAGTTACGAAGGGAAAATTCTTGGGGTACATCGTCTCTCAAAGAGGAATCGAAGCAGATCCCACTCAGATCTAAGCCCTGATTGGACTGAAGTCGCCAAAGACCAGAAAGGAGATTCAGGCACTGAACGGTAGAGTCGCCGCATTGAGCAGATTTATATCCAAGTCCACCGATCGTTGCCTACCTTTCTTTAAAGCTCTAAAGGGCAGCAAGGTTTTGCAATGGACAGAAGAATGCGAGCATTCCTTCCAAGAACTAAAGGATTACCTAGCCTCTCCAGAACTCCTGTCAAAACCTGTACAAGGAGAAAAGCTGCTCCTGTACCTAGCAGTCTCTGAGAACGCGGTCAGTTCCGCACTAATCAGACAGGACAAAGGAGTACAGAGACCTATATTCTACATCAGTAGGGCACTACTTGACACGGAGAAAAGATACCCAGAAGTAGAGAAGCTGGCCTATGCCTTGGTCATATCAGCCCGGAAGCTTCGACCTTACTTCCAGGCCCATCCAATTGAGATTCCAACTGCCTATCCTCTAAAGTCATTACTGAGGAAACCCGAGGTATCGGGAAGATTGGTCAAGTGGTCTGTGGAGCTAGGGGAGTTTGACATAGCATATGTACCCCGAAACTCCATTAAAGGGCAGGCCTTAGCTGACTTTGTAGCCGAGTTCACCCCGGCACTGCAGAACGAAGCACAAATCGCCGAAACTACAGGAACCTGGCTGCTGTATATTGATGGTTCGTCAACCGATCAAGGATCAGGGGTAGGACTGGTACTACAGTCCCCTGATGGACTTACATCGGAAAAAGCAGTCAGCCTGGGATTTAGAGCTTCTAATAATGAAGCTGAATATGAGGCCCTAATCTTAGGAATGAAGCTTGCCCTGGAATGCGAGGCTCAGAACCTCGATGTCTTCTCTGACTCCCAACTGGTAGTAAGCCAAGTTTTGGGAGAGTTTGCCATTAAGGATGACAGGATGCTTCGGTACTCCGAATTGGTGAACCATTTAAAGCATTCTTTCCAGACTTTCACTATCCAGAAGATTGAGAGAAGTCAGAACTGCAGAGCAGATGCTCTGGCTAACATGGCCTCCCGCCTCAAGTCTGAAACAGACTCCACCGTTAAAATCTCTTTTCAGCCAGGATCCAGCATTGAGGAAGCATCAGTTGCTCAAATTGATGAACAGACCCAGAGCTGGATGACCCCAATCCTCCAGTATCTAAGATCTGGGCTCCTCCCAGAGGATAAAAACAAAGCCAGGAGAATCCGAATCAGAGCGGCTCGGTACCTGATCCTAAACAACAAACTTTACAGGAGGTCATATTCTCAACCTCTGTTAAAGTGTTTGGCTCCAGACGAGTCACAATATGTTTTGGCTGAAATTCACGAGGGAATTTGCGGGAATCACAATGGGGGCAGAACTATAGCCCACTGAGCTCTATCACAGGGTTACTACTGGCCCGGCATGCTGAAACAGGCTAAAGAATATGTTCGGAAGTGTGACAAATGTCAGAGATTCGCCTCGTACCAACACCAGCCTCAGCACGAGCTCATCCCGATTCCTAGTCCTTGGCCCTTTGCTCAATGGGGAATGGACATTGTGGGCCCGTTACCATGAGCACCTCCAAACAGGAAGTACCTCTTGGTGGCTATCGACTACTTCTCTAAATGGGCCGAAGCCGAGCCTTTAACGCATATTACAGAAAAGGAAGTCGAAAGCTTCACCTGGAAGAACATTGTCTGCAGGTTTGGCATACCACGTGTAATTATCTCGGATAATGGGACACAATTTACTGGTAAAGGCTTCAAGGCATTCTGCGAAAATCTCAACATCAGGCAGCACTTTGCCTCTCCAGGCCATCCACAAGCAAATGGGCAGGCAGAGGTCACCAACCGAACAATCCTTGATGGGTTAAAGAAAAGGTTGGAGCAAGCCAAAGGGAAGTGGGCAGAAGAGCTCCCAGGAGTCCTTTGGGCCTACCGTACAACCAGAAGAACTCCCACCTCTAAAACACCCTTCTCATTAGCCTATGGGACAGAAGCAGTAATTCCGGTTGAAATCGGTATGCCAACTCTGAGGACTGAGGCCTTTGAGCAAGAATCCAATGATCAGCAGCTGATGGAGAACTTGGATTTGCTCGAAGAGAGAAGGGATCAGGCCAGCATCACGATGGAAGCCTACCAACAAAGAATGGTCAATAAATCCAGGATAGGACTCAAGACAGTCAGCTTTCAAGTTGGAGACTTCGTCTTAAGAAGAGTCTTTCAGAACACCAAGGATCCCACCATGGGAAAGTTGTCACCAAATTGGGAAGGCCCCTACAAAGTAACGAAGGTCGTTCGACCTACCACTTACTGGCTTGAAGACACGACTGGGAAACCTGTTCCTAGGCCATGGAATGTAGAACACTTGCGGAAGCATTATCAATGAAGATTTTTTTCCTTTTACTTCCTTAAAACTGTTCATCTATTAATGCACAGGCCTCCGGAGCCTGGTCCATCTATTAATGCACAGGCCTTCAGAGCCTGGTCCATCTATTAATGCACAAGTCTTATGACTTGGTCCATCTATTAATGCACAGGCCTTATGACTTGGTCCATCTATTAATGCACAGGCCTTCAGAGCCTGGTCCATCTATTAATGCACAAGTCTTATGACTTGGTCCATCTATTAATGCACAGGCCTTCAGAGCCTGGTCCATCTATTAATGCACAAGTCTTATGACTTGGTCCATCTATTAATGCACAGGCCTTCAGAGCCTGGTCCATCTATTAATGCACAAGTCTTATGACTTGGTCCATCTATTAATGCACAAGTCTTATGACTTGGTCCATCTATTAATGCACAGGCCTCCAGAGCCTGGTCCATCTATTAATGCACAAGTCTTATGACTTGGTCCATCAATTAATGCACAGGTCTTCAGAGCTTGGTCCATCTATTAATGCACAAGTCTTATGACATGGTCCATATATTAATGCACAGGCCTCCCGAGCCTGGTCCATATATTAATGCACAGGCCTCCAGAGCCTGGTCTATCTATTAATGCACAGGCCTCCAGAGCTTGGTCTATCTATTAATGCACAGGCCTTCAGAGCCTGGACCATCTTCAACTAGCGGATTCTGTGATCCAGTCTATCCAAAGGCAGAAGTTCCGAGCACCTGTCAACTAAAGTTTCCTAGAACGGAATACCTCGGATCTGACACTTACATTATTTGACTTATCTGTCAAACAAACCAGCACCATGGTTTCAACCAAAGGTGAAGTACTTCGATTCTGGCATTTTTCTAAGTTTTTGATTTATTTTCAGAACAATCGGCAATGCATTAGAAGGTGCTTAAGTTTCAAAAGAGCACATTCACAGAAAATATCAGATCTGAGAAGAAGAAACTCAACTTTATTGATAACTCAAAAAGATTTACATCAGTACCAAGACACTACTACAGAAGCTATTACAGAAGCTACTACAGAAGCTATTACAGAAGCTATTACAGAAGCTATTACAGAAGCTACGCTTGGCAACATAATGGCTCTTCTCCTGGGATGATAAAGGGGCACAAGATCCAAAACCTTCAAAACCGCCTTCATCGGCTCCATTTGAAAGGAAGGAACCCTGAACCCCAGTCTGCATCAAGTAGTGCCGAGGCCATTTCATCATCACTATCACTAGTCCCATGACCAACCGATGATGAGGGCTCTGAGCCTCAGAAGACTTTTCGTTCTCCACCTTTGTAATCGGCATAACGCCCCAGCCAATTGAAGCAAGGGTTCCTGCCAAGTCACAAAGGGGAGAAGGCGGCCCCCGTTCATCTCCCTCAGAGCAGTCGTCACTGCCGAGTTATAAGCGAGAAGAGGCAACCCACCTTCAATCTTCTTCTTCACACCGTCTGTTTCACCCCAGCCACTTGGAACAAGGGTCTCTGACAGGGCGTGAGGAAGAGGAGGCAACTCACCTTCGTCTTCATCACCAACGCTCCAAGCCTCGGTTGAATCAGGGAGGGGCCACCACCAATCGAAGAAATCTCGACTAGATACCAGAGGAAACAAGAAGACTTGTGCCTCCTTCAATCATTCCTTGGAGACTGAAAATAGGGGAGGGTTAACTTTTGGCCACAGTTTAATTATTCCTAACTCAGGCAAGGAATCATCCATCATCTCCGAACGAGTGGAAGAACTCCGGCAGCATATAAAAACCTCTCTTACAAACAATTCGGGGAGCAGAAGGGTTGAGCACAACCATATGCCCTCGTTTCCATATATATAAACACTGGAAGACCAAAGGCCACCCAGCTGAACCGTCACAGCGGTTAAGCGAAGTGCTAGCTTCGAAATCCCAAACGGTGAAGGCGCAATAAATGGAGTATTAAACCACCTTCTCGGGAGAAACAAAGGGCAGGGCCATACACGTAATACACAGGCTTTTAATCTTTCCCATGTATGTGACGTGACGGTTTCTCCATGTCATTGACACTTACAGGACCACGTGTACAACAGAGGTCCATCAACCATGACGTTTCTTGATTTCAAACAGATCTGGAGACAGAAGATCTGATCAACCAAACTACAACCGAAAAGATATCCACTTATTATTATGTCCCCGAATTCAGAACGGTCAGCTTTGAAATACTTCAAAACAGAAGTCTCCAATTACTGGCCTAAGGCAAGTAAAGAAGTTCGGAACACAGCTTCCTGCAGAAGAAAATCTGATCTAGTATACACTAAACTCCAGAGCAGGGTAACTTGCAACAATTATTACCATCAACTACACGTTAAGGCACTACAGAGCTACATAACTCAAAGATACGCACAAATGCTACAGAGCAATATAACCAAAAAGGCGAGCATTAACCAAAAGACTGTTCCATTAAACAAATGTATGTCTCAAGTACATTGAAAAATAACAAAATATAGATCCTAAGCCTGATCAGCAGGAACAGGATCAACGACAGGAGAAGGTTCGGCAGGTACAGTATCAACCACCTCAGTCGGTACAACCACTTCCGTGGGATCGGCCGGGAGGACATCAGCCAATTCGTCCTGGTTGACCTCGGGAGGTTCAGACCCAGGCGGCACAATGGAGGAAACGTCTAGGTCAGGAAACTTGGCAAGAAGCCGAGAGCGGAAGTTATTAAACCCAAACGTAATCAAACGATGGGCCATTCCCTCCAGCTTCGACCTCATCTCTTCCTCATTGTCCACCAATGCCTGCTCCACGGCTGCATCGAGCTGCCTACTGTGCTGGTACTGCAAGCCGTTCATCTCCACCTGCAACCTCCTCGCCCGCTCAACGGCAAGGTTCCTCTCCGACTCCATCACTATCAAGGAGTTCTGACACTCCTTCAACTTCTCCGCAGAATCGTGAGCCTCCGACCGAGTAGTACCCAACTGGAGTCCCAGTTCGTCCAGATTGGCCCTGAGTTGGTCGAGCTCCTCCACAGATGGAGAAACCTCCACCAAAGCAGAAAGGGTATGCAAGGTCTGCATAACACAAGGAAAATGACTCAAACACCAGTAGAAACGCTTAAAGGTAAGGAAAATATGGTCCTAACGAGCTCACCTTAACCTGAAGAGCGGTCAAGTCAGCAAGCAGCTTCCCAGACGCCTGAGGCTTAATTTTAACTGAGCCTTTGGCCCAGAACTCACTCAGAATCTTCTTGGCTCCCTGACCAGCAACGTCAGGAGCCACCGATAATGATGCCTCCTTACCCGCTCGACGAGACGGGATTGGAGGAACCACCGTGATAGGGACGGGAGCCTCTTCCTCCCTCTCAGCAGGCCCGGGAGAGGACGAAATCAGCCTCCGCTTCTTCGGAACGGGAGGGACCACTGGAGAAGAAGCCTCCACCACCGCAGGCGGTGATGGCCCGGACTCCCACTGAGCCATCACATTATCAGCTATCTCCTCGACACTACCCCTGGCAGCCATTAATTTATCAGGGTTGACAATGGAAGAATGATCCCTAATGCTGGGCTTCAAAAGCTTCTTATACTGCTTCTGAATCGCGGGAGAGAAATCTGGTCTCTTCCACGCACTCTTAACTGCAAAGCAAACACAGAAATTGATCAGTTCAACAAATTGGCAAACAAAACAGAGTCAACGCAGCCACGGAAAAGTTAAACCTCACCCCTTGGCCCAGTGGTTCGAGGGAATGTGGAAGGTTGACCCTCGAAATTCTTGAATTCCCATCCTCCTTTAATAAAGAAGTACCATTTCTTTCAGGTCTTGTTGGAGGAGGGCACAGAAGTAAGGGGTCTGAACCCACTATCAAAAGACATGTAATAAAGGCCTTCCGCCTTTTGAAGTTTTAGATCCATATTGCTACGGATCAGGTCAAGGGACACCTCGACATTATTCATATGCCCTAATACGATAAAGCTCAACAGATGTCTCCAACTGTTAAGGTTCAGGTCTGCGGGGCACAGATCAAACCAACAAAAGAATTTTTTTATTATATCAGGAAAGGGGAGTGTAAGACCCAGTTCAAACCAGGCTAGATAAGCACAGATTTCTCCATCTCTAACATCGCCCGGGCGATCTTGAGAATCTGGGACCCTGAAAGCAACATTTTTGGGAAGTTTGAACTTCGCCCATAACTCCTTCAGCATACTTTCAGTAATTACACTCTCACCCTCTTCTCTGCGATCAGACCGACCAGAGGTTTCGCCAGCCCTGTTCGGGGGATCATCAAAAGCATCGACAATCCTGACCCCCGAACTGGAGGGAGGAACTACCATTCTATTTTCATCAACATTCACTAATTGCATTTGAGGATCAGTCACAGAAGGACTTCCCAAACCAGGGTGTGATTCTAAGCCAGACATGGCGAACAAGAGAAAGAGATGAAACAAACAAGAAGGACTGAAGAAGGGGACTAAAAGTCGAACCTGAAACCAAGAAAGAATTATGAACACCGGGGATCCTCCAAAACTTCAAGATATGTCGAATGGCGGTCTGGTACTGTGGAAGTAAATACAGAAGAAAGGTATGAAAGGCTTTTCCCTCTCTCTATATACACATTCGAAATATGAGCCTTCCAAGACGAGCCGACACAACGGTTGAAAGTAATGATGAGTTCTAGAGTATCGGCTGCGCAATAAATGACGCGTTAAACCGGCGTCTTGAGAAATAGGAAGGCAAAACGTATGACTCTTCACAAAACCCTCAACCCTAGTTAAAACCCTAGCTTTTGACAAGGGCTCGGGGGGGGGGAGTAGCTGATATACCATAAACAGACACGCCAATCGGTTTGAGACACGTGTGCCTATCAGATTAACAAATCTCGATCCTACAGAGCTCGTATATTTCGGTCATACAGAACAGCTACAAGCCTTCGGGGTATTCTCATATATGTCTATCATACAGAGCAGCCATAAGCCTTCGGGGCATTCTTATTTATATATCATTCAGAACCGATGAACTCGGTCATACAGTACAGATGGAGCGTTCAGGATATTCTCATGTACATCGTCCAGACCTCCTGTTCTGGACAGTATTTATTCGACACTGCATATATGGTTTCCTTAACAGCCGTTAAGCGGGGAATAAGGAAACAGCCTTCAACACGGAAACTACTATCTATGGTTATCTCCATCTACGATTCAATGCTCCACAAGGTAACTGCAAATCTCTGATGATCAAATCCCGATATTCGTGGCGGCAAAACCTAATCAAAATTAAGAGAACCACGGCTTATATATTAAACCCTAGAGGTACGCTTTGGATTCTTATGCTCATTCTTTGACTTTCAATACAGTCTTTCAATTCCCTTACTTACTTAAGCATCGGAGCGGCTACCGCCGGAGCCAATCCGGTGGTCCTCTGATCATCTTTCTGAGTGTTCTACAGGTCACGGAGCCCTCACGTGTTGCGAGTCAAAAAGTGCAGCATCAGTTTGGCGCCGTCTGTGGGAACGACTAATCTCTACGTGCTTTATTCGTAAACTCATCTTTTTCCCCACCGGAAAACCATGGCACCAAATCTCCGACCCCGACAGAATACTCAGAGTTCGCAAAACGCTCAGCGTCAGCCGCCTGCTCCACGCACAAGGGGACCAGCGGCCAACCCTATGCGACAAGAGATCGAAGCAATAAAACGACACAATGAACTGGTGCAGGAGCAGTTGCTAGCCATTACTAGAACGCTGGCAACGCTCACGCAGAACCAAGCGGCGGCTTCTCCTAGCCCACCAGTCAACTTCGTTGCGGGAACGCAACCCCCGGTTGCCACGGGGAATGAAGAACTTCGTGGGCAGGCCCCCACTAACCAGACCTCACCATTGGATCCGAAATGCCTGAGATAATAAAGTTTGACTATTTATTTGCCCCATTTGGACTTCGTTTGACTTATTTGTGACTCAAGGGTAAAATAGAAATTTTACCTATTTAATAAAATAATTTAATAAATAATTTTATTAATTTATTATTTTTCAAGGGCGTGATTGCATAAATTTTCCAAAATTTGGGCCACAGTGTAAATCCGTAAGACAGTTGGGGGTCAAAGTATAAATATCCAAAGTTCTGGTCTGAACCAGTTGGTTCAGTTCAATTTCAAGTGAACTGGTCCGGTCTTAACTGAACCAACCGGTTCGGTCGGTTTAATCACGTAAGGCTGACGTCATGATGACGTCAGCCCTAATGGCTTATAAATTTAAAACATAATACCAAAACGACATCGTCCTACTTAACCGTTTTATGCTATGGGTCGGGTTCTGACCCGAACCCGATTTGATCCAAAATCCGAACCTTTACTGTTCACCTTTTTCCTCAATACCTCCGCACTGTAACCCTAATTTCTGAAGCTACATACTTCCATTTTCGTGCATTCTAGGTTGCTTATTTTTCTCTGTTTTTACCCTAAATCATTTCTGGGATATCAAGGATTATTTTTGCATTCATTTGAGAGTTCAATATGAGCTCATATGTTCGGTCCATAGAGGAATAGCCGAACTTGTAATGGACTGGTAAATCCTCAATTCACCACCATTTTTGATGAGGTTTGGTTCTGTGTGATCCTCACGACAAGGAGGTTTAACCCCCATTCCAAAAACGGGATTTAAGGGTCTAAAATAGAGACTGGGTTTCATGGCCGAAACCTGCAACTTGTGATTTCATGGTCGTTTCTTAAGCTTTTCGATCGTGGTCACACGTTTTAGAGTGTTTGTAGGGTTTAGTTAAGGTCCCCATATACTAAATACAGTTTGATTGCCATTGGTTCAAACCTGCTATGAGCAAGGTCTCCCATGGCTGCCTTCTTCTGATTTGGTGTTTTAGATCGTTTCCAAGGCCAAATTTTATGCTTATATTCATGTATCAATGTCCTAAACATCATACATGCATAAATAAAATTTAAACAGCCTAAACACATGCATGATTTCTAGAGAGAGAAATTTAATAGTTTTTGGTGGTTTTACCTCTAGCAGTATCTTTCTTCCTCTCTCCCTTCTGGTTTTCTTTCCTTTCTTCTTCTCAGAATTCTCCCTCTCTCTTTCTCTCTTTCTATCTCTTTCTATCCGTGTGTCATGGGTGTGTATATATATCATATATGTATATATGTATATTTCTCTCACTCCCATACTCCATCACAATCAACAGCTATACCTCACAGATTTTGGGCCATCCCTTCTCCCATTCCTCCTCACCTAATAGCATATAATATACATAGGCACCTTACCTCCCTTAACTTCATGTCTCCTCCACTACATATATATATATATATATATTTATATATTATATGCCACACACACACACGGCTGCTTTGGCAGCCTTTTCTTTTTCATCTTTTCCTTTTTTTTTTCTTTTGTTTTATTTCTTTATAATTTTGCATGTACATATATATATATATACTTACATATATACATATATATATATATATACTATACCATTTTTATACGTACATATGTACATATATATATTTATATATATTTTCTCAATTCGTAATTGCACACCTGCACCTTATTTTAGATATATTGCATGTGTATATGTATGCATGCATGGAACTGCATGTGTGCACGCATTAGGAGGCTGGGTTCCGGGTCACTTGTCGTGACTCAGCATTGGTCATGTATTACAGGGTTCTCATTTTAAGGCGATGTAGTGCAATTGATATTTCATAAAATATAGAGTTCAACAGTTCTAAGTATAATTGATGAAGTGTTACCCGACCCGGTTACCTCGATATATGTGCCAATCCAGGTCGGGGTATTATAATAATAGAGTCCCTTGCGAACCCCAAACCCTGTTTCTTTTAAAAAGGCGGCTGAGTTTTATGTAACCCAACCAAAAACTCACGGTGCTTATGCACATCTTGTATTTAAATACATTTCATTTAAATACTTTCTCCCGTGACATTCTTCAAATAAATACTTTTCAAGAGTATTCAAACACAATCTATATAACTTCATAATAGAACTTTCAATACTCAGAATATACGAATTCAGAATATATCTCAGAGATTTTTCCATTTAAAAACTCAAATATGCTAAGGCATATTTAAAGGAAACTGTAAATAAATCTGTTTTCTGAACAGAATAATTTAAAACAGAAAGCGTAAGAAAACTAAATTCGATATTCAAATACTTCTCATGACTTGAACTCAAAACTTCTTTGAAATCCGTGGAGTTAAATCTCCACTTCGAATGCAGGGTTACTCACCTCGGTCTGTAGGGTTAGTGCTAATAATGCGCCTTCCCACTTCCTCTGTAGTTCCTAAGAACAAATCATAATAGTCTCGTTAACTTCACATTTACTTCAAATATCTCCTACTGATGCTTCTTAACTTCTTCTAGATCGTATTTAATGTTAACTAAAATCTTAGGCGCTATACTGTTTGAGTATACTCTTCTAGTAACTTCATTAACTCATAAGGTTAAATCTTATCATTTCACATGTTTACGTGTCACGACTTTTCGTATTTCGTTTCTAATATGTACCACACTATTTAGTTTGGTACCTCGGGCAGTGCACTAATTTATTGTCACTTGACTTATGCTATTCGTCAAATTTTATGCCTCTTTACTTTAAGTATCTCTTTTGGTCAAATAGACTCTACCATTGAGTCCGGAGCGTCGAAGAAAGTCGGTTTAGGCTTTCCTAACATTTAATTCGGACTATTATATGTAAAAGGACAAAATGGTCATTTACAATTTTACGTGTCTCATTTTTCTGTACTTCGTTTCATAATTTGGACTCCATTATTGAGTCTGGGATGTCAAAGAAAGTCAATTTAGACCTTCCCTGGTTTTAATTTGGCTTTTGAGGTATTTTGTCATTTTACCCCCTTACGTGTCTTTATGTTTGGGACCTCATCTAGTGTCGTGGACCTCACTATTGGACTCAGAAGGTCCGAGATAGTAAGAATAAACTAATAACTTGTTAATTTTGGACAATAGGTATTTTAGTCATTTACCCCTTTACGTGTCTTTATTTTTCAGGCCCCGTCTCGTAAAACGGGCCCTATCATTAGTCTCAAAATATCCAAAATAGTAAGGATACACTATTCATATGTTTAATTTGGACTTCATTTGCTTCATATATGACTTAGGGGCAAAATAGTAATTTTGCTTTATTTATTAAATAATTAAATTAATTATTTAATTATTTTTCCAGGGGCTTAATTGCATAAAATTCTCATCAGTTGGGCCACAGTAGGATTGTCCAGAAGTTCTGGGGTCAATCCGTAAATAAGAAAAGTGTTGGTTTATTGATTTAAATTAAAACCAGAAAACCAAAGGGTTCAATTTGATCTTAAGTGAACCGGTCTGGTCTGGTTGTAAACCAACCGGTTTAGTGGGTTTATTTACATGTGGCTGACGTCATGATGACGTCAGCCCTAGCGTTCATTTAATTAAATCAAATGCAAAACGCCGTCGTCCAATTAATTCGGTGGCAAGCCTAGAGGCTGCCACGTATCCGAGTCGACTCAGCCTCATTTAAAAAAATCGAGTTGACTCGTCTTCTTCTTCCCCACGTTGACCCCGTTTGAAAACCCTAATCCCGATTCCCATTTCTTCCATTTTCGTGATTTCTTACTCAGCTATTTCTCACTGTTTTGATTCCAAAACATTCCTAAGGTATAAACGACCAACCTGGCATTCATTTGGGAGTTCGAAATGAACTCTTTGTTTCGGTTTTTAGTCTTGATAACTTAGACCTATCAACTGATCGTAAATACTCATTTCTTAGCCAAATCAAATGGGATTTGTTCTATCTTGACCCATTTTCTTTATAGTTTCATTTCCCATTTTATTTGATCCATTTTGGTGGGAGTTTGATAGGTTGGTTTCAACAACCGAAACCTGCAACTTATGTTATGAGGGTCATTTCTTGTGATTTATGATCGCGGTTGTAGGTTTTTAACATGTTTGTGGAGTTTAGTTGAGGTCCCATGAACTGAATATGGTTTAATTGCCATGGTTTCAGACCTGCTTCAAGCAAGGTCTCCCATGGCCGTAGCTTCTGGGTCTCATGTTTTTAATTGCTTTCATGGTCTAAAATCATGCTTGACACACTTCTAAACATATATTAAACATCATACTTTAATAAATAACTCTAAAACAGTTCCTAATACATCAAAATTCTAGAGAGAGAAACATGAAAATTTTGAATATTTCTTACCTTTTTGTCGTAGGTTTTATCTCTTTCTCTTTCTGGTTTTCCTCCTCTTCTTCTCCTTCAGTTCCTTAGTTCTTTCCTTACAAAACAAGCATGCAATGCATGCTTGTTTCTTTTAAAGAAGAGGCAACTGACTTTTCTCTCTCTCCTTTCTCTCCCTCTCTCTACAATCTGACTCCATAGCCCTACCTTAGCCCTCACAGCTCATCAGCTTCATTTAATTTTGCTCTTCCCCATTTCACTTTGCATTAAATTTATTTTTGGATTTTATGCTTGATCTTTACATGTTATATATATATATATATATAATATAACACACACTAACACGTCAAGATACACACACACACACACACTGCCGACACACACACACACACACCACTGATTTTATATCCTAGATATTTTAGGTTTTATATACCTTTGTATATTTATACATACATATTATTTTAATTATCTTATATACATACTTATACATATACATGTACATATACATATAGATATTTGTATATTAAATATATTTTCTCTTGTTTCCATGTGTACACACATATATATATATATATATATATATACTTAATTTCATATGTACACACACTTGGTGTGTGTATTTCACTTTATCAAAATATACATATTTAGAATTATATGTATATACGTAATATTATGCATATAGATACATAATTAAATTTTGTATCCTTCGATCCTCAGTTTATCTGCAGTTATTTTTTAACAACAGTTCGTTATCTCGTAATACGTGCCATATGACTCGGTATCCCGGGTCGGGATATTACAACGGTAGAGTCTGATTTATGAGAAGAAGTCTCGAGAGGTAAAGACCCGTAAAAATACAAAATAACTGTTTTTCCCTTTTTAACTCGGATGTCCAAATTAAATTCCGTGAAAGCCCAAACTAACTTTCTTCGACGTTCTGGACTCAACAGTAGAGTTTAATTTGGCAAAATAGAAACTCATAAAATAAAGACATAAAATTTGATGAATAGCATAATTCAAGTAGCAATCAAACTGAGTTGTATTTCATGATTTTAGGGACACGGAAAGGTAAGGAGAAGGTGGTCTAACCTTTTGCATTCCACTACTAGTTCCGCTACACACTGAGTACATCTTCTTGAGTTCAGACTGACCCATCAGGTACGATATATTGTGCTAAGTAAGAAATAGAATTAAGCTTAGGAGTAAATGCCATGTTGACTTGATGACCTCCATATTTGTTTGATTGTTCATATGTCTATGTGTTCCAAGTTATCTTTTTGGAAGTTTAGTGATGAATGTGGATCATGACTGTGTATATCGCATGAGTTAGCATAATGTGTGAATTATATTTTCGAGAATTGTTGAGATTATGGAATGTGTAACTTAAAGCATGTGTTTAAGTGAACTATGTATGCATATACCTTTGATGGAGGGATTTTGTGATTGGACTATTATTGTGTAATACATTGTTTAAAGCATACTTCATATGTGGATAAGATGCCTTATTGAAATTGCATTATGGCATGGTGGAATTAGAGCATATTGGCATAGTGTGATTCCTTGGAACATGGTGTGAGTTAAGCATTTGGTGCTGTGCATACTAGTTACTCAGGCCGTCGGGGAAGGTCCGTAAAGTGAGACATACTTGGTTACTCAAGCTGTCGGGGAAGGACCGTAAAGTGAGTCATGGGTGTGGCATAGCATTTGCATGGGTGTGGCATACATAATGTTCATATACTGCATTGATGATATTGAATGCCATGTAGATATAAATGTATACTTGCACATGCCACGTCCTTAATTTTGTTTCTTGCATTAGCATTATAGTGTACCAGTAGTTGAGCTGACCCATTTGTGGGACAACATATTACAGATGATGTTCCCGGCACTTAAGACTTGGGGAAGTCTTGCAGAGTAGAGGAGATATGAGCTTAGGAGGATATTTGGCCAGTGGAGGCATATTTTGTGACGTAGGGCTTAAGCCAGAATGACATGTCGAATGTTTTTTTTATTGACTGTGCTTCATATGGATGTACATTGAAGGAAATGAATGTAAGTTTGGGTTGAATCCGTTAGATTGTCCTTTATTTTATTTTCTTTTAGTTTCGTTACTCGCTCCTCGGGTTTGCGGGAATTCGGGGTGTGACAGTGCCAGATGTACCTGAGGTAAAAAAGGAGAGTCTTGATGAGGCACACAGTTTTAGATTTTGTCACGACCCGAAACCCACCCTATGCGGATTTCGTGTCGCGGGGCCGACCCTAAGGCCGTCCCTACTTTTTCCATTCCTGTATCATAGAACTAATATGCAAAGTACCAAATTCTTAAAACAATAACAACGGAAGTTTATCACTACAATAGTCAGCGGAAGTCTTAACCTACATCATATGGTTTTACAGTACCAAGTCAAAACTAAACATAACCAGCACCCGTGGGTGGTGAATACATGGGAGAATTAAAACATAGTCTGATACAATTCTTCAAAATATCCCCCTATGCTTCCAGACTCCTATTGGGGTCTTGCGGTGTCATTACCTGAAAAGGGGTAAGTAGGGTGGAATGAGCTACAAGAGCCCAGCAAGTAAATACAGATCTCCGACACTGGTATCGAGGATCATAAAAGAATATGAATCCAAGAATAAGAATATGATAGCCAATCATAAAAAAAATAAGATGCTATGATAGCCAATGGGAACAATTGTCATGATGGCAATGAACAGTGGAATCACAATGTGTAATCAGTAGGAATGGCATAACAATGTTCTGAAATTCTCGACGATAATACAATAACAAGAAAATACTGCCAATATAATTGATCACAACAAATCAATAAAGGAATATCTCGCAATACAAGATAATCACAAGAATATTGTAATTCAACAATCATAGTTGAGCAATCATGTAAGAGATGCTTTTATACTATGTCAGGGCTTAGCACGCCCTCGGTCCTTGGGGGCCCGGTTTACCCCCTTCAGTGCATTCCAATGTATGGCCACATGTCCGTTCACGGACTCGACCCGAAGGTCTTCAGTGTATTTAAAAGCATCGGATGGATATTGTGACTGAGCACAAATCCAGTATACATAAACATTTCATGATCATAAATGATTCCATAGGAGTATATAAAAATGGAATATCATCAATTCAATGGAAACATAACAATAGGCATTTCAAGCACGGTTCAACATGATAACAATAGTACAACAATAAATCAATGTCCACCAGATAGAACAATATCACATTGTGGAGACAATAACATCAGATACGCTCAGGAGTACAAGTTTGGCAGTAAAAGAATGAACTTGGCTTGATAACACCACATGGAAGAGAAAGGGTATCTACTTACCTCTAATGAAATCTTAGCTTAGAAGTTCGTGAGTGGGCCCTTCCCCTTCAAGTTCCCTATATATCAATAAACGTGTTTCAGAATAAATGTTTATTCATCAATCTTACGTCTCGTCATCTTAAGTATCTCTAATGCCAATTTAGACTTCACCATTGAGTCCATAGGGTTCGGAATAATAAAAATTCACTAGTTCTTTAATTTAATCGGAGTCCATTTGACTCACTTATGAAGCAGGGGTATTTTGGTCATTTTTTACAAGTTGTAACTTTTTGGGACTCCGTCTCGTGAAACGGACCTCACCATTGGACTCAGAGCATCCGAGATAATAAAAATTGACTAATCATTTACCTTATTTGGACCTCGTTTGACCCACTTTTGAGTCAGGGGTAATATTGTAAAATGTACATTTTTCTATTGGGCCTTAGTGTAATTATTCAAAACTTTTGGGGTCATAATATAATTAGCCAGAGTTGCGGTCTGAACCATTGGGTTTACTGACTAGAAACCCTAACCGGTTCGGTTCTTCACTGAACCAAACGGTTCAGTTAAATTTAGAGAACCGGATTAACATATCCAATTTTCTCACTTTATCCACGGTTTGGACAACTCCAACCCAATTCCAATCCCTTATACCCGTGACCAAACAAGCCCAATTAATTTTAATTTCACATTCAAAACGACACAGTGTTGGACCTGTATTGCGGTCGGTCGGATCTCAACCCGACCCGACCCAGACCCGATCTCATCCTGACCCGAAGAAGCCCCCGATACTCCGGTTGTCTTCTCCGGTGGGGTTTTCCGGCCACGGTCGCCGGAATAGCGAATTTCCTCACGGATCTTAGCGATTTCACGTCCAAAATTTACTGTTTTCGTTCCAAATGAAATCTAACATTGTAAGGAACCTTTTAGGACCGGTTTTAACCTCCAACACCACCGGTTTCACGCACCCATTTCCAGTTTCCGGCGTTGCACCGGTGAGGGGATAACTGGCCACAGAATGGCCATTTCTTGACCATTTAAGCTGATTCGAATTGCGTTGGGTCCCTAGAGACTTTTCCTATCCATCCTATGGTTCAGTTTTCCACTTGGGTTCGCTTATTTTAAGTCACCATTTCAACCGAAACCCAGTTTTTGGTTTTTTTCTTGTTTTTCCTTCTTTGTTTCAGATCCTACAATTCCAGTAAGCAATTCTATAATTATACAAAATGAATTTAAAGAACAAAGACGTAGGAGTTTACCTATTCTCAAGCAACTGCTACACCTCAATTTTTAGTTTTCTCTCTCTCTCTCTAAGACTGGTTCTATTTTTTTCTCTCCTCATTTACCTTCTTTATCCCCTTAACCGACCCTCAGTCGGTGGCCCTTGCCACCTGTTGCTGCGGTGGCAGCATACCCGAGCACCAAGACACCTCACCAACTTTTCTTATATATATATATATATACATATATATATATACATATTATCCAATTTACCACATATATATATTTATATGTATTCATGAGATCACCTAATACATTATTACGCATACATATTCATATACACATATCCATTTAATTATGCAACGTAACTTAAAACAGTTCGGGTTTTATTATTGTATCGACTTACCTCGATATTTGTGCCGTACCCCGGGTCGGGGTATTACAGATTTGCTATACACCAGGGAATACAAAGATGTATCACAATATGAGGAAAACTTATTGAAGGTCAGGGATGAAGAGAGAGATAGCTGAATACATAGCACGATGTATGGAGTGCCAGCAGATCAAGGTTGAGCACCAGAGGCCAGGAGGACTTCTATAGTCGCTTCCGATACTAGAGTGGAAATAGGAACATATCATAATGGACTTTGTATCGGGTTTTCCTAAGACACCGCATGGGAATGATTCTATATGCTGATCATCGACAGACTAACAAAGGCAGCCCATTTCCTCGTGACCAAAATAACTCAGACTTTAGAACGACTAGCTATGCTGTATATCAGGGAGATCGTTCGATTACATGGAGTTCTAGTATCCATTGTGTCCGACCGAGATCCCCGATTTGTGTCTAAGTTCTAGAGGAGTCTACAGAGGGCTATGGGCATAGAGTTGAGTCTTAGCACTACATATCATCCAGAAATAGACGGACAGTCTGAAAGGATGATACAGGCTCTGGAGGACCTGCTACAATTCTGTCATTGATTTCAGAGGAAGTTGGGAGGATTAATGACCATTAGTAGAGTTCACATACAACAAAATCTATCAATCCAGTATTGGTATGGCACCTTATGAGGCACTATATGGTAGATAGTGTAGATCCTCACTATACTAGACAGAGGTAGGTGATAAGAATCTATTTGGGCCAAAGATAGTGGAATAGACCACAGATAAGATCTATCTCATCAGATAGCGTTTATTGACGACTTAGAGTTGACAGAAGAGTTATACAGATACTAGGAGGTGAGAGTTGGAGTTTATGATAGGTGACTACGTGTTTCTGAAGGTATCACCAATGAGGGGTGTGGTCAGATTTGGCATGAGGGGGAAGTTAGGGCCACGATATATTGGACCGTTCGAGGTTATTAAACGAGTCAGACAAGTGGCATATCAGCTTGCCTTACCATCTAAGCTAGCACACGTACACGATGTTTTTCATGTTTCCATGTTGAGGAAGTTTGTGCATCGCCCAGACCAGATAGTAGAGCACGAGCCCCTAGATGTTCAGGAGGACTTGAGTTATATCGAGCAGCTAGTATAGATCCTAGACAGACGAGAGCAAGTTCTTCGGAACAAGACCATCCAGCTAGTAAAGGTGTTGTAGGGGAACCATTGACTTGAGGAGGCTACTTAGGAACGTGAAACTCAAATGCGTGCCGAGTATCCTCATTTGTTTGCACCATGATATAGCTAAGTTTGGGGGACCAAACATATTTAAAGGGGGGAGAATGTAAAACCCCAACCCGAAATATGACTGAGCGACCATGTAAACCCGATCTGTTAAGGCTCTATATTTTGATATTGAATGAAACGAACGATTCTAGATTATGAATAGTTTTTAATGTACAGACAGTGCTAGGCAATGCTGAGCAACACAAAATCGAGTGTCGAAGTGCGCGTATATATATATATATATGTATGTATAAATACATGTAAATGGCTGCCATGCACGCAGCATGTCTTGTGATGGGGTAAGGTGTATTATATGAAATGTATATGCATAAATAAGGCTGCCATGCACGCAACATGTCTTGTGTATGTTTAGGGTATTGGGGGAGTGTGTCAAGAGGGCTGCCGACTTGAAAATGTGAGAAGTATGTAAGTAAGGAGTATTATATTATATATGTATGTAAAATTCTTGAGGAATTAAATGTAACTGAAACCAAACGAAGAAAAAGAGGGAAGTAGACAAAATTAGAGAGAGAAAGAGAAAGAGAGAGAGAGAGAGAGAGAGAGAGAGAGAGAGAGAGAGATAGAGAGAGTTAAGGAAGGTGGCTAAAGGGGGGAAGAGAGAGAAAAGTAGGCGGTGAGTTTGTGCATATATATGTGAGGAGAGTTGGACGCAATTCAGAACCAAGAAAGGAAAAACTGAGGCCAAGGGAGGAGTTCTGAGATTCAAAAGGAGAAGCTAGGGTGACTCAGAAGGAGATACTACGAGCAAACTTGGAAACTAGGTAAGCTGAGTCAATTTCTGTTTTTAAATTTTGAAGCATGAATTATAGATTGAATAATAAGGTCATACCAAGCATGAATTTAGGATTTTATTGCCAAAAAAATCAGTTAAAAAGGGTTAGAAATGGGGGAGAAAGAAGTAGTTACAAGTTCTTAAGGATAATTCGATTTTTGGATTTTTTTTGGCATTAAACTTGGATTAAATGATAAGAAACTAATCCTCTTGGGTACAGAAACTTAATTGAAGAAAAAGAGAGAGAGAAAACAGTGAAGAAATCACCACGAAATAGGCTCGCTGGAAAAATGAATTTTTCCACTAGAGCCACTGTTTCTGCATATTCGTGAAGGTGGGATGGCTTAAATTGAAAACTAAGTTTGGATATGAAATCCTCATGAAATTTTGAAGAATACCATATTGAGTTTGGTCGGGAAAATGATCGAAAAATATTGGCCGTCGCCGGAGGGGATGACGGAACCCCACCGGAGAAGATAATGAGCAGTATATCGAAACTATGTCGTTTGGGCTTGAAATGGAATGAAACTACACCGTTTAGATTATTATTGTTTTGAATATATATATATATATATATAATATGGTCTGTTAGGCTACTGGTTTATGGAATTAATTAGGTATGTTGATTGGGGATGGAGTTATCGTATCCCTGTTCTACCCTAGTCCACTGTTTGGCTCAAAGTATTAAAGAAAAAAAATACGCGGGGGCTACTGCCCCCACGGTTCGAACCAAGGATCAAGGCAAGGGAGAGACTTAACATGGACACATGGACCACTTGCCACTAAGGCACATGTGATCCTTTGTCACCAAAATAAGTATATATTTTATAATTAATTAAATAAATCAATTGAATTAGAATAATTAAGATAATTAACCCGTAGTCCAAAATAAATGAATAAATAGTGTTTTCTTATTATCTCGAATATTATAAGACCAATGAAAGGGTTCCTTTTACGAGATGGAGTCCCAAAAAATAAAGACCCGTAGAAATGCTAAATGACCATAATACCCCTAGTAATGCCCGAACCCAAATCGAAATTCGCAAAAGCCTGAACCGACTTTTTTTGACATGTTAGACTCAATAGTAGAGTATAAATTAGTAATATAGATACTTATAGTAAAAAGACATAAAATTTGATGAATAACATTAAAACTGAAACGTGTTTACTAATATATGGGAAACTCGAAAGGAAAGGAGAAAGTCACGGAATAATGAACTAAGAACGCATTGAAAAGGTAATTAAAACCCTATCTCTCACATGTGGTCTTCAAGCCATGTTTATTCCATTACTGCCAGACTTGTATTCTTGTACGCACCAAATGTTTATCATTTCCACAATGTGATATTGTTCTATCTTGTAGACATTTATTGACTGCTATATCATTGATCATTACATAGTACTATGCCTTGAAAGGTCTACTATTATACTTTTAGTAAATAAATGAAATTTCATCTCTATACACTCTTATGGAATCACCAATGATCACGATAGTTTATGAATGCCTAAATTATGCTCAATCACAATATCCATCTGATGCTTTCTATATTGACCGGACCTACAGGTCGAGTCCGTGAACAGACATATGGCATTTTATGCACTGAGTTTGAGGGGGGTATGCCGACCCCAAAAGACCAAGGGTTTTCCAAGCCCTAAAATAGCGTAAATGCATTTCTTATGTTGACTTATATGACTACGTTTATTGCATGACACTTCTTCCTATGATATTGGGAGTTTACTCCTTATTGTGATTGATTGTTATCGATTTATTGCAGTAGTACACTTATATTGACAGATTTCTACTAAGAGTTTCATATTGATGTTATATCCATTACTTATAATTGATTATTGTGACCCTAATTTTTTTATTGGCCATTGTGGCATTTTATTCTTATTGGCTATCGCAGCATCTCATTTCATGATTAGCTATCATGTAAATATTCATGGATTCATATTTTTTTTATGATAACCCTAACCAGTGTCAGAGATGGGAATTTACTTACTGAGCTTTGTTAGCTCACTCTGACTTACTTATTATTTCAGGTAGGGATGCTGTGACACCGTAGTAGGAGTCTGAAAGCATAGGAGGACATTTTGAGAAATGTATTAGTTATGATGTAGTTCTCCCATGTATTCACCACCTAAGGGTGATGTTATATTGGTTCTTTCTTTTGACATTGTAGAACTTTATTATGTATTTAAAGACTTATGTTGATTTACTGTTTAACTTTTATACATTGCATATTATTACTATGATACATGAATGAAAAAAAAGGGACGGCCACAGGATCGGCCCCGCAATACAAAGTCTGCATAGGGTGGGTTTCGGGTCGTGACATGTGTGATAGGGTTTCAGAGTTATTAGGCCAATGTCGGATGATTTTGCTTGTAAAAACCGCAAGATGGGTCATTTTTTTGAAAAATTAAATGCTCAAAACATTGGGAAGATATATAAGTTGCAAACTAGGGATCCAAATTGAGTGCTATAAGTTTGTACTCGTCTATTTTATCATTTGTGACATGAGTGATAGGGTTTTCGATTTGTTAGGTCGATATCGGGTGCTTTTGCGGGTAAAAATTGCAAGATAGGTCTTTATTTTTGGAAAATTAAGTGCTTAAAACATTGAAATGTTTCATAAGTTGCAAACCAGGGAACCAAACAGAGTGTTGTAACTTTTTGCTCATCTATATTGTCATTCGTGAGTTGTGTGATGGGGTTTTGGGGTTATTTGGTCGATATCTAGTATTTTGGCCCTTAAAAATCACAATATGGGTCTTTTGTTTTAGAAAATTAAGTTCTTAAAACGTCAAAAACTTTTATAAGTTACAAACTGGGGATCCAAACTAAGTGTCGTAACTTTGTGCTCATCTATTTTTTCATTCGTAAGTTGTGTGATGGGATTTCAGGGTTGTCTGGCCAATATCGGGTGATTTGGCCCCTAAAAACCACAATATCGCTCTTTTTTTTTTTGGAAAATGAAGTTTTTAAAATATTGAAAAGTTTCATAAGTTGCAAACTGGGGATCCAAACTGAGTGTTACAACTTTGTGCTCATCTATTTTGTCATTCATGAGGTATGTGATGAGGTTTCTTGGTTGTTTGTTCGATATCTGGTGTTTTGGCCCCTAAAACCCACAAACGATGTCTTTTGTTTGGAAAATTAAGTTCTTAAAATGTCAAAAAGTTTCATGAGTTGCAAATTAGGGAGTCAAATTGAGTGTCGTAACTTTGTGCTCATATATTTTGTCTTTCGTGAGGTATATAAAAGGGTTTCAGGGTTGTTAGGCCAATATTAGGTGTTTTGGCCCCTAGCAACCACAAGATGGGCCTTTTTTTGGGAAAATTAAGTTCTTAAAAAATCATAAAGTTTTATAAGTTGCAAACTGAGGATCCAAACTGGGTGCTCATCTATTTTGTTAGTCTTAAGGCGTGTGATGGGGTTTTAGGGTTATTAGGTCGTTATCAAATGTTTTTGACATAAAAAACCACAAGATGGTCCTTTTTTTTTAGAAAATTAATTTATTAAAATATCAAAAAGTTTCGTAAGTTGCAAACTAGGGATCCAAACTGAGAGTCATAACTTTGTGCTCACCTAGTTTTCCATTCGTGTGGTGTGTGATGGGGTTTCGAGGTTGTTAAGCCAATTTCAGGAGTTTTGGTAGCTAAAAACCACAAGTTGTCTTTTTTTATGGAAAATTAGTTTCTTAAAATGTCAAAAAATTATATAAGTTACAAACTAGGGATCCAAACATAGTGTCATAACTTTTTGCTTATTTATTTTTTTCATTCATAAGTTATGTGATGGGGTTTCGGGATTGATAGGCCAATATCATGTGCTACGGCCACTAAAAGTCACAAGTTGTGTAATACCCTAACCCAAATTGTAATCGATCGAGCCATGTAAACCTGAGCCATTAGGGCTTTCTATTTTAATATTGAATAAAATGGACAATTTGGAAACTCAATAGTTTTGAAAGTACGGATAATGCTCGGGTGAGGTCCGAGCAAGCCATGAACGAATACCGAAATAGAAATAAAAAAATTTAAAATAAATAAAATAAAATGAAATAGAATAAAAAGAAAAAAATAAAAATAAAAGGAAAATAAAATAATAAAATAAAAATAAGTAAAAATATATATATGGAAAATAGTATATACATTTATATGTGTAGGTGTATAAATACATACACACACATATATATATATATATCAGTGTATATATGAAAGCATGACACACATATATATATATAATAAACTGTATATGTATATAACCACTTGGACAGGCATGCAGCTATTTGTGATAAGGGAAGGGGGCATGATTTAGGGATCTAGGAGATTTAAAAAAAAAAAGAAAAAGAAAGATAAGGCTATTGAGGGAAATCAGGAACAGAAAAGATATGAGAGAGAGAGAAAGAGAGAAATGGTGGGCGTTGCAAGTGGGAGAAACCACCTATATATATATATATATGCGTGTGACCTTAGAAGAAATCAGAAAAGTAGGAAGAAAAGATAGAAACTGAGAGCATTTTGAGGAGTTCAGAGGGTTCAGAAATGGAAAATCAAAAGTAGAAAAGGAATCTACAACCGAAACGAGTAAGTTTAAATTTAGAATTTGTCATTTTATGCGTTCAATTTTTAGAGTATAAAGCATGCTAAAAACCCTAGGGCCATGTAGCTGAATCTAAAAGAAAATGATTGCAAAACGAATAAAGGGAAAAGAGTTAGAAATGTGGTAGAAATATACAGTTGCAAGTCTTGATGATAAATTCGGTTTTTTTAGAATTTTATGCATGAAGGTTGGTTTAATTGCTTAGAACATATTCCTATAGGGTGCAGAAGTTATGTAGAAGTTACTCTAATAAAAAAATTTAGAAACTAGGCACGAAATTGAAAGAAACTAGTTGGCCGGAGCTACGGTTTCTCTTTATTTCGTGAAGATGAAGTGAACCAATCTAAAAACTAAGTATAGAAATGGAAAGCCTATGAAATTTGGAGGGGAACTGCATCGAATTAGGATAGAAAATTGATTGAAAAAGGGTCGTCGGTGCCAGAGAAGACGCCGAAAACCCACCGGAGCCTCGCCAGATAAGCGTGGTCAAGATGATGAACAGTGCCCTAAAACGGCACCGTGTTATACTAAGTAATATTGATACTGCGTCACTTAGTGTGTGAATGATTTTAATTTAAATCAGAATTTTGGGTGTTTGGTTGGGGGCTTAAGAAATCGAAATCGGAATAAGAATAGCTTATCCCTATTTTGATCTATTAGCCACTATTTGGCTATCCCTATTTAGAATAGTAAAATATGAAATTATGAATTGGCCCAAGAGTTTAGAGAAATTGTAAAAGGGCCCTAGGCTTATGTTTATTATGAATTGACCCAAAGAATAAAATAAATTAATTAAATATTAACTTAATTAATTAGAAATAGAAAAAATTACTAAAATACCCCTAAGTCAAAAATGAGTCAAACGAACTTCGATTAAAGTAAATGAATAGTAAATTTTTATTTTTTTAAACATTCTGGACTCAACCGTGGAGTTCGATTTATGAAAAAAGGTCTCGAGAAGTACAAACACGTAAAAGTGTAAAATAACCATTTTGCCCTTTTTAGTACATATGTACAAATTGAAGTTTGCAAAAGCTTAAACCGACTTTCTTCGATATTCCAGACTCAATGGTAGAGTCTAAATTAGTAAAAGAGATACTTATAATAATGCGGCATAAAATTTGATGAATATCATTAAAACTGAACCATGTCTACAGAATGATAGGGAACTCAAAGGGAAAAGGAAAAGTGACGGGATACTGAGGTAGATCACACGGACTAAAGGTAAGTAATGTCATGCCCCAAATTTTCACAAACCTAGAGAGTGAGTGAAATGAAATAAGAAAAGTAAATGAAAGGCCATTTAGATGGATTTAATTGATTATGCATTTATTTCCCCATGTTTCCCCAAGATTTTAAATGAAAACTTATTATTGGGCTTAACCAAAATGGTCTTCTAATGCTAATTAAACATCTCCCCAAATCACTTTTCAAAATAGGTCTAAGTCATGTTTAGAAATGGTCTCAAAAATAGCCCCAAAATGTCACTAAGTATGCCTTGGAATGATGGCCCAAATGGGTCCCAAATACCCTAAGGTATGGGCTAAGAATAGATCAAAAGGTCCACCAAAATTAGTCTAAGGAAGTGGCCAAACATGGCCCATGAGAGTGGCAAAACATGGCCCCAAAAGAGTGGCCAAATATGGCCCAAAATGGTGGCTAAACATGGCCTAAGGATTGGCCAAACATGGCCCAAAAGGGTGCCCAAACACAGCTCAAAAGGGTGGCCAAACATGGCTAAAAAAGGTGGCCAAGGTGTGGTGTCTAGGGGCTGTCAGGTTGGGTGTCAAGGACATGGCATCATGATGGCATGCACAAGTGCACAGGGGCAGTGGAAAACACGGGGCTGGCGCGCACGCACAAGCAAGTGGGCGCGTGGCTGGCTGGGCAAGGGGGGCTGGTTTGGATTTTTCCTACATGTTTACTATAGCTGGCTACAGCTGAATTTCTCTGTCCAACAGCCAATTTTATTTATTTTCCAAATTATTTTCCTAAGTTTTGAAGGCTACTTTTCCCCATTTTTACCCCACTTCTTCAAGGTTTTTACCCCCCCCAAATTTTGGCACCTTTCTCACCTATTTAAAGGGTGTTTTAAACACCTAACGAATCCTTTAATTTTTCCAAACTTTTGGCATAATCTCCTTTGTTTTCTAAGCATTATCCACCTAATATTTTGCAACCATTCATGTATACAAGCATTACACATTCCATCCTCACTCGATGGCCACAAGTTCATTAAAATTAAACGTACATCTAATGTTCTCAACATATACATATGATGCTCATTAAACAAACATTTCCGACATGTCATTTGGGTTTAAACCCTTACATTTCAAAATGGCCTAAGGCCTATAAAGTGTACATTTTGAAGCTATAAGCCTCTAATCCCCAATGCTTTGCAATATCAATATGCATGACACACACATGCAACTCTATGCCACACCTATGTCTCGCTTCACGATTCTTCCCCGTTGGCATGCAAGTACCAATTATATGTCTCGCTTCACGATCCAAACCCCGTTGGCTTATGAGTACCAATGGTCGATTTTGAGTTTTTCACCACAAGATCTGCACCCTCATAATGCATAGCACCAAGTGCTCACTCACGCCATATTTCCAAGGAATCACAATATGCTAATATGCCTCGATTTCCTTATGCAATTTCAATAAGACAATTCATCAAATGCATGGTATTCACCTTAAGTTATGCATTATACCCAAAGTAAATCATAACTTCCAAACCCCAAAACTTCTTTTACATGAACACATGCCATATACTATCCATTTCAACATATGCTCAAGTCACACATTTACAATCTTACCAATTCACAAAGAACACATAATTTTCACAAGGCATCCATGCATCAAACAATCATATTTTTCAAAACACATAATCTATCCACATGAATATAAGCCACCATGTAGTAATTTAAAAACAAATGCAAGGTACATCTTCATCATAGTAACAAATCCTCAAGGAATTCAAAGAATACAAAAGTACATAAACTACCAACTCTAAGTTTTCAAACCAACTACCACCTAAGTGATTTTCTAACATTAGGTAAACACCTAAATCACTCAACCAACGTATAAAAAGGCAAAGAAACTTAAATTTATTCCTAACTTAGCAAGATATCATACCGAAAAGGGTTTTTCTCAACCCTTGGGAGTTGTGTTCGCTGTGCAACTGAGCCGATCAGTGAGATTGTAGCCCTTGGCATGGAGAACAACTTCTTATAAGGAAGTCTTGCAGGAATCCTAGCCTAGGGATGTCTTTTGGTGGCTTGAAGCTTGGAAAACCTTAGATTTCTCTTCAATTTTCTCCCATACACGACTTGATACTGTATCTCAGACCAAAAATTTGATTTTTAACTCTAAGGGACTATATTTATACTAAAGAGGCAGAAGGGCAAAATGACCTTTTTGCCTTTAATGAATCCGGGACCTAGTTACACTACAACCCGTCCCGAAATGCCTCAATTCGACATTTTGCTTTAGCCAAAGTTCTTAAAATTATATTAAATGAAAATTTTAAAAAAAATTTATTTTTGGCCTGCGACCGGGTTTGGTCGGTTCCAAATTTTCAAACTATCTCCAATTAAGCTCAAATTCGCATAGGAGATGTATTTTAACATTCTAAGCATGTTTCTCATATATGACATACTCAAAGTATGTTCCTAAACATGACTTATGCCTAAATGATGCATGTATAGCGTCCTACTAGCAAACAGTACATGAACAGTGCCTTACGGGCAAAAACGAAAAATTTACCCTGATTTTTTAGATCTTTACAAGTAAACTCCTATCTCTTATACGTGGTTTTTCAAGCCACATTCTTTCTATTACTACCAAAATTTTGTACTCATGTACAAACCCACTGCTATTGTCCCACCATTGATATTGTCCTATCTAGTGGATGCTTATTGACCGTTATCTCATGATTGCTTTATTATACTGTGCCTTGAAAGACCTATCACTCATGATTGCTTTTTCGTACTATGCCTTGAAAGGCCTATCATTGTATGTTATTACATGATATTCCATACCTTATACACTTCTTATGAAATTACAATAGAATCTTGATTTATGATAAATGCTAGATTTTGTGCTCAGTCACAATATCCATCTAATGCTATCTGACTGAGAAGACCTACGGGTCAATTAATGGGACCTACGGGTCGAGTTCGTGAACGGACACATGGCAATGATGGCGTTTTTACGTAGTGAGTTAAAAAGGGCATATTATATATATTCATGTTAAGGGGTGTATGACAGGCCCCCAAAAGACCGAAGGTCTGCCAAACCCTGAACAGAGTAAATGCATCACTCATGTTTGACTACTATGTTGACGTTTATTGGATTCATAAGATGTTTTCATTTCCCTATGAATAGTTCCATGTTGATAGTTCCTTATTTATTGGCCTTGACTTTGATCGGTTTATTGTGGCAGTATATTTATGTTGACTATGATTATTGAGCTTTTCCCATATTCATGCTATACCATTACTTATACTTGTTTATTGTGCCTTACTATTTATTGGCCATTGTGGCATTTTTACCATTGACTATAACTGTTTCCATGATTGACTATCATGTTCACCCTATGATTATATATGTTTCTATGTTAACCTTAACCCGTATTACAGATAGGCTTTTACTTACTAAGTGTTGTTAGCTCACCCCACTTATTATTTTTTCAGGTGAGAATGCTACAAAACCACAATAGGAGTTCAGGTGCTTAAGAAGACAGTTGAGGAGCATGATAGAAGTGAATAGAGTCTCTCCCATGTACTTACCACCTAAGAGTGGTTGTATGTTGTGTTTATGTCGGTTTATAGTTTTCAATTATTAAAAAATATTTTGTATTAAGGCTTTTTCTAATCTACTGTTAAGTTACATTGTATAATGTTATCATTGATACAAAGAAAAGGAAAAAATAGGGACGACCATTAGGTCAGCCCCGCGACACGAGATCCGCATAGGGTGGGTTTCGGGTCGTGACAACTTGGTATCAGAGCAGAGTCTTAGGTTTTAGTGAGTCATAGGAGACAGGATTAGAGTACTAGAACGATTAAAGTCTAAGAGTCAGTCTATAGATAACATTGACATTATTAAGATAGACTGTTATGTGAACACTTACTGTTATTTTATGTATACATTGACGGATTACCTTCTACAGAAAAGGTTAACACCAGGAATAAGCCGATAGCCAGAAATCATCTGATTGAGATGGATAAGATAGATCAATTGAATAGAATAGAACGCCTTATGAAAAGAGTCACCAAGGCTCTACCTAGAATTAGGCCCCAGCGATTAGCCATTACAATGAAGTAGTGGCACCAGCAAAGACCATAAAATGGGGGCAAGAAGGAAATTGCCAAAAAGAGTCAAAGATGACAATAAAGGCATAATTAAATACCCCAACTGCCTAAAATTCCACCAAGGATTATGTCTTAAAAACACCACCGGGAGATGATCGGGCAACCGTACCAGTAGTTGTTGGTATTTTTTAGTTGTTTACAACCTGCCCACATATTGTTTAAATATTGACTCTACGTATTTACAACTCCCACATTTAATGCTACGTTGAACTTAGAAACAGAACCCCTAGGTTACATGTTAACTGTTTTGTGATACCCAAAAAATCTGACATGACACAAGATTTCACATGACCTAAGAAAAAAATAGTTTATGTGATATTAATGATTTGAAATTGGTCAAATATAGTAAGTCATAACGAGATTATTTTTCAAAGACATGAATCACCAAAAAAAATGGAATATGCTTGGAAAATAGTTAACCCAGTCGACCGAGTACCAAGATGAATAAATGGGACTAGTACGAAGACTTAATTTTAAAAATAATATAAATATAATAAGAGACACGAACGATGACTCTCAAGTCTTTTGGGATCTCAAGTTTTATGTTTAACTAAAATGGATTTATTTCAGATTTTGGTGTTACAGGGTACAGCAGCACATGATTTTCAATTTAATGGGCTAATTCATTTTGATGAGGGGTTGGTTTGGGCCCAAATCTGTATTTTGAAAGAATTATAACTTTGGGCTATAAGAGAATTTTCACGACCCGAAACCCACCCTGTGCGGATCTCGTATCGTGACCACCACCTTTCAGCCCGGGGGCCTTAGGGCGAGGCTCACATAAGCAACATCATCGGACGGTGGTGAGGCCTGTGTTTGCAGAAGCGTGAAAAACTTTCTTTTTTCTTTTCTTATTTAAAATTTACACACATCCGCCCAGTACTGCCGCTCTTCAGAACGGTACAAATGATTATACATTCAGAGCATAATAAAATTCAAAAGTTTTATACGTAATACATATCCAGTTGTCCCTAAGGACTTAGTTACATAATCACTCTAACATTCACTATTACAAAAGTGACAATCTACAATTACAAAAAGTGACCAACATATGGTCCTATCACTTTATGCTAACCTTGAATAAACTTCCTATGCCCTTCCACAAAATGGGCAAGGCTTTCAGCAACTTCATCACAAAATAGGGTCAAGATCACTTCGGTTACCTGAAAGGGGGTCGGATAAAAATCCGGGTAAGCTAATTTAAGCTTGGGAGTAATTCCAGCATTTGTCATGGGTTTTCAATTAGTAGTGGTTTAACACAAGAAAGTTTATAAAACAATCACTACCAATTGCTGGTATACTTCGAACACAGAATATATGCATTATTTAAAACAGATAGCTTTCAAACATTTAAAGTATTCAAGCTAAACTCGTACTTCTTCAAATAGAGTATATGAACTTCAAAACATGTAGATATGCATAGTAAAATGAGGGTAAGACCTGCTTTCATTTTCACACATATCATCTTATCACTTTCATTAGTATAATTCATTTTGAACCAGATTCTAGTTTTACATCTACAATGGAGATATCTCATGCCTGGGGGATAAATCCTGCAACTTGGCATTTTTCGTGTCATAGTTGAATTTCAAAGAAACTCAACGTCGTATGTAGTGCTTATGCACCAGTTATCTTGCATTATCGGTGGCAACATGAGGTATAAAACACTTACAAATAGATGTTATTTAAAAGCATTACAACGTGGACTGTATTAGGAACCATTCACTGAGCATGTCACAATAGGGTTTATAAAAAAAAATATTTTAAAAACAGAAATCATGAAATAATGAGTTTGATATTCGAGTGCTTCATATATTTTGAACTCAAACTTCTTCAAATCCATGGAGTTAAATTTTCACTTCAAATACGGGGTAACTCATCTTATACTCCTCGGTTGGTGCTACTGCTGTACCTTCCCCTTGCCTTTTGTCAACCTAAAATAATTTATGGAAACTTCATAAATTTTACATATACTTCAATGATCATCAACTGTAACTCTACCCTATTCTTAGACTTTATTAGCCTAATCCTAAGATAGATTTTATACCTTCAATTGGACTACTCGTAACAATTTATAGTTGTATTTTACATGAATACTCACTTATGAACTTTAATAGATAAATAGATGTTACCTTCGAAGCATATCGTTAAGGGTTTCAGTATTTTCCCTTTCTTCCTCTTCTCTTAATACTTCTTCAGCAAGTTTCCTTGCTGCTGCTTCTTTCATCAGTCGCCCCATTGGGACGATAGGGGCTTTGTAAATAAAAGGCCTAACAGAGACAATCTGACATGTCTTGGTGATATTAATCTTCCTCTTTATTACCTTACTTTGCCATATCAGGTCATCCATGGAAGCTTTTTGTGTTTTATCCATAATGAATTTTAAGCCTTAACCTAAAACACAAATTTAACATTTTAGGAATTAAATTTCATTTTAATTTATATTCTTTTGGTAGTTCCATTAATTTTAAGTTTAATTTTATTATTTCACTTGTTCACGTGTCACGTCTTTTCGTATTTTATTTCAAAATACGAACCCTACTATTTAGCTCAAAACATCGAACAACGTTCTAGTTTATAGTTACACGACTTTATGCTATTAATCCAATTTTATGTCTCTTTATTATAAGTACTTCTTTTGGTCAAATAGACTCTACCATTGAGTCTGGCACGTCGAAGAAAGTCAATTTAGACCCTTTATAGTTTCTATTTGGCTTTAGGGCACTAGGGGCAAAATGGTAATTTTATCCCTTTAAGTGTCTTTAATTTTTGGGGTCTCGTCTCACAAAACGGATCTCACCATTTGTCACATCCCACACCCCACCCTACGCAGATGCGAAAGATGTGATGCCAGTTAGCCGCCTTATCAGTCTCCGACTGACAATGCGACCAACCAAAGGCAATCTTCTGAACCTTACGATGAATTGCATTCCAAATGTAGGGTCAGAACAGTGGAAATTAAAACCTTTTTATCTCGAGAATGCAACCCAACTATATACCTCATAAGTATGTACCACAGAGCAAGTCTATAACCAAACAATTAATAAATCTAACCACAGAGTACATCTATAACAGATATATAACATAGAGCATATCAAATTCCTCCAGAGTACCATTAACATGAGCCATGTCCCTACACATCTATTACATAAGGTCAACTATATCATCACACTCACCTGAATAGCCAGAATCAATCTATTAGAACCCAAGTCTCCGCATATTATTGCCATCAGATCCTCACTTGGGAATGCCTCTCAATCCACTGGTGACATGTCCTTGTGCTTTCTAATCCAATAGAGATATATCCTGAAAAATGTTAAATAAATGGAATGAGCTTAAACAAGCTCAGTGAGTAACATAGGTTCCTGCCATGGGTTTCAAAACCAGTTCATATATATATATATATATATATATATATATATATGCGTGCTCAAATGCAGCTTAAGTAGAACAACGTAACGCAAGAGAACAAATCAGATCAACATAGAACCAAATAGAATGGATAAACATTGAGTACCAATCAAACAACGGTATATCAACAAATGTGCCTGAACCTTCCCCAGGCAGTGTGGGATGCCGCGCAAGATAATCCGTCAGTCACCCACCCCCACACATGGAGGGCCCGCGTACCCACGGCGCACTACCGGTTGGGGTCGGTATCAGAACGGAACAGGACAAGATTGCCTAAGTACTAGGATTCTAAGTTCACCACACCTCATAACCAGCTACCCTGGTATCATGGCGGAACAGGACAAGATTGCCTGAGTACTAGGATTCTGAGTTCACCACGCCTCATAACCAGCTACCCTAGTATCATGGCGGAACATGACAAGATTGAGCGGATGCTTGAGTACTACGATTCTGAGTTCACCACGCCTCATAACCAGCTATCCTAGTATCGAAGCGGGACAGGACAAGATTGCCTGAGTACTAGGATTCTGAGTTCACCACGCCTCATAACCAGCTACCCTAGTATTATGGCGGAATAGGACAAGATTGCCTGAGTACTAGGATTCTGAGTTCACCACGCCTCATAACCAGCTACCCTAGTATCATGGCAGAACAGGACAAGATTGAGCAGATGCTTGAGTACTAGGATTCTGAGTTCACCACGCCTCATAACCAGCTATCCTAGTATCGAAGCGAGACAGGACAGGATTGAACGGATGCTGAGTTCACCACACCTCATAGCCAGCCATCCACCCACTGGTATACTCAATCCTGTAAGGGGCCCAGAATAGACGCAATATAATAAAATAGAATTGAACCAGGTTACGATAGCGTAGAACAAGTTAAAACAACATACCCAAACCAGATCAAAACGGAGATATCAAGAAGCAAGGTAGAATCATGTCACATGTAGTGCAATATAAGGAATATGCATGAAAGCAAATGCATTAAAATAGTACTGTGTATAAAGCAGCTCAGCATATAAAGTAGTACAGTATACGAGTTTAGATAGTACAGAAAATATACACCAAGTCAGGAGTCCGAGTTACTCACAGTTTACTATGCTTATCTCTATTCACCGATATCCTCCAGATGTGTTAGGCACTTCCATGCATATCCTCAGTAATCATCATCCTGATGTTGGTACTATCGGATTCGAATTACTACATACATTCCTCATCGTACCAACCATTTTAAATCCAGTTTCATCAGCTTCTTCAGTCTTTTTCCCTCGAGTAGATGATGATCCTGACAGATTCTTGTCCTTTATCATCCCATCCATCGGATATTAAAGAACTTTCCCTTCCTCCAATTCATCACAGAAATCACAACATCCAATAGTTACAGGTTTCCCTAACCTCCATCACTAGATAGCAGCTCTGCTGCTTCTATTAGCCTGTTTCAAACCCGGACAATCAACTTCATATATTACTGGATTTTCCTTCTTTGCATATGTTGAATCATCTGCACAATATCCCAGCAAGAATGGCCAGACCTCATTTGGATTCCATAAATAAACCGCTGCGTAACACCTCAAGGTTTTCCTAGGCAATCTCCTTCAATCTATCCATCTTCAAATCGCTGTAGCTACCCCCTGTGCTTCGAAGCCAATTCTGTCACTGACCGTCCCTTGAAGTAGCAAGCATGGAACAAGAGGTGCAGTACTAAAACAGCCCCTGTTCTCACCTTTCCTTAGCGACCCTCCGAATCAAATCGACCCCTCAATCGTTCATAACAGCCGCACCAAGTCTCCCAACAGCAACTCCGATTGTGATTTAAGCCACAACAATATCAACATGTGACTTATACCCCTGTCATCGTCTTTTCCGCCAGGACTCCATCCCAGACTTCACCTCTACTACAGCCATCCTTGGTGCAACAATTTACAAAATTCCAACACCACAAGCGCACCCTGTTTTAGCACCATCATCAGCTCCCTTTACAATTACTGCGGCAACAAACCCACTCAAAAAATCCATCAACCACTGTGCTTCCGTCCCTCCTCCATCTCCACAAAATCGCAACATCATCCATTCACCCAATTCATCCAATTCAACCGACACGGCTGCTACTTTTCTCTCTGTTTCAGTTTCCCCTCTACTCCAATGACACACAAACACACGCATATATATATATATATATATACATCCATTCCTGCTTTAGCTCCGCCATACAATCACAATTCCCATAGCTGCAGCCTTGATTGGAAACGGCAATTGGAACCGATAGAACAGATGAATCCCACAACTGCAACATCCACACACAACCACAACACCCACACGCTGCTGCTATCAAACCCTCACGGCAGAATCCTCAAAAGTCCCATTACAGAATCCCCCTCTGCAACGCTAGACACACACAAAATTTCGAACCACAACAAACACCGTTCACCCGTAACATCCACGCACATATATATATATATATATAAATATATATACACAGATATATATACATACTAAATGCCACACCATTACTCTCTTTCTCCCCAATTTAAACAAATCATCAATCATCAAAACCCAAAATGTCAAAACCGTAGCAGCAGTTCTGGCCATCATGAGATCTTGTTTTCCCTTTTGAATTTACCTACTGATCTGAGGCTGAGAGAAGAGAGGCAACAGCTGGACAATCACAAAGCAGAAGCTCCATTTTGGTTGGTGATTCGCTCTGCGATGATCGGAGCTTCCCTCTTCAGCATCACACACACGCACATATATACTCCTCTCTACTGCTTCTGCGTATTGCCCCTTCCTCCCTCTGTTTTTCCTCAATTTCTCTCTTTCCCTCATTCTCTGTGTACAGCCGTCTATGTATATGATAGGAACACTCTAGAATTCCTTTATCCAGTTTCTTCAAGAAGCTTCCCCTCTTATCAATTGCTTCGGCTGAAGCTAGAACCTTCCACACACTCTCCTTTTTCCTGATTCTCTCTCACGGTATAATATATATATATATATATTAGTCGTACTCTTCTTTTATGATTTTAATTATAAAATCTATTTCCATATATTTTATATATAATCAATATCTTTATTTATTTTATTTTCATATTACTTGCATAATTAATTTGCTGTGCCATTTAATATTTTATTCTATAAAATATTAAATCATAATATGCTGATAAAGGTGGGAGTCATTTTGCCAACATTGGGTCCTTGTTTATTTTCTCATAATTTTCATAATTAATTATTCGTATCGTCCATTTGTCCATCTCGGCGCTCAATTGACCGGGTTATCAATTTTTCGAGTATGTATTATTTTTATAACTACGGTATTAAATCCTGTTATGGCTTCCCATATTTTGGCTATTTTAAATTATTAACGTCAAATAGTCTATTTTCCTTAAGTCGGAATACAGTCTGGATTATGTCGGATTTGGGGGTATTACACCATTGGTCTCAGAAAATCCAAGATAGTAAAAATACACTAATAACTTGTTTAATTTGGACATCGGACTATTTCGTCATTATTTAATTTAATTAATTTATTTTATTTTATTTAATATAATTTATATAATATACATATATATATATATATATATTTGGGGTTTAAAGGACACGGGATTGTCCCATCTCAGTGGTAAGAAATGGGGGTTTAGGTTTAAGGGTTTCCGTGTTCGAGTCCTAGGGGCAGCGGCCCCTTATTTTTTTCTGATTTTTCTTGACCCAAACGGCGTAGAAGGCCCTAAAACCGGGATGAGATATCCCTTTCTCGTACAGGTTATTTTATTTGGGCCCAAGACGTGTAGCCAAATAGGCCCAATTAGGGTTTTAAACCCTTAATCCCAAAACAGCATCTTTCCACTTATGCGGTGGCTAACCCCCTTTATAACACATGTCCGAGTCCACACGCCTAATTTAAATCGAATGGGGGAGTTGCCTCATCGTCTTCTTCCTTACTTAGGCACTGTTGCCCTAATTTTTGAAGTTTTAAACTTCCAATTTTGTGAGTTTTGGCTTGACAAATTCTTACTGTTTTTACTCTAAACAATTTATGGGACTTAAATCTTCATTTTGGCATTCATTTAAGAACTCAAACTGAGTTCAAATGTTCGGTTAAAGGTTTGATAATCAAACCTGCAACTCGACTGTTTATGCTTATTTTTTTACCATTCTTCTTGGGATTTCTTCTATTTTGGTCCCCTCATCATGGGTTTCAAGTCCCTACTCTCATATGTTGGTTTTAACATAAGTTGGTGAGGTTGGGTTTCAAAACCCGAACCTGCAACTTCAATTTCCCATGTTTCCTTTGAGTTTCATGGTCGAGTCTTAGTGTTTTTAGGACATTTTGAAAGTCTGTTTGAGGTCTCAATGAACCAAACGAGGTTTGGTTTTGATGGGTTCAAACCTGCTCTAACCAAGGTCTATCCATGGTTGATACGTTGTACAGCTTGGTTTTCTGGGCTGTTTTAAGGCCAATTTTTATGCTTTTATTCTAAATAACAAGTTCTAATTTCGTTCATGCAACAAAACTTCAAAAGCAGCTTGTAGACATGCTCAAACTTTTAGAGAGAGAAATGGTGAGTTTTATAGAACCTTACCTTGACAGTGAATTTCTCTCATTCTCATTCTGTTTCCTTCCTTCTAAATATCCCAGAACTCCTTCAGTTTCCTATTTTCTTTCAAGCATACAGTGGATGCATTTGCTTTAAGCAGGTTTCCACCGCCTCTTCTCTCTTTTCTAATCTCTCTCTCTCTCTCTCTATCCCTTCATAGCCCTAACTCTAGACTTCCTAATCAGCTTTCTTTCCAATCCATTTAATTTTTCTTTTTCCCTTTTCAGCTTACATTAATTTGGTGGTTGATATTTGTAATATATATGTATATTATATGTTTACACACACACTAACACACATGTAAACACACACAGACACACACTCAACCAACACCATGAACACATACCCTTTTCACGCACAACACATGCAGTGTGCATGGCTGTGCCTCCCCTCATACATGTTTGCATCATATATATATATATTGTATGTATAATAGTATATGTATTTGTATACATATATATATACTTTTTCATATGTACATTTTTTGGATTCTACATATACGCATATATACTTATGTTCCATTTCTTGGACCCACGCCTCAGCGTCGATTATAGTGTCCAATCTGTCAAATCTAGGAGGCTTGAAACTCTGAAACACCTTATAACTCAACGTGTTCATTGTCTCAGCAGGTTGTCCTTGATTTTATGGTAGCCCAGGGTTTTGCACCCGTTTTGGTGCTCTGCCCTAAGCTTGGACACCAATCATAGTTTGAGCCATTGTTTCCAAAATGTGCTCAACTTGATCCAATCTGTCCTCAAGATCCCTTGCATTTCTCTTCGTGTTTACCATTTTAGCTGAAACACACATGTGTTAGTTTTTCATCACATATTTATCACTCAAGGTTTATATTTACTTATTTAATGTTTTCAAGGTTTAATATTTTATTATCTTTGATTTTCATGGTGGTTTTATAATCTACTTTTACTTCTTGTCTTCATTTTAGTACTTCTATTTAACTATGGGTCCCATACCTCGCCTTCTTATCGAACATGTACTTCTAATCACTTACTTACTCTAATGCGGGTCCCATACCCCGCCTTCACATTAAAACATATACTTCACATAACTACTTCATGAAATGCGGGTCCCATACCTTACTTTCAAATCAATCACGTACTTCACATATTTACTTCATGTAATGCGGGTCCCATACCCCACCTTCACATCAAATCACATATTTCACATATGTCACGACCCGAAACCCACCCTGTGTGGATCTCGGATCGTGACCGCCGCCTTCAGGCCCGGGAGCCTGAGGGTAAGGCAAAACATGGGCGATGGTATCGAATAGCGGTGCGGCCTTGATTTGCGGAAGCGTGAAAACCCTTTTTTTTTTTTAAAAAAAAATCTTTTAAAAACTTTCGCACAGCCGTCCGGTACTGTCGCTCTTCATAGCGATACACATGAATAATCACATCAGAGCATACTAAAAATTAAAGTCTTATACATGATACATATTCGAATGCCTCAAGGGCTTAAGTACATATGCGATTGCCTCTTGGGCTTAAATACATAATTGTCCAAAAGTACGACATCAAAATTCGACCAACCATAGGCCCTAATACTTCCCAAAATATCTCTAGAATCCTAATGGAGCTGTCTATCATTTCTCCCCAAATTGGGCAAGGGTCCACCCATCGTCATCACCTGAAAAATGTTAGGGAATGGGGTAAGCTTCGAGAAGCCCAGTGAGTAATTCTAACATCTGTCATGGGTTTCAATTGGTAGTGGTTTCGCACGTGAGAATTTTGTAAAATACTCACTACCAATTGCTCGTATACTTGGAACATAGAGTACATGCATTCTTTAAACAATGGCTTTGAAACATTAAAGTATTCAAGCTAACTTGTATTTTCGAAATAAAGTATATGAATTTCAAATCATGTAAATCTGCATGGTGAAAATGAGGAAAAATCCTGCTTCCATTTTCAACACACACCTTATCACTTTCATTAACAGAATCCGTTTCGAACCAGATTCCCATTTTACTTTTCGTGGAGATATCTCATATGCCTGGGGGATTAGATCCTGCTACCTGGCATTTATTCGTATCGTAGTTGGGTTCCTAAGAAACCCGATAGAAATCCGTGGTGCTTATGCACAATTTATCTTGCATTTAAAAGCATTTAACCCATAATTCCTTCGTGTGGATGCATTTAAAAGCATTCAAAACATATAGTTCATAATCTCATGATAGGGTATCGAAATATGTGAAACATGTAATTTCAGGATATATAATAACATTTGAAATCGAAATTTCAGACATGCAGAAGTATATCTCAAAGAACAGTAGTAAATTATTCAGGAAGCATGTCATAACAGAATATTTAAAATGGAATTGTGTAAAGACAGAATTTGATATTTAAAACATCATTCAAATCCGTGGAATTAAATCTCCACTTCAAATGTGAGGTTACTCACCTTGATTCCCCGGGTTTAAACTACTGGTGGGCTTTTCCCTTTCCTTTGTATTTCCTAAGAAAATTATAAAGAACTCGTTAACTTCACATTTTACCTTAAATCGTTACCTATTCATGCTCTTTCATTTAATTTTAGGCCTGACGTATTCTAACTTCCTAGGATTTATTTTACTAGTCAACTCGTGATGACTTGATGAGTTTTATTTTTCACGTGACTAAATTTTCAGTACCTATTTTGGTGTTATGGACTTCACCGTTGGGTTTGGAATGTCCGACATAGTCAAAATAGACTATCTTTTAGTTTCGTTTGGGCTTCGGGTACCTTAGGGGTAGTTTGGTCATTTCACGCGTCATATTTTTCGGAGTCCTGTCTCGTGAATCGAACCCCACTTTTGATCTCAGAAGGCCCAAGAAAATAAGAATACACTAATAACTTGTCTTATTTGGACATCGGCTACATTAGGGGCAATTTGGTAATTTGTACTTTAACGTATCGTAATTTTTTGGAGTCTCGTCTCATAAAACGGACCACACCATTGAGTCCGGAACGTCCAAAATAGTCAAAATCCACTATTCGTTTACTTTATTCGGACTCCGTTTGACTTATTTATGACCTAAGGGTAATTTGGTCATTTTTATTTAATTAATAAATTAATTAAATAATTTAATTTATTATTTATTAATTTATCAGGGGTATAAATGGAATAAAATTCCAAAATCTGGGCCAGAGTTGAATTCCCTAAAACTGTTGGGGCTGTTTCATAATTTCCAAAAGATTTAAACTGAACCAAAGGGTTCAGTCCTTATGCAATTGGACCGGATCGGTCCAATCCGGTTCTAACTGGTTCAGGGTAATGTGCTGACGTCAGGCTGACGTCAGCCCTATAATTTAAATTTTAAAAATCAGTTATCAAAATGACACAGTTTGGCTTTAAACGGGTCATCCGTTTCTCGGTCGGGTCGGGGCCCGACCCGAACCCGGTCCATGCCCGATCCGTACTGTTCATCGTCTTCCCCACCGTTTCACCCTACTGTAGCCCTAAATTTCTGGGTTTTATTTCTTCTATTTCGTGATGTTTTTGGTACGGTTTTCAACTGCCATCTACCCCATTATTTCTCTGGATGTCAAACCAACGTTTTGGCATCCAATTTGAGCCTCGATTCAAGCTCAATGGCTCGGTTCAACGGAGGATAACCGAACCTGCAAGTCAACAATACATGCTCATTCCTCAACCGTTTTCAACGCGGTTTGTTGCTACATGATCCCTATGTCATTTAGTTTCATCCCCCATCCACAAAAATCGGTTTAAGGGTCAAAATCAAAGAATCCATATTTGGGCCGAAAAGAATAATGCCATTTTTGGGGGTTTAAACCTAGGTTTCTAGGTCGCGGTTGGGGTTTTCCAAGATCCTAAGATGTCCTATTTCATGTTTCAACCCTCAAAAGCTCGGTTGGTTGAGGTCGGATCAGACCTGCAACCTCAAGGTCCATCAATAGCGGTTTAGCTACGGGTTTGTGGTTCGGGGCAGTTCTGTTAGTCCAAACACGCACAACCAACCCAGTTCTTTTGTTTAATCAATATACATGCATTAACAGTCTTAAATCTATAAAACAGTAGCTAAATAAAGCAGGAAAATTTTTAAAAAGTTTTTGAATACTAGCCTTTGAACAGTGTTCTCTTCACTGTTGAGCTCGAGCAGGAGCTTCAAGGTTTGGATTTGGGTCCCCTCTCAGTCGTGCAGCCCTTCAGTTCCAGTCTCTAGCTTCTTCTAAGCTCCTTTAATGGATTCCCACAACTCAAGCTTTCTCTCTCTAACTCCCTCTCTCTAACCCACTTTCTCTCTCTAACTTCCTCTCTACAGTTCTGATCTTTCCTCCATGCATATATGGAGATTGTATATCAATAATCAGATTTCTTTTCTTGATGTTTCATCTCCCCCAAGTGCATGATGGGTTTGCATGCAATTTGGTTGGGAGGAGATGTAATCATGGTGGGATAGGCATGATGGGCTATAGCATAGGGTGATGCATGCTGAGGTGTTGCATGCTTGTCCATTGGCCACTTTGGGGAGAGGCCAAATCTGACTGCTAGTTAAATATATATCTTCGCATATATATGCACAAAGGTGCTCTTAGCTTAGTTGGTAAATTTTTGGTAACCCAAATTCTGCCTAGGTTGGTCAAGGGATCAAATCCTCTTGGCCACAATTTTTGGTACTTTCCTATTTCGGGCTTAGGCCCTGTTTGGCTGCGCATTAATGCAGTTTCACTATTTCCTACTTAACTTTTATTCTGTAACTTATTTTTCGACGCCGTTTCTTCTGGTCGACTCCTAATTAGGTTAGCTTCTTAATTATTCTTTATGTTTGGTTCAGATACATGATTAGTAACTAATCATTACTTAATCAGGGTCGGGGTGTTACAACATATTTACTTCATGTAATGTGTCACATCCCGCACCCCACCCTACGCGGATGCTGAAGATGTGATGCCAGTTAGCCGCCTTACCAGTCTCCGACCGACAATGCGACCAACCAAAGGCAATCTTCTGAACCTTACGATGAATTGCATTCCAAATGTAGGGTCAGAACAGCGGAAATTAAAACCTTTTTATCTCGAGAATGCAACTCAACTATATACCTCATAAGTATGTACCACAGAGCAAATCTATAATCAAACAGCTAATAACTCTAACCACAGAACATATCTATAACAGATATATAACACAGAGCATATCAAATTCCTCCAGAGTTCCATTACTATGAGTCATTTATATCATCACACTCACCTGAATAGTCAGAATCAATCTATTAGAACCCAAGTCTCCCCATATTATTGCCATCAGATCCTCACTTGGGAATGTCTCTCAATCCACTAGTGACATATCCTTGTGCTTTCTAGTCCAATAGAGATGTATCCTGAAAAATGTTAAATAAATGGAATGAGCTTAAACAAGCTCAGTGAGTAACATAGGTTCCTGTCATGGGTTTCAAAACCAGTTCATATATATATATGCATGCTTAAATGCAGCTCAAGTAGAATAACGTAATGCAAGAGAACAAATCAGATCAACATAGAACCAAATAGAATGGATCAATACTGAATACCAATCAAACAACGGTATATCAACGAATGTGCCTGAACCTTCCCCAGGCGATGTGGGATGGCATTACTTCCCATCCACCCCCTCACATGGAGGCCTTATATCGCACACCTCCGGCTGAGGTCGGTATCAGAGCGGAATAGATACAGCTCAAATAGGACGTATACAACTCAAATAGAATGGATACAGCTCAAAGTGCTTGAACCTTCCCTAGGTGATGTGGGATGGCATTACTTCTCATCCACCCCCTCACATGGAGGGCCTCATATCGCACACCTCCGACTGAGGTCGGTATCAGAGCGGAACAGATCAGATAGGATTGAGCGGATGCTGAGTTCTGGGCATCCCACAGAGTCAGCTATCCATCTACTGATATACTCAATCCCGTAGTGGGCCCCAGATAAGACTCAACATGACAAACAAAATCAAAGCAGACTCCAAGGGATAGGTAACAGAACAACAAACTTCAACAGAATCAACAGGATATATCAGAAGGCAAGAAAGAACAGAATCACGCCACAAGTAATGCAATACAACGAGTATGCATGAAAACATATGCATTTAAAACAGTACAGTGCATAAAACGGTTCAGCATATACAGCAGTACAGTATACAGAAGATATACACCAAGTCAGAAGTCTGAGTTACTCACAGACTTTATGCTTATCTCTATTCGTAGATATCCTCCAGATACGTTAAGTGCCTCCATGCATATCCTGAATAATCATCATCCTGAATGACCATCATCAATTACAAACAGATCAGACTTTAACCATTCATGTTTTATTTATCATCCAAAGCATCCATCGGGTCACCTAACATAATCTAATGGCCTATTACCCTCTTACTGGGTTTTAACTCGACTATTATATTCTTTAATTAAGCTTTAGTAGCTATCAGGATTATAATCTAAATCATTTAGACTCTATTGTTATCTATGAAGCACTTATTTAATCTTTATGCAAAGCATTATAATTTCGCTAAGTCCAAAACTAAATTTATCATTGCATTTAGACCTCAGATTGGATTTTAATATCAATTTCCATGGCCCTTAGTTTGCCTCTTTCGTTTCATACATAACAAGCATCTATCAAATTCCACCCAATTAATAACAACGATTTGCCAACCACGAAATTCTAAAACAGAGAGAGAATGAGTTCTTAATACAGAAGAAACAAAGCATAAAAATCTTACCTTGATCCCACCCCTCTAAGTCACCTCTCAGCCAGGCCAATCAATCCCTCTTTTTCATTCTGGCCCAACCTTGTAACAGGTATACCAGTCCAACGATTCACAACTTCTGCAATATGTTATGCTCCAACAATCTCTACTAACATTAAATTCTCTTCTGTGCCCTTTCCAGCTTTACAATCACATGCTTCACTTCAATATCTGAATTTAGTAGCTAATCTGATCAAGAGCAAGATAAATACAACCTATAACCTAAATTTCTGCTATGGTTTGATTAGCCATTGTAGCCAATCCAACAGCAGGTCCAACAATGTCCACCACACCAACATCCAATAGCTACATTTCCAAAGACTCGGATGCTACTTCTCGTGTGCATAATTTAAGACTTCAACATTTCCAACCTTAGGACGCTCATGAGCTTCTCCATTTCCGTCAATTTTCTCATCGCTAGCCCAGCAAAATAGGTTCAGTCCCAATTCTCTTCCTCTGTTTTTCCACCAACACACTTGGGTTTGTTCCCCTCATTTCCCACTCTAAAGCCTCTACCAATTCCTTTTTGCCGCAACGATCTCAAAACCTTCTAATAATTACTCGACCGACAATCCTCTGAATCGCAATCTAGTGTTTTCTTTGAAAATCTCTGTAGCCAAAGCTTCTTGTCCAACAATTCCGGAGTAATCACATCGGCGGCCTCAAGATGTAACCGGGGAAAAATGGCGATCAATGCTGCAGCACAAACCAGTCCCTGATTCACTTATGTTCTCAATTGGAAACGGCAGAACAGAGGAACCCCACAAAACCTTACTAAACCAAATCGACCCCTCAATCATCAATCCAACGTGATCCCCCTATCCGAACAGGCATTCCTGTACAACTCCAGTAGCAACCATACGTAATTCCGAGCCACAAAACCACAACCAACACAACCCATTCTCCTGTTCCGCGCCGCTATACCCACAAAACTGTAACATCCGTTCACTCTTCTTCTTCTGCACTTCCGTTCCCCTTTTTTTTGCACCGCTACACTCACACAACATATATATATATATACCTGTTGCACCATTACACGCATACACACTCGTATATACACATATACTCTACTGAAATTCCTTTCCCCCTATATTCAAATCACAAACAAATCAAACGGACCGAATTGAAAACTCGCTGCCCTTCCTTCAATCACAACACCCACGCATATATGTCTCTGCAACTTCTCCAAATCTCCATCCCAATTGCCTGCCCGCATATACACCTAATATATATATATATATATATATATATCTTGATCCTTCTAGTAGCTTCTACGACTTCCTGAGCAGAGCACCGATTCCTTTTTTTTTTCATTTTCTTTTCTTTACGTTAATTTCTAGCAGGTTCTACTTTCTTCTATATTTTTATATATATATATATATATTATGTTGACCCCTTTTTTTTCCTTCCAATAATTTTCTTTAGAGGTCCTATGAATATATATATATATATATATAATTTTTTTTTTCAAAAATACTAAATTATCAAAAGCCGATAAAATTGTCATAAAGCCGGAGCTCAGTTCACTATTATTTATTTTACCGATTTTTAACTCGCCGTTCGTATCTTTTATTATTTTTATTCGTATTAGTCCCATTTATTTATCTCAGCATTCAGTTGACTAGATTAATTATTTCCCAAGCCTATATCATTTTTAGTGGTCGAGACTAATTTTATATTTTCTAATAATTAATCCCCTCATGGCTTCCAATATTTTAAGCTATCTTAAATTATTAACGTCACGTAATTTATTTTTATTAAGTTAGTGTACACTCTAGGCCGTGTCGAATTTTTGGGGTATTACATAATGTGGGTCCTATACCCCGCCTTCACATCAAATCACGTATTTCAGATATCTATTTCATGTAATGTGGGTCCTATACCCTGCTTTCACATCAAATCACGTACTTCGCATATCTTAGGTAGCCTAGGACTTACCTAACTCATAATTCTGTTTATAATTCTTCTAGTGTCAGTAAGTTGTCTAAGTCAACCTAGAGCTCTGATACCATGTTGTCACGACCCGAAACCCACCCTGTACGGATCTCGAATCGCGACCGCGACCCTTCGGCCCGGAGGCCTTAGGGCGAGGCTCGCATAAGCAATAGCATCGGACGGCGGTGTGGCCTGTGTTTGCGGAAGCGTGAAAAAATCTCTCTTTTCTTTTCTTAATTAAAATTTATGCACATCCGCCCAGTACTGCCGCTCTTCAGAACGGTGCAAATGATTATACATTCAAAGCATAATAAAAGTCTAAATTTTTATACGTAATACATATCCAATTGTCCCGAAAGACTTAGTTACATAATCACTCTCACATCCACTATTACAAAAGTGACAATCTACAATTACAAAAAGTGACCAACATATGGTCCTATCACTTCATGCTAACCCTAAATAAACTTCCTATGCCCTTCCACAAAATGGGCAAGGCTTTCAGCATCTTCATCACAAAATAGGGTCAGGATCACTTCGGTTACCTGAAAAGGGGTCGGATAAAAATTCGGGAAAGCTAATCTAAGCTTATGAGTAATTCCAGCATTTGTCGTGGGTTTTTAATTGGCAATGGTTTAGCACAAGAGAGTTTATAAAACAATCACTACCAATTGCTCGTATACTTCGAACACAAAATATATGCATTCTTTAAAACAGATAGCTTTGAAACATTTAAAGTATTCAGGCTAAACTCGTACTTCTTCAAATAGAGTATATGAACTTCAAAACATGTAGATATGCATAGTAAAATGAGGGAAAAACCTACTTTCATTTTCACACATATCATCTTATCACTTTCATTAGTATAATCCGTTTCGAACCAGATTTCAGTTTTACATCTACAATGGAGATATCTCATGCTTAGGGGATAAATCCTGCAACTTGGCATTTTTTGTGTCATAGTTGAATTCCGAAGAAACTCAACGTCGCATTTAGTGCTTATGCACCAGTTATCTTGCATTATCGGTGGCAACAAGAGGTATAAAACACTTGCAAATAGATGCTATTTAAAAGCATTAAAACATGGCCTCCTTGTAGTTTCATTTCAAAACATATAACATATAATTTCTTCAATAGGACTTCAAATACTTGGAAAGAGCAAATTCAAAATATTTAAAGAAATTGACATTTTAACTTAGACATGCTAAAATATTTTTAAGGAATACTGTATTAGGAACCATTCACTGAGCATGTCATAATAGGGTTTATAAAACCAAATATTTTAAAAACAAGAATCATGAAATACTGAGTTTGATATTCGAGTGCTTCACATATTTTGAAATGAAACTTCTTCAAATCCATGGAGTTAAATCTCCACTTCAAATACGGGGTTACTCACTTTATACTCCTCGGTTGGTGCTACTGCTGTACCTTCCCCTTGCCTTTTGTCAACCTAAAATAATTTATGGAAACTTCATAAATTTTACATATACTTCAATGATCATCAACTGTAACTCCACCCTATTCTTAGGCTGTATTAGCCTAATCCTAAGATAGATTTTATTCCTTAAATTGGACTACTCGTAACGATTTATAGTTGTATTTTACATGAATACTCACTTATGAACTTTAATAGATAAATAGATGTTACCTTTGAAGCATATCGTTAAGGGTTTCAGTAATTTCTGTTTCTTCCTCTTCTCTTAATACTTCTTCAGCAAGTTTCCTTGCTGCTGCTTCTTTCATCGGTCGCCCCATTGGGACGATAGGGGCTTTGTAAATAAAAGGCCTAATAGAGACAATCTGACATGTCCTGGCGATATTAATCTTCCTCTTTATTACCTTACTTTACCATATCAAGTCATCTATGAAAGCTTCTTGTGTTTTATCCATAATGATTTTTGAGCCTTAACCTAAAACACAAATTTAACGTTTTAGGAATTAAATTTCATTTTAATTTATACTCTTTTGGTAGCTCCATTAATTTTAAGTTTAATTTTATTATTTCATTTGTTCACGTGTCACGTTTTTTTTGTATTTTATTTCAAAATACGAACCCTACTATTTAGCTCAAAACATCGAACAACGTTCTAGTTTACAGTTACATGACTTTATGCTATTCATCAAATTTTATGTCTCTTTATTATAAGTACTTCTTTTGGTCAAATAGACTCTACCATTGAGTCCGGAACTTCGAAGAAAGTCAATTTAGACCCTTTTCTGGTTTCTATTTGGCTTTAGGGGCACTAGGGAAAAAATGGTAATTTTACCCCTTTACGTGTCTTTATTTTTCGAGGTCTCGTCTCACAAAACGGATCTCACCATTGGTCTCAGAAGGTCAAGATAGTAAAAATACACTATTAACTTGTTCAATTTGGACATCAAACTATTTCGTCAGTATTCAATTCAATTTATTTTATTTAATATAATTTATATATTATATATGTATATATATATATTTGGGGTTTAAAGGACACGGGATTGTCCTGTCTCAGTGGTAAGAAAGGGGGGTTTGGTTTGAGGGTTTTTGTGTTTGAGTCCAAGGGGCTGCGACGCGACCCCTTATTTTTTTTCTCATTTTTCTTGACTGAAACAGCGTATAAGGCCCTAAAACCGGGATAAGATATCCCATTCTCATATAGGTTATTTTATTTGGGCCTAAGACATGTAGCCAAACAGGCCCAATTAGGGTTTTGAACCCTTAAGCCCAAAACGGCGTCGTCCCATTTATGCGATGGCTAACACCCTTTATAACACGTGTCCGAGTTAACATGCCTGATTCAAATCGAATTGGCAAGTTGACTCATCGTCTTCTTCCTCACCAAGGCACTATTGCCCTAATTTCTGAAGTTCTAAACTTCCAATTTCGTGAGTTTTGGCTTGAAAAATTCTTACTGTTTTTACTCTAAACCATTTCTGGGACTTAAATATTCATTTTGGCATTCGTTTAATAACTCAAACTGAGTTAAAATGTTCGGTTAAAGGTTTGATAATCAAACCTACAACTCGACTGTTTATGCTTATTTTTTTACCATTATTCTTGGGATTTCTTCTATTTTGGTCCCCTCGTCATGGGTCTCAAGTTCCTACTCTCATATGTTGGTTTTGATGTAAGTTGGTGAGGTTGGGTTTCAAAACCCGAGCCTGCAACTTTAATTTCCCGTGTTTCCTTTGAGTTTCTTGGTCGAGTCTTAGTCTTTTTAGGACACTTTGGAAGTCTGTTTAAGGTCTCAATGAGCCAAACGAAGTTTGGTTTTGATGGGTTCAGACCTGCTCCAACCAAGGTTTACCCATGGCTGATACGGTGTACGGTTTGGTTTTCTAGGCTGTTTTAAGGCCAATTTTTATGCTTTTATTCAAAATAACAAGTTCTAATATCGTTCATGCAACAAAACTTCAAAAGGAGCTTGTAGACATGCTCAAATTTTTAGAGAGAGAAATGGTGAGTTTTATAGAACCTTACCTTAACAATGAATTTCTCTCTTTGTCCTTCTGTTTCCTTTCTTCTGAATATCGTAGAACTCCTTCAGTTTCCTATTTTCTTTCAAGCATTCAGTGCATGCATTTGCTTTAAGCAAGTTTCCACCGCCTCTTCTCTCTCTTCCAATCTCTCTCTCTCTATCTCTTCATAGCCCTAACTCTAGACTTCCCAATCAGCTTTCTTTCCAATCCATTTAATTTTTCTTTTTCCCTTTTTAGCTTCCATTAATTTTTTGGTTGATATTTGTAATATATATGTATATTATATGTTTACACACACTAACACACATTTAAACGCACACACACACACACACACACTCAACCGACACCATGAACACACACCTCCATTTACCATATTCATATGTCTAGTAGTCGAATTTAAACAAGCATATATATTAGACAGAACTTAAATATTAGATGGTGTACCTAGTTGACTTTTAGAGGTTTCTGCAGCTTCAAAAAATATATTAAAAACTCGTCCATACCTCGTAGGCTCCAAACTTCCCCCTAGTTCCTCAATATTTCAAGCCTGTGTGCGTGGTGTAGCCGATGAACCTACTGTTGTAGGCTCTTTGGTAGCCGAACTCCACTTTGGGCAATTTTTGATGAGATAACCGGTCTGCCCACATTTGTAGTAGCCTTTAGTATCCTGCCGACAGGGTGCATATTGTCTCTTCTGACAAGTAGGGCATACAGGAATCTCTACTGTCTTCTGGCTAGTGTTACCCTGTAATACCCCGACCTGAAGGGGCACGTATATCGAGGCAACCGAGTCGGGTAACACTTTATCAATTATACTCAGAACCATTAAACTCTATATTTTTTGAAATACCAATTGCACTGCACTATCTTAAATAGAGACCTTGACCAGGTATAACCAGTGCCGGGTCAGGACAAGTGACCCGAAACTCACTCTCGTAATGTGTGTACACATGCAGCCCCATGCAGGCATGCATACGTAAACACATGCCATAAATAGTGAGGTTCGCGTGAGGGATGGTATACATGTATGTAACTAATATAACATACAGATGGATATAATTATATATGTTATACACATATAAGTACATATATATATATATATATATGTAAAGGAAAAATTAAAAATAAAATAAAATAAAAAGAAAAAAAATAAGGAAAGTAGGCTGCCCAAGGCAGCCGTGTGTATAAGTGTGTGAGAGGGGGAACATGTATATATATATATAGGTGTATATATATATAGGTATATATATATATATATTATAAAAATAAAATATCTAACCTAACTCACCTAACAAAGTGAGGGAGGAGTATGGAGGTCTAAAAGAGGCATGGAGTGAATCAGAAAAAGTATGGTGAAGGGTATGGCTTGGAAGTGACAGTGGAGTGTAAATGGGGTTTACATATGTACACATATATATATATATATATATTATAATTATATATGTTATACACATATAAGTACATATATATATATATGTAAGTAGGCTGCCCAAGGCAGCCGTGTGTATAAGTGTGTGAGAGGGGGAACATGTATATATATATAGGTGTATATATATATATTATAAAAATAAAATATCTAACCTAACTCACCTAACAAAGTGAGGGAGGAGTATGGAGGTCTGAAAGAGGCATGGAGTGAATTAGAAAAAGTATGGTGAAGGGTATGGCTTGGAAGTGACAGTGGAGTGTAAATGGGGTTTACATATGTACACACATATATATATATATATATATTATAATTATATATGTTATACACATATAAGTACATATATATATATATGTAAAGGAAAAATTAAAAATAAAATAAAATAAAAAGAAAAAAATAAGGAAAGTAGGCTGCCCAAGGCAGCCGTGTGTATAAGTGTGTGAGAGGGGGAACATGTATATATATAGGTGTATATATATATATATTATAAAAATAAAATATCTAACCTAACTCACCTAACAAAGTGAGGGAGGAGTATGGAGGTCAGAAAGAGGCATGGAGTGAATTAGAAAAAGTATGGTGAAGGGTATGGCTTGGAAGTGACAGTGGAGTGTAAATGGGGTTTACATATATACACATATATCCACATATGGTGTTGGAAAGAAATCAGAGAAAAAAGGGGCACTAGGGAGGTTGTGTGTGTATCAAGGAGAAGCTCAGGAACCTTGTGGAGAGATCAGAAGTGGAGACACGAGGAGAGAGAAGACAGGAACAAGGTAAACCCACAAAAATCTCACATTTTCTGTCTCTAGAATTTCTCTACGTGCGAACTGTTTTAAGTTGTAATTTTTGTATATATGATATTTAAAGTATATAGACATGAACAAGGCATGAAGAATGGACTCAAAAACACACCAAAACAGCAGGCCGTACACAAAATAGCCATGGATGACCTTACATGTAACAGGTCTAAATCCATGACAACAAAACCAAGTTTTACGTATTGGGGCTTCAAGTAGATGTCATGAGGGTCACGAAAACACATGACCGCGACCACAAAACCTTAGGAATGACTCGCAAAACTCGAGTTGCAGGTTTCGGTTGTAAACCCAGTTCTTGGCTTTACGCTCATTGACTCGATTTTGAGAATGGGATTTGCATCCCCATTCCATGGGGATCAGACAGGACCAAACACCATTAAAAATGGTGACGAAATAAGGATTTGCCAGGGAGTTGCAGGTTTGAGTATCACCTTCTAAATCACAACCGTGAGCCCAAAATGAAACTCCTAATCAATGCCAAACGATGCCTTGATGCTTTAAGATCAGTTTAGAATCAATAGCAGAGAAAATCAGTGCTCAAAAAGTTACAAAATTAAAGAAAACTAAACCCAGAAAATTAGGGTTACAACGATGGAGTTTGGGAAGACGATCTACAGTGACGGGTCGGGCCTTGGACCGAGCATCGGGTCAGGCCCTGACCTAACCGAGAAACTGTTAAAACCCTTGAACCGAAACTAAGACGTTTTAAGTAGGATTTTAAAATTTTAAAATGTTAGGGCTGACGTCATCATGACGTCAGCAATACGTGTTGAACCGGCCCAAACCGGTTCAATTAAATTCGAACTAAACCAATTGGTTCAGACCAAAATTTGTGATATTTATAATTTGACCCCCACTGTTTCACGAATTTATGCTGTGGCCCAGTTTTTAGAGAATTTATGCAATTAAGCCCCTGGAAAAATAATAAAATAATTTATTAATTAGGTAAAATTACTATTTTACCCCTAAGTCACAAATAAGTCAAACGAAGTCCAAATGGGGCGAACAAATAGTCAAACTTTATTATCTCAGGCATTCCAGATCCAATGGTGAGGTCCGTTTTGCGAGATGGGACTCCGACCATTAAAATACAATGAAAACAAATCTTAAAATGACCAAAATACCCCTGTGTCCTAACTTGGCAAGTTATATAGGTATTCTTACTATCTCGGACCCACTGAATCCAGCAGTGAGGTCAAAGTTATAAAAAGAGGTTCCCCGAATAAAAGTACCTATAAAGTACAAAAGACAGTTTTGCCCTTTTCGATCTAGGAGTCCGATTTAAGATCAGTAAAAGCCTAAACCAACTTTCTTGGACATTCCGAACTCAATGGTAGAGGCTATTTTAGGAAAAGGGAGACTTATAAAATAATGACATAAAATTTGATGAATAGCATCATTCAAATGATGATAGACTGAGATATGTTTCTTGGATTATAGGAACACGGAAAGGCATGGAAAAAAGTAGTCTAAATCATTGTAGTTCAAGGAAAGTTAAAGGTAAGTAATCTCTGATCTCTGTATGTGTTACATTCCAAGCCAAGTCATGCTTTTTTGTACATACACTATTATTGTACTCTCTATATATTCCCAGAATTATTGAACCACATTGATATTGCCCTATCATGTGCAAGGTATCATTGATGTTTACATATATATCTTGATCAGTCGTACATGTGTGCATTGAGTTCTTGTTGTACACTTGTACCCAGGGCTGGGATGGCCAGATAGTCATATTTAAACCAGATACGAATTTATTTCATTCTTCACAGAAGATAGTATGATCTTGATATATATCCTTAAGTACTGGATTTGTGGTCAGTCACATCTCCATTCGATGCCAGTTATGACCTTCGGGTCCAATTTCAGGGATTTATTATTTATTTTATATTGTGCACAGACCGTATCCGACGAGGCCTAAGCGCATCGGATACGTGTTCAGAGCGGTAGTATTCAGCGAGGCCTAAGCGCACTGAATACGAGCTCAGGGCAAGATCATTCGGCGAGCCTACGGCCCGAATGTGAGCCACCAGGGGTATCCAGGCCCCACCATTATCCAGGCATCCCAAATTGATTGATATCATTATCTTGTGTTGTGATACTTGGAACTTGATCGCATTGCTTCATTATATTGATCATGAGATTTCATGACACTCATTCAGAATTCAGTGTATGTCATCAGATTGATTATCATTGTTGATTATTTGAATTCCTACTGTTGGCATTCATTGATGAGATCTTTATTTATGACTGGCTAGTACATCTGCATTTATCCTATTTCCTCGTGGATAATGCCTTTTCATATTCTTGTACACATGACAGAGCAAAGGAGAATTACTTATTGAGCTTCAGTTAGCTCACCCCTTATTTCCCCAAATGTTTCAGGGAAGGAAGCTGTAGACGAGCAGTAGCAATAGCAGTGGACATACTTTTGCAGTGCAGTGGTAATACTCAGTACAGATAGTCTTATAGTACTCCCATGTGGTCCACGTCTTGGGTAGATCAGATGTATGAAAGATTATTTTTGTATTCCGAACTTTTGAAAACAATATGTATAACATGCAACTTTTGTAACTAAATATTTTTCAAATCTTTCGCAATTAAGTTGTTGCATGTTAAGAGCACGGTTTGTGCAGTAAGTTAGGAACCCTTGGTTCGGCAGAAATGTTGGATCGGGTGTGCGATACGGGATCCGCAGAGGGTGGGTCTCAGGTCGTGTCAGCTTGGTATCAGAGCATTTGGTTACATAGTGGCCCATTGGAGATAAGACTAAGGTACTAGTATTACAACTGTCCAAAGTAAAGTCAGTCCAATAGATAGAGTTTTATATAAATCTTAACCATTGATCTTTTACAGCAATGGAGAACACAAGAAGCAACCAAGGTGATTTGGACTTTATGAGTAGACTAGAGAGGATGGAACGACTTGTAGAAAGAAATGTTGAACTAATTCCTCGAAATCAACAGCCCAAGGATAACAAGAACAAAAAGAAAGGAACCTCATCCTCTAAACTTAAGACAAAACCAAGAAAGGTAAAGGTCAAGTGTTCTAGTTGCTGCAAGTACCACGATGGGAAGTGTCTCAAGGTCACCAATCTCTGCTACCATTGTGAGCAGCCCGAACATTTTACGGTAAATTGTCCCCAGAAAAGTGTCAAGAAGGATCCACAGGAGGAAGGATCCACGTCTCGTACTATAAATCTCTTATCATCCATGCCAACTGGAGTCCGAACTAGAGATAGGAGACAGAGATGCTCGGAGCACGATTCCCCTACAGCTATGGGAGACATACAAGCTACCTCTTAGTAGCTTCAGGTACCTTTACTAGTTAGTTATTATATTACTGTATGCAAACCTTAAGCATGAAATTGCTCTCTGCATTTCTTTCTAGATTGATTTGGGAACTGAATTGCTGGTAGAACCTAGAAACAAAATTTTGGGGTTATATGTTAACTGTTCAATTCCTACCAGTAGAATAGCTAACGATAGATCTCGTGCATGGAATACGTGGAATGAACAATATAGACACATGATTATTAGTTAAGTTGCTAATCATGGAATTTTTGAAGGCATTGATGGATAATTGCGAAGAACTATAACGGTTATGAATACTAAGATTCATAATCTCTGAATTGAATTTCATATAGTTATAAATATAGATGATTACTCGATGTCACATCCCCCTTACCCACCCTGTGCGGATTAGGGGCATGCGACCGACCAGTTAGGCACCCATCGGTTTTGTTTCCTTTTTTTTTTGAAATCAAAATGCCGACGGTAATCCTAACCACAGGCCATTCATCAGTAACATCCAAGTACAATGCATTCAATTAAAATAAGTCGCAGCGGAACTAAGGGAATGCATAACACCTTGGCAGAGCCATTAATACATCCATGGTTAACTATTACATCATTGTCCTACAAAAGATACAAGTCTTAGGTTTCAGTACATCACATTCAGAAATGGAGTTAGGTACAAAAATGGTTAATTCATAAGTTCTTCAAAATAGTTCTCCGGGTCTCCAACCCGCTAATCCTGATCGCTAGGTCCCTCACCTGAAAAATGTTAGGGAAGGGGTGAGCTTTAAAAAGCCCTGTGAGTAACACGAGTCCCTTGTCATGGGTTTCAAACCATTGTTGTTTATAAAACAGGTGGTTGAATCAGGTATTTCAGAAGATATAGTTAAATACATTTCTTTGAAACAACATTTTAAACAGGGATACAGTTAAATCATCAGAGCGTTAGAACAGTTCAATCACGAGCAGAGCAAAACAGTATAACAGGATAACAGTACAGTATGCACAATTTAAACAGTGCAATATGCTCATATAGTGTTCAAGACTGAATTTTGGTACCATGAGTCAGTTGTTCCTTTAGTAAAAATAAGGATAGTTTCATTTCAATACGGAACAGTGAAATCAGACAGGGTAAAATATAGTCATGCATTGAGTAGAAGCATGAAAGACAGTATATCAGTAGGAACAGTACAGTACAGTGTTTAAAAATACAATAACTAGACGGTGTACTTATACACCAATTCAGGAGTCTAGGTTACTCACCTTGTGCGGTAACGGGACTTAACTGAGAAGCCTTTCTCTTCTTCTTATCCTTCTTTATCCTAGAAAATTTATGAACATTTCGTAAATCTCACATGAATCTTAACTTGGTTTATTTTAATTCAAAATTCAACCTGAGTTAGACTATCTCGCTATCTATGTGTTTTTATGATAATTGAAAATCACCTTTGCATCCATTCTTTCAGGGTTTCCGTGTCTTCTTGTTTCTTTAATTTTGCCTCTGCGACCATTGCCTTGGTAGGCATTTTGTATATAAACGGTCGAACGGAGACTACCTCGGTTGTTTTGGCTATCCTTATGTGCCATTCGATAATCTTTTGTTGCCATAATAGTTGTCGCATGAACTCCTGTTGCTTCTTGTCAGCTAGTCTTTCGGCTTTAGACATAATGGTAAATTTCTTGTTTTTCCCTTCCATGACTGGCTTGAGTTTTTATCCTATAGCATAATCCCAAGATGTCAGGATGTGTACTACCTCTAGGCAGTCCGGTCATGAAATTATTTAAGCTTTCATTGGATTAGTTCTTAGTTCATTCGGATGTTATCTAACTTGATACAGGGCTAGGGGTATTTTGGTCATTTCACAGTTGTGAAGTTTGACTCTGATTCGTCATCCGATCATGTGTATAGTCCCATACGTGTCAGGGTTTCTATTGTTTTCAGTTTCGTCTCAATCGGACTTTTTTTGGGTTCTAAACAGTGTCAGGGGCAGTTTGGTAATTTCGTGTGTTGTATTTTTTGGCACTTTATCTGCTAATATAGACCTCACCGTTGAGTCCGGAATGTCCGACATAGTCAAAATAGACTATCTTTTAGTTGTATTTGGGTTCGGGTATCATCAAGGGCAGTATGGTCATTTACTCCTACGTGTTTGTATTTTTTGGGACTTAATTTCCCAAATCGGACTCCACCATTGAGTCCGGAATGTTTGAAATAATGAAAATACACTATTCATTTGACTTATTTGGACTTCATTTGACCTATAAATGACCTAGGGGTAATTTGGTCATTTTTATTTAATTAATAAATTAATTAAATAATTTAATTTATTATTTATTAAATTATCAGGGGTATAAATGAAATAAAATATCAGAAACTGGGCCAGAGTTAAATTTCCTAAAACTGTTGGGGTCATTTCGTAATTTTTCAAAAGATTTAAACTGAACCAAAGGGTTCAGTCCTTATGCAATTGAACCGGACCGGTCCAATCCGGTTCTAACCGGTTCAGGGTAATGTGCTGACGTCAGGCTGACGTCAGCCCTACAATTTAAATTGAAATTTAACAGTAACAAAATGACACAGTTTTAAGTTCGGTTTATACCCGTTTTTATTCGGGTCGGACCCCGACCCGAAGACCCGATCCAAGACCCGTTACTGTTCATCGTCCCTACCCGTATAGGGCTACTGTTGCCCTAGAAATTTTAGAAATTTCTCCTTCGATTTCGTGGGGTTTTGTGCATCCATTTTCACGGGTTCTCATCCTAATCGACCCCTGGTGGTCCCTTCAATCGTTTAGCATCGGTTTAGAGCTTCAAATCGAGCTCAATGGCTCTGTTTCAAGGTGGTGCCCGAAACCTGCAACTGGTTCGTAAGGGCTCATTTTTGGCTCAAATTAGTCGGGGTTTCTTGTGTTGTGGCCTACGGGTGATGGGGTTTCGATCCCCATCTTCATACCTCAGTTTGGTTGCGGTTTTGGTAGGGTTGGGTTTGAAGCCCGCGACCTGCAACTCACGGTTTGGGGGTCAAGGTCGAGGTTTTGAGGTCGCGACCTAGGGTTTTTGTGATCCTAGGGAGGTCTATTTCATGTCCAAAGCAACCAAAACCGATTTGGTGCAAGTCGGACCAGACCCACCTCAGTTCAGGTCATCCATGGCGGTTTGCTTACGGGTTGGTGGTTTGGGCAGTTCTGTTGGTCCAAAAGGTTCACAACCAACCCAGTTTTCATTGTTAAATCTCTTCACATGCATTAACAGTCCCAAAAGAAATAAAACAGTGGCCGAAATCCAAAGAGAAAAATGCTCAGAAAATTTTGAATTTCTTACCTTGTACACAGTGGTCTCCTAGGGTTCGTTTCAGTCAGAAGCCTCCCAATGGAGCAGGTCTGGTCTAGTGGTGCAGCCCTTCAGTTCCCAGTCCTTAGCCCCTTCAATGGATTCCCACAACTCAAGCTTTCTCTCTCTAACTTCCCCTCTCTAACCCACTTTCTCTCTCTATAAAATCAGCATTACAAGTCTCTCCACAGTTCTGATTTTTCCTCCATGCATATATGGAGATTGTATATCAATAATCAGATTTTCTCTTGATGTTTCATCTCCCCCAAGTGCATGATGGGTTTGCATGCAATTTGGTTGGGAGGAGATGTAATCATGGTGGGATAGGCATGATGGGCTATAGCATAGGGTGATGCATGCTGATGTGTTGCATGCTTGGTTATTGGTCACTTTGGGGAATGGTCAAATCTGAATGGTATTTAAATACATATCTTTGCATATATATGCACAAAGGTGCTCTTAGCTTAGTTGCTAAATTTTTGGTAAACCAAATTCTGCCTAGGTTGGTCAAGGGATCAAATCCTCTTGGCCACAATTTTTGGTCCTTTCCCTATTTCGGGCTTAGGCCCTGTTTGGCTGCGCATTAATGCAGTTTCACTGTTTTCTTCCTAACTTTCATTCTGTAGCTTATTTTTCAACACGGTTTCTTCTGGTCAACTCTTAGTTAGGTTAGCTTCAATGTCTAAGGGTTTAGTGACAGTAATCAGTTTCTCAGAATTTTTAAAATTTGCTAACATGGGTTTGGTCAGTGTTAAACAGTTGATTTTAAACAGTTAAATGCCAGATTAGATTTCAGAAAGAGTTTTTTTTTTCATTACATAATTTAATAATTAAGTCTGGGGTGTTACACTCGATAAACAAAATTAAAGGACTAATGACTCTTGGAAGAATCATAATCAAAGAATGTTATACTTTGGAGACATCATTAGTAGAGAATGATATACATCAAGTATATGAAGTACAGATTGAAGGTGTACAGTTCTTAGCTAATCTGGAAAAGAAATTGATGATCTAGAACAAATAAATGATTTGTGACTACTAGAAGATAAAAGCAAGTTAAGAGACCGAGGGTTAATTAGTTGTTAAAAAGGGACTATGTATTATAATAGAATTTGATGATACCTAAACAACTAAGGTCAGCAGATAGATGGTGATCCCTAAAATAATAGTGTACCGAAAAACGATCTACAAGGATTCTTAAGTGGACACCGAAACCCTTTGAAGTGGGATTCGATAAATAATATAGAGACTTGAGTAGAAGATAGTAGCCCTACTTAGAAAGGTAATTTGAAGGGATCATAACAATAGTGAAATAAATAATGCTTGATGATTATTCTGTCTTATGAAGATACGTAATTGATATCTATTAAGTCCCAGTTTGATGATTTATTTTAAGGGAACTGTTGGGAATTGAATTTCCATATCTAGAATAGAGACTTGATGTTACGGTTAGATGGTTGACCTATGACGTGAGACTTAGAGGTTCCGTAACGAATAGGGCAACAGTTAGTCCGCATTTAAAGATAGGAGATAACATAGAACTGAAAATTGTGCCAATTTGGAGAAGCAATGGATTGACCACAACATCTGAATGGATTCGACATCCGTGCCAGAATAGTTGGCGATACCCTGGAAGGGTAGTAGAATTAACGGTGACATTCAGGCAGAATGGTAACAATTGGAAGGAAAATAATCATGACATGTGACACCTGACTAGAGTATATATATATCTTCTAAAAGGAAATAAGGCAACTCAAAGGGGGTAAGTACCGGGGAGTTGATAGACCTTATTGATTTACAACTATAGACTGACAACACAACAGAAATATGAAAAACTCAAGTAAGTTATAACGAACCCCAAGAATAAAGATGAGAAGAGTTTAAAAGCTAGCAAATTGAGACCGTTGGGAGTTACATTTTGAAACCCAAATAACTTCGAGGGCTTGCCCATGTGCGAAATTGAGAAATCTTAGGAACGGTCCGTGTCACGACCCGAAACCCACCCTATGCGGATTATCGGATCGCGACCGCCGCCCCGAGACCCGAAGGCCTCGAGACAAGGCTCGTATAGGCAGCGGTATCGAATAGATGTGCGTCATGTGGTTGCGGAAGCGTGAAAAAACTTTTTCTTTTCTTTTCCTATTTTAAATTTTGCACATCCGCCCAATACTGCCGCTCTTCACATTTCGGTATACATGTATTATAATCATACATTCAGAGCATAACTAAAAACTTAAAAGACTTCATAATTAAAATCTTAATTCAACTGCCCCGTGGGGCTTAATACACATCCTTAAAATGTCAGCTAATACAAAACATATAAATCAGAGTTCATGTGATTTTTCCCATAAGAACTCCTCAAGCAAATCTTCCCAAAAGCTAGGTTCATCCTTATAGTCTTCAAAAATCGATCTGCCCTTAGTCACCTGAAAGGGGGGCGGATAAAATCCGGGTAAGCTAATCAAAGCTTGTGAGTAATTCCTGCATTCGTCATGGGGTTTTCAACTGGTAGTGGTTTTAGCACATGAGGGTTTTTTGAAATACTCACTACCAATTGCTCGTACATTTTAGAACACAGAATATATGCATTCTTAAAACAATAGCTTTGAACAATTTAAGTATTCAAGCTAAATACACATTTTCTTCAAATAGAGTATATGCAATTTAAAAGCATATAAACACGTGAAATAGAATAGGGATAATACCTACTTCTATTTTCAAAATTACTTGTCATCTTTTCTCTTTTATTAGGCGAAATCTGTTTCGAACCAGACTCCCATTTTACTGCCAATACTGTCGATGGAGATATCTCATTTGCCTGGGGGATTAGATCCTTCTACCGGGCATGTACTGTTGAATCCCGAAGGATTTCAACCATCATATAGGGTGGTACTTAGTACCGTTTATCTTATAAAACATTTGTCACATGACTTCTTCAGTAAATATTTTTCATGAACATTTAAAGCATGAAATGTATAAATTCTACGATAAAGCTTCGAATACACGTGATAATCAAATTCAGAATATTAAAGAGGTTTGCAATTGATTTAGACATGCTGATGTATTTTCAAGAAAAGAGCTAAATTTAAAACATTTAATAAGCATGCCGTAACAGAATATTTTAAAAGAACGGAATCATATATAGACTGAATTTGATATTCAAAGGCTGCAATGACTTGTGCTTAAAACTTCTTCAAATATATGGAGTTAAATCTCCAGTTCAAATACAGGGTTACTCACCTCGGTCCTTTAGGGTTAGTGCTAAAGTGCGCTTTCCCACTTCCTCCGTAATTCCTAAGAACAATTCATAAACAATCTCATCAACTTCACATTTACTGCAATATCACTTATCGATGCTTCTTAACTTATGCTTCGATCGTATTTTATCCTAACCGATTTTCTAACATTCTATAAACTTCGCACGTACTTAATTCAACTTGTACTTTTAACCTACGACACAATTTAATGTGTTAGAAACTTAATTTATTTCAACTTATACTCTTCTGGTAGTTCCATTGACTTTAAATTAAATTTATTTACTTATCAAGTTAACGCGTCGTGTCTTCTCGTACTTTATTTCCCGTACTTGCCTTAGTTTAATACTTCGGCAATATCTCAGTTTATAGTCATCTGACAGATGCTATTCATCAAATTTTACGTCTTTTTATTTAGACACTTCTTTTGGCCGAATGGACTTTACCATTGAATCCGGAGCGTCGAGGAAAGTCAGTTTAGGCTTTCTTAGAATTTAATTCGGACTTTTATATGAAAAAGGGCAGAATGGTCATTTACCGTTTTACGTGTCACATTTTTCGTACTTCGTTTCGTAATTTGGACTCCATTATTGGGTCCGGGGTGTCAAAGAAAGTCAGTTTAGACCTTCTCCGGTTTCATTTTGGCTTTAAGGGTACCAGGGGTAATTTGGTCATTTTACCCCTTTGCAGGTCTCCAATTTTTCGGGACCTCATCTCATGTCGTGGGCCTCACCATTGGACTCAGAGGGTCCGAGATAATAAAAGTACACTAACAGCTTGTTAATTTTGGACAAGGGGTATTTTGGTCATTTACCCCTTCATGAGTCTTCATTTTTCGGGACCTAGTCTCGAAAAATGGACCCTACCATCAGTCTTAGAATGTTTGAAATAGTAAAAATTCACTATTTATTTACTTAATCTGGACTTCGTTTGCCTCGTTCATAGAGTAGGAGCATTTTGGTCATTTTTGACATATTTAAGGGTCTCAAATTTTTCGGGACCTAATCTTGTGTCATGGACCTCACCAATGGACTCAGGAGGTCCGAAATAGTAAGAATATACTAATAACTTGTTGATTTTGGTCAAGGGGTATTTTAGTCATTTACCTCTTTACGCGTCCTTATTTTTCGGGCCCCGTCTCGTAAAACGGACCCTACCATTAGTCTCAGAATATTTGAAATAGTAAAAATTCACTATTCATACGTCTGATTTGGACTTTATTTGCCCTATTAATGACCCAAGGGTATAATAGAAATTTTCTTTTATTTATTAAATAATTAAATTAATTATTTAATTATTTAATTATTTTTCCAGGGGCTTAATTGCATAATTTTTCCAAAAATTGGGCCATAATGTAAATTCGGAGAATTTCTGGGGTCAAACCGTAATTAAGAAAAGGTTTGGTTTATTTGGTTTTAATTAAATAAGAAAACCAGTGGGTTCAGTCATATTTAAAGTGAACCGGTCCGGTTTTAATTGAACCAATCCGGTTTTGTTGGTTTGAAACGTAATGCTGACGTCATGATGACGTCAGCCCTAACTATTTTAAAATTTAAAATTTTAAATCTCCAAACGTCATCGTTTAGATAAACCCATAACCGGATTTGACCCGAACCCGTAACCGACCCATAGACTGACCCGACCCGAACAGTGTCGTCTTCCCCATGAGGGTCGACACTGTTCATCCGAAAACCCTAAATTTTTCAATTCTATTTCGTACAATTTTACTACTCCATTTTTCCTGTTTCCTTTTCCAATCAATTCCTAAGACCTTTGGGTACGTTTTAGTATCGATTTAGGGCTTCGAATATGGCTCAGGTGTTCGGTTCAAGTCACGATAATCCGAACTGTAGCATGTCGGTTCATGCTCGTTTCTTCACCATTTTTAGAATGGTTTGGTTGTGCGTGACCCTCAAGGTATGGGGATTCAGGTTTCATTCACAATGGTAGGTTTAACAGTGAGTTTTTGGGTTTGGGTTTTGGAACCCGTACCTGCAACTCGCTTTCTCATGATCATTTCTTTACAATTTGATCGCGGTCACGTGTTTTGGGGATGTTTGTAGGGTCTACTTGAAGTCTTGATAGGCCAAATTGGGTTTGGGGAAGCTTGATTCAGTTTCTTCATTTCGGTATTGCATTTCAGTAAAATTTTCTTCCCCCCTGTAACCTCCATTTTCTCCCTCGATTTTCCATGATTTTAAACCATTTTTCTTGCAAAATAAAGCCCATTCTACATAGATTAAGACCCTATAGTTTTCAGGCCAAAATATGAATGAAATCAGATTAAATTTTGGTTGGGAACTTACCTGTTTAAGTGGACTGTTCCCAATTCTTTCTCCCTCCTCGGTTTTGTATCTCTCTCCTTCTTCTTCTCCATTTCTTTCTCCTCTAGCTTCTGTATTTCTCTCAGAATTCCCTCTCTCTCTTTCCTTTCCTTTTGCTTGGACGAATGGTGTGTGTGTGATGTATGAAATGTGCATATGTGTATATGTATATTTCTCTCACTAGCCCCACTTTCTCTCTCACTTCCATACCCCATCACAGTCAGCCCATACCTCCCTTACTTTTCTGATTTTGGCCATACCTTCTCCCATTCCTCTACACCTACTTGGATATATAATATACCTATTTAGTACATCATCCCCTTACCTTCATGCCTCCATGTATATATATATATATATATATATATATATATATCTATATACATGTATTATATACTATGGACACAATATATATATATATATTATATTTATTTTATTTTATTTTATTCTATATCCAAAGATTACATGTATAAATATATATATCTAATTATACACATATGAATACTTACACATGCTTGGTCACATAATACACTTTTATGTGTGTATTTTGTATTTATTTTAATTAATAATCAATTCCATAAACTTAATTAATTAATTATTTTAAATTAATTAATTGTTTTCCTTAAGTGTAGACATCTTTACACTTATTTTCATAACCTCGAAATGCGTGCCCTATGACCCGGTATTTTTGGGTCGGGGTATTACATTCTTCCCTCCTTAAAAGAGTTTTGTCCCCAAAACTCGAATATTCTTTATTTCGAGAGTTCTAGTCTCCTTATGTCATATCTATCATCTTCGTATATCGTAATACATAAGATTATCTTCATTTTCTTAATGATTCAGGAGATGAACTTTGATTCATCACTTTCAGATATAATATATGTTGACTCGTATCACTACTTGCTTCTAATTTACTAACGTACAATTTCTAATTCTTCATGTCATCTATTAGATTCATGTCTTCTAATGGTTTAAGGATTTCTTCGATCAGGTTGGATAAACTGACACTGTGTGTCTTTCAGCTACCTTAGTTACATGATAAGGCGGCCGTTCCTTACCGGTAACAGAGGTCCTGACAGCACACCAGTGACTATCAAAATCCTCCCTTTCTCTTTCATCCTTTTCTAATTATTGTTATTCATCTTCTTAGTTCACGTTTTACTTCTATTCTTCAGACTCTATTTTTCTACTTTACTGCGGGTCCCATACCCCGCCTTCCTATCGTATCACGTATTTCAGAACACTTACTTCATGTTACTACGGGTCCCATACCCCGCCTTTATATTACGTACTTCACACACCTATTTCACACACTGCGAGTCCTATACCTCGTCTTCACATCGTGTCACGTACTTCACATATCTACTTCATTCTTGTACTGCGAGTCCCATACCTCGCCTTCATATCATGTCACGTACTTCACATATCTACTTCATTTACTACGAGTCCCATACCTCGTCTTCATATCGTGTCACGTACTTCACATATCTACTTCATATACTGCGAGTCCCATACCTCGCCTTCATATCATGTCACGTACTTCACATATCTACTTCATATACTGCGAGTCCCATACCTCGCCTTCGTACTTCACATATCTATTTCATGTACTACGGGTCCCATACCCCGCCTTCATACTACGTATTCCTCATATCTACTTCCCACAACGTGAGTCCCATACCTCGCCTTCATATCATGTTGCTTCAGAATACCTACTTCACATTACTGCGGGTCCCATACCCCGCCTTTATATCACATCACGTATTTCACATATCTTAGGTAGTATAAAACCCTACCCAACCTATAGTTCTATTCTAACTCATCTAATGTCACTAGGGTTGTTCTAGTAAACCTAGTGCTCTGATACCACTCTGTCACGACCCGAAACCCACCCTATGCGGATTATCGGATCGCGACCGCCGCCCCGAGACCCGAAGGCCTCGAGACAAGGCTCGTATAGGCAGCGGTATCGAATAGATGTGCGTCATGTGGTTGCGGAAGCGTGAAAAAACTTTTTCTTTTCTTTTCCTATTTTAAATTTTGCACATCCGCCCAATATTGCCGCTCTTCACATTTCGGTATACATGTATTATAATCATACATTCAGAGCATAACTAAAAACTTAAAAGACTTCATAATTAAAATCTTAATTCAACTGCCCCGTGGGGCTTAATACACATCCTTAAAATGTCAGCTAATACAAAACATATAAATCAGAGTTCATGTGATTTTTCCCATAAGAACTCCTCAAGCAAATCTTCCCAAAAGCTAGGTTCATCCTTATAGTCTTCAAAAATCGATCTGCCCTTAGTCACCTGAAAGGGGGGCGGATAAAATCCGGGTAAGCTAATCAAAGCTTGTGAGTAATTCCTGCATTCGTCATGGGGTTTTCAACTGGTAGTGGTTTTAGCACATGAGGGTTTTTTGAAATACTCACTACCAATTGCTCGTACATTTTAGAACACAGAATATATGCATTCTTAAAACAATAGCTTTGAACAATTTAAGTATTCAAGCTAAATACACATTTTCTTCAAATAGAGTATATGCAATTTAAAAGCATATAAACACGTGAAATAGAATAGGGATAATACCTACTTCTATTTTCAAAATTACTTGTCATCTTTTCTCTTTTATTAGGCGAAATCTGTTTCGAACCAGACTCCCATTTTACTGCCAATACTGTCGATGGAGATATCTCATTTGCCTGGGGGATTAGATCCTTCTACCGGGCATGTACTGTTGAATCCCGAAGGATTTCAACCATCATATAGGGTGGTACTTAGTACCGTTTATCTTATAAAACATTTGTCACATGACTTCTTCAGTAAATATTTTTCATGAACATTTAAAGCATGAAATGTATAAATTCTACGATAAAGCTTCGAATACACGTGATAATCAAATTCAGAATATTAAAGAGGTTTGCAATTGATTTAGACATGCTGATGTATTTTCAAGAAAAGAGCTAAATTTAAAACATTTAATAAGCATGCCGTAACAGAATATTTTAAAAGAACGGAATCATATATAGACTGAATTTGATATTCAAAGGCTGCAATGACTTGTGCTTAAAACTTCTTCAAATATATGGAGTTAAATCTCCAGTTCAAATACAGGGTTACTCACCTCGGTCCTTTAGGGTTAGTGCTAAAGTGCGCTTTCCCACTTCCTCCGTAATTCCTAAGAACAATTCATAAACAATCTCATCAACTTCACATTTACTGCAATATCACTTATCGATGCTTCTTAACTTATGCTTCGATCGTATTTTATCCTAACCGATTTTCTAACATTCTATAAACTTCGCACGTACTTAATTCAACTTGTACTTTTAACCTACGACACAATTTAATGTGTTAGAAACTTAATTTATTTCAACTTATACTCTTCTGGTAGTTCCATTGACTTTAAATTAAATTTATTTACTTATCAAGTTAACGCGTCGTGTCTTCTCGTACTTTATTTCCCGTACTTGCCTTAGTTTAATACTTCGGCAATATCTCAGTTTATAGTCATCTGACAGATGCTATTCATCAAATTTTACGTCTTTTTATTTAGACACTTCTTTTGGCCGAATGGACTTTACCATTGAATCCGGAGCGTCGAGGAAAGTCAGTTTAGGCTTTCTTAGAATTTAATTCGGACTTTTATATGAAAAAGGGCAGAATGGTCATTTACCGTTTTACGTGTCACATTTTTCGTACTTCGTTTCGTAATTTGGACTCCATTATTGGGTCCGGGGTGTCAAAGAAAGTCAGTTTAGACCTTCTCCGGTTTCATTTTGGCTTTAAGGGTACCAGGGGTAATTTGGTCATTTTACCCCTTTGCAGGTCTCCAATTTTTCGGGACCTCATCTCATGTCGTGGGCCTCACCATTGGACTCAGAGGGTCCGAGATAATAAAAGTACACTAACAGCTTGTTAATTTTGGACAAGGGGTATTTTGGTCATTTACCCCTTCATGAGTCTTCATTTTTCGGGACCTAGTCTCGAAAAATGGACCCTACCATCAGTCTTAGAATGTTTGAAATAGTAAAAATTCACTATTTATTTACTTAATCTGGACTTCGTTTGCCTCGTTCATAGAGTAGGAGCATTTTGGTCATTTTTGACATATTTAAGGGTCTCAAATTTTTCGGGACCTAATCTTGTGTCATGGACCTCACCAATGGACTCAGGAGGTCCGAAATAGTAAGAATATACTAATAACTTGTTGATTTTGGTCAAGGGGTATTTTAGTCATTTACCTCTTTACGCGTCCTTATTTTTCGGGCCCCGTCTCGTAAAACGGACCCTACCATTAGTCTCAGAATATTTGAAATAGTAAAAATTCACTATTCATACGTCTGATTTGGACTTTATTTGCCCTATTAATGACCCAAGGGTATAATAGAAATTTTCTTTTATTTATTAAATAATTAAATTAATTATTTAATTATTTAATTATTTTTCCAGGGGCTTAATTGCATAATTTTTCCAAAAATTGGGCCATAATGTAAATTCGGAGAATTTCTGGGGTCAAACCGTAATTAAGAAAAGGTTTGGTTTATTTGGTTTTAATTAAATAAGAAAACCAGTGGGTTCAGTCATATTTAAAGTGAACCGGTCCGGTTTTAATTGAACCAATCCGGTTTTGTTGGTTTGAAACGTAATGCTGACGTCATGATGACGTCAGCCCTAACTATTTTAAAATTTAAAATTTTAAATCTCCAAACGTCATCGTTTAGATAAACCCATAACCGGATTTGACCCGAACCCGTAACCGACCCATAGACTGACCCGACCCGAACAGTGTCGTCTTCCCCATGAGGGTCGACACTGTTCATCCGAAAACCCTAAATTTTTCAATTCTATTTCGTACAATTTTACTACTCCATTTTTCCTGTTTCCTTTTCCAATCAATTCCTAAGACCTTTGGGTACGTTTTAGTATCGATTTAGGGCTTCGAATATGGCTCAGGTGTTCGGTTCAAGTCACGATAATCCGAACTGTAGCATGTCGGTTCATGCTCGTTTCTTCACCATTTTTAGAATGGTTTGGTTGTGCGTGACCCTCAAGGTATGGGGATTCAGGTTTCATTCACAATGGTAGGTTTAACAGTGAGTTTTTGGGTTTGGGTTTTGGAACCCGTACCTGCAACTCGCTTTCTCATGATCATTTCTTTACAATTTGATCGCGGTCACGTGTTTTGGGGATGTTTGTAGGGTCTACTTGAAGTCTTGATAGGCCAAATTGGGTTTGGGGAAGCTTGATTCAGTTTCTTCATTTCGGTATTGCATTTCAGTAAAATTTTCTTCCCCCCTGTAACCTCCATTTTCTCCCTCGATTTTCCATGATTTTAAACCATTTTTCTTGCAAAATAAAGCCCATTCTACATAGATTAAGACCCTATAGTTTTCAGGCCAAAATATGAATGAAATCAGATTAAATTTTGGTTGGGAACTTACCTGTTTAAGTGGACTGTTCCCAATTCTTTCTCCCTCCTCGGTTTTGTATCTCTCTCCTTCTTCTTCTCCATTTCTTTCTCCTCTAGCTTCTGTATTTCTCTCAGAATTCCCTCTCTCTCTTTCCTTTCCTTTTGCTTGGACGAATGGTGTGTGTGTGATGTATGAAATGTGCATATGTGTATATGTATATTTCTCTCACTAGCCCCACTTTCTCTCTCACTTCCATACCCCATCACAATCAGCCCATACCTCCCTTACTTTTCTGATTTTGGCCATACCTTCTCCCATTCCTCTACACCTACTTGGATATATAATATACCTATTTAGTACATCATCCCCTTACCTTCATGCCTCCATGTATATATATATATATATATATATATATCTATATACATGTATTATATACTATGGACACAATATATATATATATATATATTATATTTATTTTATTTTATTTTATTCTATATCCAAAGATTACATGTATAAATATATATATCTAATTATACACATATGAATACTTACACATGCTTGGTCACATAATACACTTTTATGTGTGTATTTTGTATTTATTTTAATTAATAATCAATTCCATAAACTTAATTAATTAATTATTTTAAATTAATTAATTGTTTTCCTTAAGTGTAGACATCTTTACACTTATTTTCATAACCTCGAAATGCGTGCCCTATGACCCGGTATTTTTGGGTCGGGGTATTACAGTCCGAGTGGTAAACTAAACTAAACAGAATGGTACTCTGTCAAGCTAACGGATAGTAAGTGATAAATAACCCAAGTAACTTTAAGAATTGATGTAATCTAAATGATGGCAAAGAAACTGGGGAAGTAGTGAATCAGTTGGAGAAAATCGTGGAATAAGACGGTATACAAAATCGTAGAATTCACTACAAGGATGCTTACGAGCATAGAAGGAAGTAAGACTTATGACAGTGAGGGAATTCTGAGCCGTATTAGTCTTAGACCTGGACAGAGAACCCAATAGGGAAAAGCAATGTGGTAGTTAACGCTTTTGGCTGACAGCTGTTAGAAAGTCTAGTTTATCAAATTCCAACTTGGGTAGAGTTATCGAAGGAATTAGAGGATAAGAAGATCGAGATGGTCCTACATCGCATAGTGGCACTACGTGCCAATGTCACAGTGAGTCTATCAATTATAAACAAGATCAAAAAAATAATTTTGCAGACCTAGGATACAGCATTGACCAGACTCTGTCAAGAGGTTAAGTTAGGTAAGACTTCAGAAATTTCCATCCGAGATGGAGTATTGCATTATTAGGATTGAATCCATGAACCAGATATGCTGGAAATCCAAAAGAATGTTTAGATAAGACACACGGGTCAAGATGTGTCATACACCCAGGGAACACCTAACAACATGTCATAATGATAGTTTGAAATAAAATGAGATCTGACTGAGTATGTGGCGCGTCGTAGGGTGTGTCAATAATTAAAGTGGAACACCAAAAATCCGGAGGATTCTTGCAGTCGCTTCCAATACCAAAGTGGAAATAGGAGCATATTACTATGTATCTCGTGTCAGGATTGCCAAAGACGTCAAAGGGAAGTGACAGCATATGGGTTATGGTGGATAGACTTACCAAGATAGCACTTCCTTACGACCAGAGCAACACAGACTTTAGAGTGACTAGCTAAGCTTTACATCCAGAAATAGTTTAACCCTGTGAAATGACCATAGAAAGGAATTAAGATTCACGTAAGAGTTAAAATTAACGTGAGGGTTAGAAACACTCCTGAGAATAGTAAGAAAATAGAAAAGTGGTCTGATGTGACTATAAAACTTGATTTGACATGATTGTAAAACTTGATTCTCAGTAGAAAGTTTTATCAAGCTAATGTAAACATCTAGTCAAGTTATATCATGATATTAAAGAAAATATCGAGGGATACAACGGAGTGGGCAACATTTATTAACTGCCCAGAGTAGACTCAGCCGAGTACACGTAAATCGAGGTAGGTCTAGTTGAGTAGTATAATGACCGTTGAATCCAAACATAAATCTCGAACGAAATGAAATAATTTCAAACTAAACTCAAGGGTCAAATATTGATGTCGAGATTTGACCAAGTCAGGAGCATGAAACCAGAAACCAATGAAAAATCAGATTTAGATCAAGAACAGTATATTTCCAAAATGTACCCACTATTAAGGTACAAGGTGTACGATGACTGGCACAGTCACTGAAGAACTCAACAGCAGTTACAATCTCATGAGAATTACGAGATTAAGAAAAGTCAAGTATAAAATGAGAATAATGCATTCCAAAACATATCAAAAACCTCGTGAAGTGTAATATACAGTAATAAAACTCGAACCATTAAACGTTCAGAAAGATTGAGTCACATAAAACAACCGGTGTAGATTCTGGATAGACAAAAACATGCACTGCGTAACCAGACGACTCTTTAGTCAGATCCTATGGAAAAATCACCAAGTAGAAGAAACTACCTAAGAAAGAGAGGATGTCATGCGAACTAAGTACCCCAGTTATTTCAATCTTAGTACGAGCTAAGTTTGAGGGAAAACTTGTTTTAAGCGGGTAAGAATGTAATACCTCGACCCGAAGGGGCACGTATATCGAGGCAACCGGGTCGGGTAACACTTTATCAATTATACTCAGAACCATTAAACTCTATATTTTTTGAAATACCAATTGCACTGCACTATCTTAAATAGAGATCTTGACCAGGTATGACTAGTGCCGGGTCAGGACAAGTGACCCGAAACTCACTCTCGTAATGTGTGCACACATACAGCCCCATGCAGGCATGCATACGTAAACACATGCCATAAATAGTGAGGTTCGCGTGAGGGATGGTATAGATGTATGTAATTAATATAACATATATATGGATATAATTATATATGTTATACACATATAAGTACATATATATATATATGTAAAGGAAAAATTAAAAATAAAATAAAATAAAAAGAAAAAAATAAGGAAAGTAGGCTGCCCCAGGCAGCCGTGTGTATAAGTGTGTGAGAGGGGAAACATGTATATATATAGGTGTATATATATAGGTATATATATATATATATTATAAAAATAAAATATCTAACCTAACTCACCTAACAAAGTGAGGGAGGAGTATGGAGGTCTGAAAGAGGCATGGAGTGAATCAGAAAAAATATGGAGAAGGGTACGGCTTGGAAGTGACAGTAGAGTGTAAATGGGGTTTACATATGTACACATATATCCACATATGGTGTTGGAAAGAAATCAGAGAAAAAAGGGGCACTAGGGAGGCTGTGTGTATATTAAGGAGAAGCTCAGGAACCTTGTGGAGAGATCAGAAGTGGAGACGCGAGGACAAAAGAGACAGGAACAAGGTAAACCCACAAAAATCTCACATTTTCTGTCTCTAGAATTTCTCTACGTGCGAACTGTTTTAAGTTGTAATTTTTGTATATATGATATTTAAAGTATATAGACATGAACAAGGCATGAAGAATGGACTCAAAAACACACCAAAACAGTAGGCCGTACATAAAATAGCCATGGATGACCTTACATGTAACAGGTCTGAATCCATGACAACAAAACCAAGTTTTACGTATTGGGGCTTCAAGTAGATGTCATGAGCGTCACGAAAACACATGACCGCGACCACAAAACCTTAGGAATGACTCGCAAAACTCGAGTTGCAGGTTTCGATTGTAAACCCAGTTCTTGGCTTTAGGCTCCTTGACTCGATTTTGAGAATGGGATTTGCATCCCCATTCCATGGGGATCAGACAGGACCAAACACCATTAAAAATGGTGATGAAATAAGGATTTGCCAGGGAGTTGCAGGTTTGAGTATCACCTTCCAAATCGCAACCGTGAGCCCAAAATGAAACTCCTAATCAATGCCAAACGATGCCTTGATGCTTTAAGATCAGTTTAGAATCAATAGCAGAGAAAATCAGTGCTCAAAAAGTTACAAAATTAAAGAAAACTAAACCCAGAAAATTAGGGTTACAACGATGGAGTTTGGGAAGACGATCTACAGTGACGGGTCGGGCCTTAGACCGAGCATCGGGTCGGGCCCTGACCCAACCGAGAAACTTTAAAACCCTTGAACCGAAACTACGACGTTTTAAGTAGGATTTTAAAATTTTAAAATGTTAGGGCTGACGTCATCATGACGTCAGCAATACGTGTTGAACCGGCCCAAACCGGTTGGTTCAACAAAAGCCCAAACAGGTTCAATTAAATTCGAACTAAACCAATTGGTTCAGACCGAAATTTGTGATATTTATAATTTGACCCCCCACTATTTCACGGATTTATGTTGTGGCCCAGTTTTTAGAGAATTTATGCAATTAAGCCCCTGGAAAAATAATAAAATAATTTATTAATTAGGTAAAATTACTATTTTACCCCTAAGTCACAAATAAGTCAAACGAAGTCCAAATGGGGCGAACAAATAGTCAAACTTTATTATCTCAGGCATTCCGGATCCAATGGTGAGGTCCGTTTTGCGAGACGGGACTCCGACCATTAAAATAGAATGAAAACAAATCTTAAAATGATCAAAATACCCTTGTGTCCTAACAAGGCAAGTTATATAGGTATTCTTACTATCTCGGACCCACTGAATCCAGCAGTGAGGTCAAAATTATAAAAAGAGGTTCCCCGAATAAAAGTACCTATAAAGTACAAAAGACAGTTTTGCCCTTTTCGATCTAGGAGTTCGATTTAAGATCAGTAAAAGCCTAAACCAACTTTCTTGGACATTCCGAACTCAATGGTAGAGTCTATTTTAGGAAAAGGGAGACTTATAAAATAAAGACATAAAATTTGATGAATAGCATCATTCAAATGATGATAGACCGAGATACGTTTCTTGGATTATAGGAACACGGAAAGGCATGGAAAAAAGTAGTCTAAATCATTGTAGTTCAAGGAAAGTTAAAGGTAAGTAATCTCTGATCTCTGTATGTGTTACATTCCAAGCCAAGTCATGCTTTTTTGTACATACACTATTATTGTACTCTCTATATATTCCCAGAATTATTGAACCACATTGATATTGCCCTATCATGTGGAAGGTATCATTGATGTTTACATTTATATCTTGATCAGTCGTACATGTGTGCATTGAGTTCTTGTTGTACACTTGTACCCAGGGCCGGGAAGGCCAGATAGTCATATTTAAACTAGATACGAATTTATTTCATTCTTCACAGAAGATAGTATGATCTTGATATATATCCTTAAGTACTGGATTTGTGGTCAGTCACATCTCCATCCGATGCCAGTTATGACCTTCGGGTCTAGATATGACCTTCTGGTCCAATTCTGGGGGATTTATTATTTATTTTATATTGTGCACAGAGCCGTATCCGACGAGGCCTAAGCGCATCGGATACGTGTTCAGAGCGGTAGTATTCAGCGAGGCCTAAGCGCATTGAATACGAGCTCAGGGCAAGATCATTCGGCGAGCCTACGGCCCGAATGTGAACCACCAGGGGTATCCGGGCCCCACCATTATCCAGGCATCCCAAATTGATTGATATCATTATCTTGTGTTGTGATACTTGGAACTGGATCGCATTGCTTCATTATATTGATCATGAGATTTCACGACACTCATTCAGAATTCAGTGTATGTCATCAGATTGATTATCATTGTTGATTATTTGAATTCCTACTGTTGGCATTCATTGATGAGATCTTTATTTATGACTGGCTAGTACATCTGCATTTATCCTATTTCCTCGTGGATAATGCCTTTTCATATTCTTGTACACATGATAGAGTAAAGGAGAATTACTTATTGAGCTTTAGTTAGCTCACCCCTTATTTCCCCAAATTTTTCAAGGAAGGAAGCTGTAGACGAGCAGTAGCAATAGCAGTGGACATACTTTTGCAGTACAGGGGTAATACTCAGTACAGATAGTCTTATAATACTCCTATGTGGTCCACGTCTTGGGTAGATCAGATGTATGAAAGGTTATTTTTGTATTCTGAACTTTTGAAAACAATATGTATAACATGCAACTTTTGTAACTAAATATTTTTCAAATCTTCCGCAATTAAGTTGTTGCATGTTAAGAGCACGGTTTGTGCAGTAAGTTAAGAACCCTTGGTTCGGTAGAAATGTCGGATCGGGTGCGCGATCCGGGATCCGCAGAGGGTGGGTCTCAGGTCGTGTCATACCCCATTCGTTGGCAGAAGTCATACTCCTGACTCCTGTCCTAGTTTTCTTCATCTGTTGGGGAGTGGGGCTAATCTGTTTCTTTTTTTTTTTTTTGGGATAGGGCAATCCTAGCTTTCTCGAAGATCTTAGCACGATTTACTACTGCATTATACGTGGGAAGCTCAAAGGGCTCAAGTCTGTACCTGATATTATCTTGGAGGCCACTCATAAACTTCCGGGCCTTTAGATCCTCCGTGAGGATAATATGAGGCGAATAGCGGGCTAGTTTCATGAATTTATCCTTATATTCTGCCACTGTCATAATTCCTTGGGTTAGAGTTGCAAACTCTGCTATCTTCTGGTTTTTCAGCGACCTTGGGAAATGTTTATCGTAAAATACTTCCGAAAATCTTTCCCAGGTCATTGGCGGCTCTCTTTCCTTCTCCAAAAGCCACCATATGTATACTGCATCCTTAAAAGTGAAAGTAGCATAGGAGACTTTTTGTTCCTCAGTACAAGGCAAAACTCGAATCGCGAAGCCTGACCCAACGCTGTCGCCGAATCGGATTGTCTCAACTAAAACTTGAAAGTGCGAAAACTTAACCGGTGCTACTAACATACAATAAATGTCATAGCATAAATAGCGGAAGTCTATAAATAAAATTTTCATGTATATAAAATTTTGTTTTCAAAATACAAACTTTAAAAAGTCTAATCCATTACATCCCCAAGACGTGGATGACATGGGAGAGCTATAAGACTGTTTATACGAAGTGTTACATTTGCAACTTCAAAAGTAATGTCCACCTCTGACTATCAAGCTCTACTGTTTGTTCTCGATATCTATGCCTGCAAAATGTTGTGTAGTATTTATGAGCTATGAAAACTCAGTAAGTAGTCCTTTCCTCTGCCAGGTGTACAAGTGTAATATCCCGACCCGGGATACCGGTTCATATGACACGTATTACGAGATTAAAGAAAACTAGTGTAAAAATATTTACACTCAATTAGAATAATTAATTAAATAAATAAATAATTAATTATTCATATGAAATCATTAGTTTTAATTATAATTAAATAATTCAAATACACATTAGACTACATGGAAGGTGTAATGTGTATATGTATGTGTGACCAAGTATGCATGCATGTATATATGCTTCAATGAAATATATATATATATATATATAAGTGAACAGTGCAGTTTGTGCATATGTAAATTGGGTGTGTGTGTGAGTGTTCACATGTGAGTTGGTGTGTGTTATATTGTATGTATGTATATATATATATATATATTCAAATATCAACACATGCATTAATGCAGTCACAAGTGGGCTGATTTGAGAGGGTGATGGGAAGGGAGACCTGTTGGCTAGAGTGTGTGCTAGCATATGTGTGTAAGTGAGTGAATTACTGTGTGTGTGTGTGTGTGTTAGTATAATATGTATATATATACACAAATCTCAAACAAAGCTTTAAATACAAAATCTGAATTGGAAGAAAAGAGATTAAATGGATTGGAAAGAAAGCAGAGAATAGGGGTAGGACTAGGGTTGAGGTCGTGTAGAGAGAGAAAAAAAAGAGAGAGAGAGAGGTCGGTGGATTTCTCTTTAAAGCAAGACATGCAATGCATGTTTGCTCCTTACGAAAGAAACCAGAAAGGAGCTAAGGAGCTAAGGAAGAGATTCAGGAGTAGAAAAAAGGGAAAAAACAGCTCAAAAGGTGAGAAATTTGAAAGTTTATCATTTTCTCTATCTAAGATTTAAGCATGGATATAAACTGTTTTGAGTAGTTTATATATGTAGGATGTTAAATATATGTTTACAAGTTTATTAAGCATGAAATATAGCCTTGAAAACACTCAAAAATACCAAACCCAGAAGCTACGGCCATGGAAGTCCTTGCTTGAAGCAGGTCTGAACCAAAGCTCACCGAACTGGATTTGGTTGATCAAAACCTAAACTAGACACTATGAGCAACATAAAAACCTATACCCGCGATCAAAAATCACAAGAAATGGCCTCCAAACATTGACTTGCAGGTTATGGGTTTACAACCCAAACCTTTAGACTCACAATTAAATCCACTCTTATGAACGGGAACAGAATCCTCACGAAGAGGGAATCAAAATAAGCCCGACCTCGCGAAAAATGATGAAGAAACATGCATAAACCGATGGTTTGCAGGTCTAGTTATCACAACTTGGACCGAGCAACTGAGCCTAATTCGAGCCTCTAAATCAACGCAAAACAATGCCTTGCGACCTTATGAGTTTATTAGAAAAGAAAACAGAGAAAATGGAGTTGTAAAATGCCACGAAATTCAAACTAAAAAAATTAGGGTTTTGCAGTCAACAGTGTCGACTTCGTGAGGAAGATGACACTGTTCGGGTCGGACCTAAAAACGGGTCGGATTCGGGTTTGGGTTATAACCGGATCCAACGGATTATGGGTTTAGTAGAACGACAATGTTTTGTGTGAATTTTTAAAACATTAGGGCTGATGTCATCCTGACGTCAGCATTACATGTAAACCAACTGAACCGGTTGGTTTACAAATGGACCGGACCGGTTCACTTAGGGTTGGACCGAACCCACTGGTTCTCTATATTATTTAAAATTAAATAAACCAAAGCTTTTATTATTTACGGATTGACCCCAGAATTTCTAAGAAATTCTACTGTGGCCCAACTGAGGGAAATTTTATACAATTAGACCCCTGGAAAAATAATTAAATAATAAATTTAATTATTTAATAAATAAAGTTAAATTACTATTTTGCCCCTAGGTCATAAATAGAGCAAATGAAATCCAAATTGAACATATGAATAGTGAATTTTAACTATTTTGGATATTTTGAGACTAATGGTAGGGTCCGTTTTACGAGACGGGGCCTGAAAAATAAAGACACGTAAAGAGGTAAATGACCAAAATACCCCTTGTCTAAAATTAACAAGTTATTAGTATATTCTTACTATCTCGGACTTTTTGAGTCCAATGGTGAGGTCCACAACACGAGATGAGGTCTGACAATAAAGACGCATAAAGGGGTAAAATGACCAAAATACCCCTGGTACCCCTAAAGCCAAAATGAAACCAAAGAAGGTCTAAGTTGACTCTCTTCGACATCCCGGACTCAAAAATGGAGTCCAAATTACGAAACGAAGTACGAAAAAATGAGACACGCAAAACGATAAATGACCATTTTGTCCTTTTACATATAACAGTCTGAATTAAATGTTAGGAAAGCCTAAATCGACCTTCTTCGATACTCCAGACTCAATGGTAGAGTCTATTCAACCCAAAAGGAAATGTCTAAAATAAAAGAACATAAAAATTGTTGAATAGCATCTGTTAGATGACTAAAGACTAAAGTATTGCCGAAATATTAAATAAAGACAAGTACGAGGAAATACGATACTAGAAGATACGACACATAAACATGTGAAACAAATTAAATTAAATTAAAGTTGATAGAGCTACCAGAAGAGTATAGTTTAGAGCGAAATAAGTTCCTAATACATTAATTTGTGTAGGTCAAGTTTCAGCTAATTCAGCCGCAAACCATAATTAAGGGTGAGAAACAGCAAGCTTTTCTGGACGAATTAGATCGACAACACCGGGTAATCCACAAGAAATTGAGGATTGCCAAATACTGTGAGATTAAGTCCCTCACACCTTTCATCCATTGGGAACCAATTATCCCAATTGGTCGACATGCCGAGGAAGCAGCAGCAAGGAGACTTGCTGAGGCACAGCTTAAAAAAGAAGAGGAAAAAGAGGAATGAGAGGATAATGAAACTTTAGCTGATATGCGTCGCAGGTAATATTGTTATCATTAAGTACATAAGTTGCTAGGCTATAATATAGCTATAAGTCGGACCAGTATAAGAATTTAGGCTTTTCATAGTCTACAATTGGTGAGTCATAAAGTTGATTAAGTGTATATGGAATTTATGGAATCTTCATAAATCTTGATAGGCTAAGGAAGGAAAAGGGTAAAGGGAAGGCGCCTCTATAGAGCTGGCCCAGACACGTAAGGTGAGTAACCCTGTGTTTGAAGTGGAGATTTAACTCCATGGATTTGAAAAGGTTTTAAGTTCAAAGATACGAAGTGTTTGAAGTTTCAAATTCAGTATATTACATGATTTCAGTTTTAAATTATTTCTGTTCTTATAAACCTTATTGTGACATGCTTAGTAAATGTTTCCTATACAGTTTTCTTAAAAATGTGCTCTCAGTATGTCTAAGTTAAAATACAAATCTTGTTTAATATTTTGAATTTGATTGTTATAAGTATTTGAAGTTCTATTGTAGAAATTATACATTTCATGTTTTAAATACTCATGAACGTATCTATTGAAGAAGTCATGTGATAAATGTTTTACAAGATAAACGGTACTAAGTACCACCACATGTGACGTTGAAATCCTTCGGGATTCAACTATGACACGAAGAAATGCCCGGTAGAAAGATCTAATCCCCCAGGCAAATGAGATATCTCCATTGTAGCATTGCAGTAAAATGGGAGTCTGGTTCGAAACAGATTCCACCTAATTAAAGGGAAAAGATGACAAAGTGATTTTGGAAATAGAAGCAGGTTTTACCCCCATTCTATTTACACATGTTTATATATGCTTTTAAAATGCATATGCTCTATTTAAAGAAATGTATATTCAGCTTGAATACTTTAAATGTTCAAAGCCATCTGTTTTAAGAATGCATATACTCTGTATTCTAAAATGTACGAACAATTGGTGGTGCGTGTTTCATAAACTCTCATGTGCTAAATCACTACCAATTGAAAACCCCATGACGAATGCAGGAATTACTCACAAGCTTTGATTAGCTTACCCGGATTTTATCCGCCCCCCTTTCAGGTAACCGATAGCAGTCCTGGCTGATGGGAATGATGATTAGAGTCTTGCCCATTTTGAGGAAGGGCATGAACAACTAAGTGCAGGACGAGTAGTTTTCTTTTTGGGAGACATTATGAAATTTAGTTAGTTATTTTGGGCAAAAAACAATTGATGTTATGTAATTAAGTCCCGAGGGACAACTAGACATGGAATTTTATAAAGTCTTTAAGTTTTAATCATGCTCTAATTTTATATTTATGTGTACCGCTTATGAAGAGCGGTAGTACCGGATGGTTGTGCCACAAATGTTTTTTTTTAAAAGAAAAGAAAAAAGTTTTTACGCTTCTGCAACCACATGTAGCACGTCCATCCAATACCGCTGCTCATGAGAGCCTTGCCCCGGGAGGCCCTCGAGCCTAAGGGCAGCGGTCGTGATCTGGTAATCCGTATAGGGTGGGTTTCGGGTTGTGACAACAAGTGTACAAAAAGAAGTGCTAGCCAATCAATGAACATATAACTCAATATCAGATGATGAAAGTCAAATGATAAGGAAATGAATCTGCTATGCTAACAATGTCATATTGCTACAGTCATGAGCTATATCAAGTATGAAATGTAAGCACTCAACTGAAAGCTGTAAAATCTCATGATCATTCAATAATAATATAACATGATCAAACTATGAATATCAACAATAAAGGATAGTGAAATCAACTAAAACTGAGAATCCCCCTGAGCTCGTATTCAGTTCCACTCGGGCTATATGAATACTGCTCTGTATATACAATGTGACTCCATGTCCCATGCCTCGCATAGCGACGTAGCAAATGTTCCACTCGAAACTTGGACCCGAAGGTCATAAGTAGCATCAGATGGAAATGTGACTGAGCACAAATCCGGCACTAATAATATATCGGGATCTTGCTATCTTCCATAAAGAGTATAGTGGAATCATAATTGGTTCTAGGCAATCTGACGTAACAGTAGTTTTCGAGGCTACGATTACTAGAATACTTCGAATATAACTATCTGACCCTCACGGTCATAGGTACAAGTGTACAAAAAGGAATCCATGCACAAGTGTACAATCATAATCGAGATATATATAGAAATCAATAACTAGTTCCCACATGATAGGGCAATATCAATGTGCCTAAATAATACTGGCACATATAGAATACAAATACCAATATGTACAAGAAACTATTGACATGGCTGGAAAGTAACACATGCAGAGATCGGGTTTTACTTAGCTCTTTCTGTATCTGTCTAGAATGTCAAACCGCCTTCTCTTTTTCTCTTGGCGTTCCTATGATTCATAAAACGCACCTCAGTCTATATGTCTATATAACTAATGCTATTCATCAAAGTTTATGTCTCTTTACTATTGGCATCTCTTTTACTTAAATAGACTCTGCTATTGAATCCGGGATGTCAAATAAACTCAGTTTAAGCTTTCGCGGATTTCAATTCGGACTTTTATACCTAAAAGGGCAAAACAATCATTTTGCACTTTTACTAGTTCTTACTTCTTGAGACCTCTTTTCATAAATCGGACTCCATGGTTGAGTCTGGAATGCTCGAAATAATAAAAATTCACTATTATTTTATTTTAATTGGAGTTTGTTTGACTACTTTTTCACTTAAGGCATTTTGGAAAATTTTTTTCTAATTAATTAAATTAATATTTAATTAATTTATTCCTTGGGTTAATTCGTAATTAACCATAATCCTGGGTCCTTTTGTAATCATTATAAATTGAGGGTTAGATCTCAATTTCAATAACTATTGGGCTAAATCAGAATTCCTGCTTTGTACTATTCTAAATCAGGATTGCCAAACAATGTCTAACTACAAAACTGGAATAGGTTATCATGCTCTAAAAGTAAAAACAAATAAAATGATAATTTAAGTTCAAACTCACCTATTCTGAAATAGGAACTTCAACCGTGTATCTTTTCAAAACATTCCCAAGCCACATTGAGAACAGCGATTTTGTTTATGTCTTTTGTTGCTGTTCTTTGGGAATCATTGAAATATGCTGGCACTATAACTATTGCTTCAGTAACCTTATCGTTCCAGAACATAGAAGAATCATCTGCAAACTTTCTCAAAACACTTTGATCAAGAGGGCCTCACATGCTTAAACGTTTGTAGATATAGTTTCCTATGCCGATATCTCCTCTGGCGCCAACAACTTCCCAATTGTGGAACACACTAGCTTCACATATTTAGATTTTCCTACAACACAAACTGGTTCCCTAATGACATGCCACAGAATCCCTTTCTATAAAATAACGACCTTGGTCCTGCCTGTTCCTTAAGCTGCGGCTGGGCGCACCTATATGTGCTCTTTCACCTAACTAGACTCCTATTTTCCTTTCCCCAGGACTGCTATTTCGTGCTCTCTTTTGCCCAATTTATTACAATTGCACAATGCCCATGGGTTAACTTCACAGCACCACCAACTGAACCCTCATTTATAGATTGAGCTGTTACACAAAATTCACAACAGCAGTAACATCATTCCCATAAAACCGCTACTGTTACTGCTCCAACAGCTCCAGTTCTGTAGCACCGAATTGCAAGGTATGATTTGCCGCACCTTTGCAGCACCAACTGAATAAAATCCATTCCATGACATCCCACAATGGTGGCTAAACCCCCACTCCTTGTAGCTGCTGCAGCCACGGCTACAACTGCTGCTACCATGAACTATTAAATTCTCCTTGCAGCAAAGTGCTTCCAACAAAAGTTCCTACTGCACCAATTTCTTTCTCTGTCGGTTGCTCTCTCTCCCTTATCAGTACCTTGGCAAGCAAAACACCCATCACAGAGCCTCCATCTCCTCTAGTCTACAACATGAAACTCACCCGTTACTGTAGCGCTGCTGCTGCTGCTCCCTTTTTCCTCTACACTTCCATCTCTCCCTGTACCGTTACACACACACACACACACACACACACACACACACACATATATATATATACACATAGCGACCTGTTATCCCTCTCAACTTCAAGGCTGTCGACAACTACCGCATTAGGTTTTTCCAAAATCCATCCAGTGCCAGCCACTACCGAAGCCAATTCTGCTTGTAAAATTGAACGGCCCATATCTTGATGCTACCTAACATCACCTCACTCAATATCAAATTAACTTTAGAGACTCTTTACCCAAACTAGATCAATGAACCTTCAAGAACCCATTTTGAATCCTAGAGACGCTGGGATGGAAACCTGACCACACACCCGGGCCCAACGTAATTCCCCATTTGCAGTGGCACTCTTGCACATATATATCTACTACCTGCTGCACCGCCACTGTGATATCTCAACTCGGGATACGACACGTCTACCGAGGCAAATCGACTGAATAGTGTAATGTGAGCGGTTTGAGCTCTATATCATGGTATTTCATGGAACCAAACGACTGAGGTAGGTGAATGGTTTGCTTAGAATAACCAGTGTTGGGCAACACCCGAGCACCTCAAGATCTAATATCGTAATGCATGCGCGCACGCATTCCCATGCACGAACATATTTCACATACACGTAGTACGTATAAAATCAATGTATGCATGCACTGCTATAAATGAATATATATGCACGTGTATGGATATATTTTCATGTATAAAGATATGTATTTTATATGTATAAATAAATACATATAGTATAATGTATAGTATGTATATATATGTATATGTATACATAATACATGTATATATATATATAAATGGAAATATCAAAGAAAAGACAAAGGAAAAAGAAAGGGGGTTGCACATGCATAGTGACCTATGTGCATACATCACTGTGTGCTTGTGTGTGCTTGAGTATGTTGTGGAAACACACCAACCGACCTTGGTGAAGGTGGTGTGTGTATATATGTAAGTATATGTATATATATATATATGTGAGGGTACGTGGATGGTTAGGGTTTAATGGACGGTTCACTGTAGTCAAGGCCGACTGCAAGGGAGAGAGAGAGAGAAAGAGGTGGTGGAGTGTTGTTCTATATATATATATATATACGGGTTTTATGAGTTGAGAGAGATATGGGAAACAATTGAAGGAAGTAAGGAGCTATCACTGGAGAGAGTACTATCAAGGATTTAGAAACAGAAGCAAAAGAGGTCCAAAAGCATAACAACCGAAACAGAAACAGAAAACCCAAGTGAGTAGTTTAGGTTCTGTTTTTATGATTTAGGGCATGAAACTTAGATTTATTTATAGGGTCTGAATCAACATGATCTATAGGTTAATTTGTAAAAAGAATCAGTTTAAATGGTGTTGAAATGAGATAGAAATGTTGAGTTGCAGGTTCTATGAAAAGTTCCGGGTTTCATTGAAATCTGGGTTAAAGCTTGTTATGAGTTTAAGAAAATAATCTTTAATGGTGCAGAAAAAATTTAGAATAAAATTTGAGTGAAACCCGTGACTCAACAGTCACGATATTGAGAGGGAAGGTTTGGCCGGAAAGGTGGCCGGAGCTATTGATCCCTATATTTGTAAAGTTGGGGAGGGTTTTGATGAAAACTGAGGTTGGGATTGACGTCCTGGAGAGAAGTGGAAGAAGATAGCATAGAAAATAGACCAAAAAAATTGATGGAAATTTGTCACTGTCGCCAAAAAAGAAAACTGTACACACCAGATGTAATACCCTAACCCGGGTTAACACGCATACTGAGGTAGACCAGGTCGGGTAGTGTATTATCAGCCGTAACCTGAACTATTTAAAGCTCTACATTATTTTATCATATGTACTATACAGTTTTAGAAAGTGAATAGTACCAGTTATATAGCCAGTGACGGGCAATGCCCGAGCAATCAAAACTATGCCTCAAAATACGTGTACGCACGTATTCCCATGCATAGATACGTATACTCACACTCATAAATTAGTGTATGCACTTCTGGTACAGTGTGTAAGTGTATGTATAATTATGTGTATTATGCATGTACATAGGAAGGTGTATATATATATATATGTATATATGTATGTATGAATATACACATAAAAGGAGCAGCAAGTGGCTAATTGAAAGATGGATGGAGTGCTAGGAGGTCTGGACAGGTTGTGTGTAGATTCGGCTGGTATTGTGTGGGTGCATGTGTGTGTATAGTATGATACACATATGACATAAATTACAAGCAACCAATTAATGGAAGCAAAAAGAAAAGAAAGAAATCAGAAGAGAAGTCAGGAAATGGGGGAGAACCGAGAAAAAGAAAAGAGAGAAGTGACTGGGCGGTGGAGTGTGTTTATGGATAAAATATGTATATATATATATATATGGGTATTATGTAAGAGAAGGAAATAGAGAGAGTAGACTGATTTGAGAGGCTATGTTAGAAACAGAGAAGCAGTGGGAAATACAAAAGGAAACCAGAAGTCGGAACAGAAGGAATAGAGAGGAGCTACACTGAGAAATCGCAAATAGGTGAACCATGTTTACCTTCTGTTTTAAATTTTTAAAGAGCATGATAGTTAGTTTGGACTTTTGGGTTTTGATAAGAATGAAATATAGATCAAGTAGCAAAAAGAATCAACTAAAATGAGTTAGAAATGAAGGAGAATAAGGTAGTTGTAGGTGTTATCATAGTTTCATGTTTCTCAATAATTTATGCATGAAGCTTTGCTTAAATGGCCTAGAAACAACCCTATAATGTACAGGAAACAAATAGAAAAATAAGCGAGTAAAAACAGTGGAGAAATTGGCATAAAAATGGAAATCCTCAGTCGGTCGGAGTTACGGTTCATGGTTGTTTCGTGAGGATTTAGCACATGAAACTTAAAACAAATGTTAAATATGAGATCTACATGAAAATCTGGAGGAAATGGCATTTTAAAACTGTTAAAATCCGACCAGAATTAGGTCGCCGTCACCGGAGATGGTGACAGAAACCTACCGGAGACTCACCGAAAAAACGAGGAAGAAAACTGTTCAGTCTTAGGTTTGGGTTCGGGTCTTGGGTCAATCTGGGTCGGGACCTGATCGAAAATAAAATGGGGCAGTGATACTATGTCATTTTTTATTTGAATTTAAATGGTATTTGGGTTGTTTGGTTACAGAGATAGGAAATGTGAAATTGGGTTTGGGGTTATCCAGACCGTGGATAAGATAAGGGATAGGATATTGAATTCTGGTTCTTGAAGGTATACTGAATCGGTTGGTTCAGAGAAGGGTCAGACCGGTTTAGGGTTTCTGACTGTGAACCCACTAGTTCAGACCGAGACTTAGAGAAATTCCACTTTGACCCTAGAAAGTTTGGAAAATTTCACTAAGGCCCAAATAGAGAAAATTAATAAAATATTATTTTTACAATAATACCCCTAATTCAAATATAGGTCAAACGAAGTCCAAACAAGGAAAGTGAATAGTTAATTTTTATTATTTCGACCATTCTGGACTTAACTGTGGAGTCCAATTTGTGAAAAGAGGTCTCAAAAAATGAGAAATTGTCAAAGTACAAAATGACCATTTTGCCATTTTTAGTACAGAAGTCCAAATTGAATTCTGCGAAAGCCTAAACCGACTTTCTTCGATGTTCCGGACTTAATGGTAGAGTCTAATTTAGTAAAAGAGGAACTAATAGTAAAGAGGCATAAAATTTGATGAATAACATAACTTATGAAAAGGTAAACTGAGATATACTATCTATTGATGAATAGGGATTTCAAAGAGGAAGGAACAGTGACTTAGTGTTATTGTGAAAGAGCAGAAATGGTTTAAGAGGTAAGTAAATGTCTGATCTCTGCATGTGTTACATTCCCAGCCATGTCAACAGTCTTTCTTATATTATCTATTGTATTCCATACATGCCAGAATATTTATTGAGTCCACATTGATATTGCTCTATCTTGTGGAAAGTGTTTATTGACAGTTATATATCTTGATCATGATTTCTGTACACTCTGTACATAGGGCTCAAGGGGCAAGATTTATAATCTCAGCAGCCCAGCTTACATTGGCCTGTTAAGCCAACAATTTTTTTTCGTTGCTAAGATAGTGTTATTGCATTTACTGTTTATTGGATTTAGCATGATCTCGATATATTATATTGTGGTCGGATTTGTGCTCAGTCACAAACTTCATCTGATGCTTACTAGACCTACGGGTCCAGAAAACGGAATCAAAAGTGGCAATTAAAATGGCAGCTAAAGTGGGATCTGCGAGGCGGGTACTGAACCGACAGGTTAGTGCTTTGCTGAGAGATCGAGGAAAAGGGAATAAAATGAATTAAGGGGTATGCCAGGCCTCAAGTTAAAGTGCATCCACATTTGTTGTTATCAGTATCTATTATTGATTTTCATAGCTTGATCATATTATTTCATTATGAATGATCATGAGATTTCACAGCTTTTTATTGAGAGTATACAATTTATGCTTGAGATAGCTCATGACTGTAGCAGTATAATGTTGTCAGCAGAGCATATTTCATTTCCTTATCATCTGACTTCTATCATTTGATATTGAGTTATATATATTCATTGACTGGCTAGCATCTTTATATACACCTGTACACGTGGCAGAGTAAAGGAGTATTCCTTATTAAGTTTTCATAGCTCATCAGATACTACACAACATTTGACTTTCAGGTACAGATATCGAGGACGGACAGTAGAGTCTGATAGCTAGAAAATGGACATTTGCTTTTGAAGCTGCAGTGTAATACTTAGTACAGACAGTCTTATAGCTCTCCCATGTTATCCATGTCTTGGGGATGAACAGTTGTATTAAATAATTTTGTATTCCGCATTTTGTAAACATTATATATATCACATGCAGCTTTTATTTATTTTCTTTCGCACTTTAGTTGTTGCATGTTAGTAGCACTGATTATGTAGCAAGTTGAGACCCTTAGTTCGATAAGCAGCGTCGGACCGGGTGCGCGACACGAGATCTGCATAGGGTGGGTCTCAGGTCATGATAGCTTGGTATCAGAGCATCCTAGGTAACACAGTGGTTCATGGGAGATAAGACTAAGGTACTAGTATTACAAATGTCCAAGTAGAGTCAGTCAGTAGATAGATTCTGACATGATAGATAGACTATAATATAAATGTTGATTGTTGATCTTTTACAGCAAGTAATTTTGGGAGATGATTTGGCTACTGGTATATCGCAGATATTTTTCTAGTTAGTTAAGGCATACCTGTATGCTAGCTTTATATTTTGATTATGCTTTCCGCAATTACTACTAGATTGATTAGAAGTTGAACTACTAGCTAAACATAGAAACAAAACTCTTAGTTGCATGTTAACCGTTTCTATACTATTGGAAGAGTCATTATTGATGAATGCTATACATCGGGAAAAAGGATTTATAATAAATGATATACATAGAGTATATGAGGTACAAATCATAAGTGCACAGTTATTAATTGATATAAGAAAGAATTTGATGATTTAAAAATGATTAAACGATTGTGAACTACTAGAACATGGAAACAAGTTAAGATACTTAAGGTTAATTAGTTATTAGAAAGAGACTACATATTATGATCGAAATTGATGATTTATTCTATATTGAGGGAACTGTTGAGAATTGAATTACTATATATAGACTATAAACTTGATGTTTATGGTTAGACGATTGCCCTATATTGTGAGAATTAGACGTTCCATAATGAACGAGGGAAACGGTTAGTTCGCATTAGAAGATAGAATAGTAACACCTTGAAGGGTAGTATTTATGATAGGTGACATTGGATTAGAATGTTTATACATTCTGAAAGGTAATAAATATAGAAATGAATCAAGACTGAAGGGGACTTAAAGGGGGTAAGTACAGGGGAGTTGATAAACTTTATTGATTGATATGACTGTAAAACTTGATTCTCAGCAGAAAATTTTTTATCTAGTTAAATGTAAAAACCTGTTCGAGATTATAAACAATGTTAGCGAGATCACAAAAACCCCCGGAGTTACGAATGCTAAGTTTGGGGACAAACTTATTTTTAAGAGGGTAAGAATGTAATACCCTGACCCGGGTTAACACACATACCGAGGTAGACCGAATTGGGTAGTGTATTATCAGCCGTAACCTGAACTATTTAAAGCTTTACATTATTTTATCATATGTACTGTACGGTTTTAGAAAGTGAATAGTACCAGTTATATAGCCAATGACGGGCAATGCTCGAGCAGTCAGAACTATGCCTCAAAATACGTGCACACACGTATTTCCATGCATAGATACGTATACTCACACTCATAAATTAGTGTATGCACTTCTGGTATAGTGTGTAAGTGTGTGTATAATTATGTGTATTATGCATGTACATAGGAAGGTGTATATATATATATATATTTATGTTATATATATGTATATATGTATGTATGAATATACACATAAAAGGAGCAGCAAGTGGCTGATTGAAAGATGGATGGAGTGATGGGAGGTCTAGACAGGTTGTGTGTAGATTCGGCTGGTATTGTGTCGGTGCATTTGTGTGTATAATATGATATACATATGACATAAATTACAAGCAACCAATTAATGGAAGCAGAAAGAAATCAGAAGAGAAGTCAGGAAATGGGGGAGAACCGAGAAAGAGAAAGAGAGAAGTGACTGGGTGGTTGAGTGTGTTTATGGATAAAATATGTATATATATTGATATACCACAATGTGACAAACCAATCACCACTTAAACACGTGTAACTACGAGCTCAGCCATTCAGCTCATGCTCGGCCATTCAGCTCATGCTCGGCCATACAGCTCATGCTCGACCATTCAGCTCATGCTCGGTTAGTCGGAGTAGACCCACAAAGGCTGAACACATATCTTTAAAGCAGGTCTACTTTTCTATAAAGCTTACAAGTTTGAACACAAGCCTTCAGTGCAATGCATCGAGAATTAGACCTCATCACCGCCTTAATATACGCCGAGCAGAGAATAAGGAAACAATCTTCTATATGGAAACCACCACTCATGGTTATCTCTATTTGATACAATATCCTACAAGGTAATTGCTGTCTCCGATGTTGATATCCCTACTTTCTTGGCTCCGAATCCTAATCAACTTAGGAATGCCACTGCCTATAAATCAAGCCCTAGTGGTACGCTTTATTTTCATGCTCATTATTTGGCTTTCATTACAGTCTTTCAATTCAGTTTATTGACTTAAGCATCGGAGCGGCTACCGCCGGAGCCAACTGGGTGGTCCTCTGATATTCTTTTTGAGTATTTCACAAGGAGCCGAGCTTGGAGCATTCGTGGGCCAAAAAGTGCAGCATCATATATATATGGGTATTGTGTAAGAGAAGGAATTAGAGAGAGTAGACTGATTTGAGAATCCACGGATCTCAATCAAAGGGCAGGCCTTGGCAGACTTCGTTGCCGAATTCACCCTAGCACTACTAGACAGAGCACAACTTTGTAAAAATTTGGGGGCTTGGCAGTTGTACACTGACGGGTCGTCTACCGACCGAGGTGCTGGTGTTGGACTGGTACTGCAGTCCCCTGATGGGCTCGTAATAGAAAAGGCAATTAGCCTAGGGTTCAGAGCCTCCAACAACGAAGCAAAGTATGAGGCCCTTATGCTAGGGATGAAGCTAGCACAAGAATGTGAGGCTCAGAGCCTTGAAGTATTCTTTGACTCCTAATTAGTAGTCAGCCAAGTTCAAGGAGAGTATGCTGTCAAAGATAAAAGAATGCTTCAGTATTTAGAACTGGTCAACTTGTTAAAACGCACCTTTCGAGCATTCTCAATCCAAAAAGTAGAAAGGGGTCAGAACTGCAGAGCTGATGCCTTGGCGAACATGGCATCCCATATGAAGTCAGAAACAGACTTAACAATAAAATTCTCCCACCAGCCAAGGCCTAGCATCGAAGAAGTTCAGGTCGCCCAAATTGCAGAACAGCCTCAGAACTGAATGACTCCTATACTCCAGTACTTAGAAGAAGGTTTCCTCCCAGAGGACAAGAATAAAGCAAAAAGAATCTGCATCAGAGCAACTCGGTACCTTGTCATGAACGAAAGACTCTACCGAAGGTCTTATTCTCAGCCATTGTTAAAATGCCTGGCTCCAGAAGAATCTCAGTATGTTTTGGCAGAAATTCATGAAGGAATATGTGGAAATCATAACGGAGGCAGAACCATAGCACACCGAGCTCTAACACAAGGCTACTACTGGCCCGAAATGCTAAGGAAAGTAAAAGAGTATGCTCGAAAGTGTGACAAATGCCAAAGATTCGCCCCCTACCAGCATCAGCCCCGTCATGAACTTATCCCGATGACAAGCCCATGGCCCTTTGCACAATAGGGAATGGACATCATATGTAACACCCCGACCCTGATTAATTAATAATTAGTTTGCTAATTATTAATTACAACCGGCATAAAGAATAATTAAGAAATTAATCGGCAACCTTATGATGGTCATTAACACATCAGAAATTAGGACGTAATGTCCGAACCTAATTACCAATTAATTAGGTGAAATGGTGTTATTTTAGTACTATAGAAATTCGAATTTGCGAACCTATGATGGCCACAAATAAATAATAACTGATACGAGACCTTGGATATTGAAGCTAACCTAAATAGAAAGTGACTGGAAGAAACCGCGTCGAAAAAGGAGTAATGGAAAAGAAAATATTAAGGAAATAGCCAGAATGGAATTCTGCGTCTACCAAACGAAGCCTAAGCCTAAAATATGGGAAAATTCCCAAAAGTGAGGTTAAGGGGACTTGAACCTTTGACCAAGTAGGCAGGATTCTTATTATCCAAAAAAAATTACCAAGTGGACTATTGGCATCTTTGTGACTATATATGCAACCAAATTGTACTTAAACCCAAATTAGCCAAGGCCACCTCCCAAATTGGCCAATGGCCATGCATGCAATCCCCACATCATTACCCCACATCACCCCCTGTCACCTCAGATCAGCCACCAAACCCACTAAGTTTGATATACATATATATCTATGTATATGTATAGGTTATATGTAAGAGAAATGCCATATCATATATAAGCATACCCCACACTCTTTGACCCCGAAAAGAATCAGTTACTCCTCAGACTTGTGTGTGAGTGTGTGCTCGTGGAGTTGGCTGAGAGAGTGAGGTTAGAGAGAGGAGAGAAAGGGCATGGTGTGAGAGGGAAAGTTGACCCCATTCAAGTGTGTGCATGCATGTGAGTGCCACCAAGTGTACCTGAGGAAGTCTGGGCAACCCTAAGGAGCATTGAGAGGGCCTGAAGCAAGCCAAAGAAGAGAACAACCACTGTCAAAAGGTATAAACCCAAAACTGTAAAATTTTCTATTTAAATTTTGATATTGTTTTGGTGATACTTAAGCCTAAATAACTGCATGCATGATATCAAAAATTTAATATCTTGAATGAGGCAAGAAATTAGAGCCTGAAACAGCCTAGAACACTAAGCCGTACACCCAAAACCGCCATTAGAGGACCTTGACTGAGATGGGTAAAAAATTACTTATACCGAACCTAGTTTGGTTTATTTAGACTTAAAATAGACCTCAAGGGGATCTCAAAAACCTAGACACGCGACCCTAATGACTCAAAATCAACCACTAAACCGCGAGTTGCAGGTTCGGGTTTAAAACCCAACCTCACTAAAACTGCAACAAAACTGGAATTTGGAAATTAGGGATGAAGACCCACGATCTGTAGGTCACAACGCTATAAATCTCATAAAGATTGGGCCAAAAATGAGGGTTTTAGAACTAGTTGCAGGTTTTGGATATCGTTTTGAAACAGAGCCACTAGAGCTCGATTCAATGCCCTAAATTGATGTTAGAATGTTGGTACGACTTCAAGAAGTCGACTAGGATGGAAAACAGTAAAAATGGATGCTTGAAATCCCACGAAAATGAAGAAAGTTTTTCTGAAATTTTAGGGCTACAGTGCACTGTGTGGTGAAGAAGACGACGAGCCGACCGAGTCGACTCGTCCAACGTGTCTAAACCCACTGAATTGACTCGGCCACGTGTCGAGATACTAGTAAGCCACCGTATTATTAAAACTGTGTCGTTTTGAGGTTTTATTTAAACTGGAATGGGCTTGTTTGGTTGCGGTTACAAGGAATTAAAATTTGAATCTGAGGTTAAGACAAACTGTGGATAACAGGGTTATGGGGGTTATCTCATTCCGATTCTGTGTGGGCCAGTGAATCGGTTGGTTCACTGTTAAAGAAGACCGGTCTAGGATTTGGATTACTGAACCCACTGGTTTATAGTTTTAAATTAAATAATTAAAACCAGAACTTCTAATATTTACGGATTGACCCCAACTATTTTACAGATTTGTACTATTGCCCAATCCTCGGAAAATTTGTGCAATTACACCCCTGGAAAAAAATAATAAAATAATAAAATAAATTATTTAATTATTTTAATAAATAAAGTAAAATTACTATTTTGTCCCTAGGTCATAAATAGAGCAACTGAAGTCCAAATCAAATATATGAATAGTGAATTTTAACTATTTTGAATATTATGAAGCTAATGGTAGGGTCCGTTTTACAAGACGGGGCCCCAAAAAAATAAAGACACGTAAAGGGATAAAATGACCAAAATACCCCTTATCCAAAATTAACAAGTTATTAGTGAATTCTTACTACCTCGGACCTTCTGAGTCCAATGGTGAGGTCCAAATTACGAAACGAAGTACGAAAAAAATGTGACATGTAAAACAATAAATGACCATTTTGCCCTTTTGCATACAAAAGTCCAAATTAAATTCTGGGAAAGCCTACACTGACTTTCTTCGACGCTCTGGACTCAATGGTAGAGTCTATTCGATCAAAAGAAGTGTCTAAAATAAAAAAGACATAAAATTTGATGAATAGCATCTGTTTGATGACTATAAACTAAAATATGCTGAAGTACTAAACTGAGGCAAGTACGAGGAAATAAGATACGAGACGACACGACACGTAAACATGTAAAGTAAATAAATTTAAATTAAAGTTAATGGAACTTCCAGAAGAGTATAAATTAAAATGAAATTCGATTCTAACACATTAAATTGTGTCATAGGTTAAGAGTACGAGCTAAATTAAGTACATATGAAATTATGAAATCGTTTTAGGATCTAATACGAACTAAGCATAAGTTAAGCAGTATCAATAGGTGTTATTATGGTGAATGTAAAATTAATAAGGTTATTATAAATTTTTCTTAGGAACTACAGAGGAAGTGGGAAAGCGCATTATTAGCATTGATCCTAAAAGACCAAGGTGAGTAACCCTGTGTTTGAATTGGAGATTTAACTCAATATATTTGAAGAAGTTTTAAGTTCAAGTCATGTGAAGCATTTGAATATCAAATTCAGTTTTATTACAATTCCTGTTTTAAATTATTCTGTTACGACATGCTTGTTAAATGTTTTTATATTCAGCTCTTTTCTTGGGAATGTTTAGCATGTCGGGGTAAAATGCAAATTTCTTTAAATTTGATTATTACAAGTATTTGAAGTTCTATTATAGAAGTTATACATTTCATGTTTTAAATACTCATGAAAGTATCTATTGAAGAAGCCATGTGATAAATGTTTTACAAGATAAATGGTGTTTAAAGCACCACCTATGATGGTTGAAATCCTTCGGGATTCAACAGTAAATGCCCGGTAGTAGGATCTAATCCCCCAGACAAATGAGATCGACAGTATTGGCAGTAAAAATGGAGTCTGGTTCGAAACAGATTCCATCTAATCAAAGACAAAAGATGACAAATGACTTGGGAAATGGAAGCAGGTTTTTACCCCCATTTTCCTATGCATGTTTATATGTTTTGAAGTAACGCTTTTGAAAATGGAAGCAGGTTTTTACCCCCATTTTATTATACGTGTTTATATGCTTTTAAATTGCATATGCGCTGTTTGAAGAAATGTGTATTTAGCTTGAATTTTAAATGTTTCAAAGCTATCTGTTTTAAGAATGCATATACTCTGTGTTCTAAAATGTACGAGCAATTGGTAATGAGTATTTTATAAACTCTCATGGGCTAAACCACTACCAGTTGAAAACCCCATGACGAATGCAGGAATTACTCACAAGCTTAGATTAGCTTACTCGGATTTTTATTCGGACCGCCTTTCAGGTGATTGATGGCAAATTGATTTTGAAGACAAGGATGAGGAGTCTAGCTCTTTTGGGAAGACGTGGTTAAGTAGCACCTTTTGGGAAATCATATGAACTCTAGTAGCATATTTTGTATTAGCAGACAATGTAAGGTTATGTATTAAGCCCCTCAGGGTAATGGATATGTAATGTTATTAAAATCTTTAAGCTTTTAGTTATGCTCTGAATGTATGATCATGTCTACCGCAATGTGAAGAGCAGCAGTATTGGATGGATGTGCAAATTTTAAAATGAGAAAGGAAAAGAAAAAGTTTTTCACGCTTCCGCAACCACATGTCGCACATCTATTCGATACCGCTGCATATGTGAGCCTTGTCCTGAGGCCCTCGGGCCGAAGGGCGGCGGTCGTAACTCGAGATCCGCAAAGGGTGGATTTTGGGTTGTGACATCATAGGCTCGTTGCCTAAAGCCACGCCGAACAGGAGATACTTATTGGTCGCTATCGACTACTTCTCAAAATGGGCCGAAGCAGAGCCACTACCACGCATTACAAAGAAGGAAGTCAAGAGTTTCACTTGGAAAAATATAGTCTGCAGGTTCGGCATACCTCGCGTGATCGTCTCAGACAAAGGCACGTAATTTGCACGTAAAACATTCAAAAAGTCCTGCCAAGACCTGAATATCAATCAACACTTCTCCTCACCTGGTCATCCTCAGGCCAATGGGCAAGCTGAGGTCACTAACCGAACAATCCTAGATGCTCTCAAGAAGAGGCTAGAAGGAGCTAAGGGAAAGTGGGTTGAAGAACTCCCTAGAGCACTCTGGGCCTACAGAACAACTAAGAGAACTCTGACATCAGAAACTCCCTTCTCACTCGCCTACGGCACGGAAGTAGTGATCCTTATTGAGATCGGCATGCCTACCCTAAGGACTGAAGCTTTCAACGAGGAGACCAATGACCAACAACTCGTAGAAAACTTAGACTTGCTCGAAGAAAGAAGAGAGCAAGCTGTGGTCAGAATGGAAGCGTATCAGCACAGGATGGTTAGCCACTCAAAACTTGGCCTTAAGCCTGCCAACTTCCAAGTTGGAGACCTCGTCTTAAGAAGGGTGTTCCAGAACACTAAGGATCCCACCATGGGGAAGCTATCACCCAACTAGGAGGACCCCTATAGAATCACCAAAACAGTGAGACCGACCACTTACTAGTTAGAGAACATGGATGGGAAACCTGTTTCGAGACCTTGGAATATGGAACACTTACAAAAGTATTATCAGTAAAGAAATTTTTTCATTTTAAATATTCCATAAAGTGTTCTCATCTTAATGTACAGACCTTGTGTCTGGTCCATCTTAATGTACAGACCTTAAGTCTGGTCCATCTTAATGTATAGACCTTAAGTCTGGTCCATCTTAATGTACAAACCTTGTGTCTGGTCCATCTTAATGTACAGACCTCATGTCTGGTCCATCTTAATGTACAGACCTTGTGTCTGGTCCATCTAAATGCACAGACCTCACGTCTGGTCCATCACAGTACACCGAACTTCATATCCAGTCCATATTACTAAGATTGCAAACTGACAGATATGATTCTAAATGCTTAACTTCTTATCAATGAGCCCTGGAAAAAGATACTGACCATCAAGGATCATTCTCCATTACATTACAAGTCCTTTTGTTCAGCAGTCAAGCTTAGGTTTAGCTCTGAGTGGTCAAAATAACTGATTTCTACAAGTCTTTCTGTTCGTTGATTAAGCTCTGGTTGGTTAGTTACTATATTGACCACCTTCCTTATTACTCAGAACAAGTCCATGGTTCGAAACCCCTCCAATGTCAAGAGGCTGGCTCAATTGCTTATTATTACACTTTGGTTCAAAGTCATTACAAGTCATGAAGTTCGGGAGTCAGCCCATCATCAGTGGCCGACCAAAGAATAATATTTTGGACCCCGAGCAGGTTTACTTATGTTAAATGCCGAGTTTTAAGGGCCGAAACCCATTTACACACTACAGAACATTGGTACTTCAAACAATACTTGATCAAACCACAAAGTTTGCAAATGTTCAAAGAAAAAAGAAGGCAAAAGCTCTGAAAAGAAGATATTATCATTAAAATGGGTGCTCGGTTACAAAAAGAGAAGCATAACTACAAAATGTTTTTCCTAAACTAAAGGGCTTACAGACCCGTCATCCTCATCACCATCATCATCATCAATTCCTGACAGGTCGATATCTGAGAATTTGGCAAGGAGCTTGGATTTGAAGTTATCATAACCGAGCTACGCAATTCTGTCACCCATCTTCTCCAGCTCGGTCTTTAGCCTGGCCTCGGTCTCGGCCTTGGCCTCATCAACCTTCAGAGCAACAGAGGCCTGAAGAGCACAGTTCTCCTCCTTCAGCTTGCCCAGCTCCTAGAGGAGGGATTCCCACTCAGATCAGAAAGAGTCCCTCTCAGACTTAATGGAATCCCCCTCGGACTCCATAATGGAGAGGGAATTCCTCACTTTCTTAAGCTCGTCCTCGGCCGCAGTAGCTTGGGATTGAGCCGTGCTGAACTGAAGCCGAACCTCATCCAGCTCGTCCTTTAGCCTCTCCACGGCCTGAAGATCTACCGTGGCCTCCATCATGGCGGCCAAATTGTTCAAGGTTTGCAAAATAGAAGGAGAACCAAATCAGGTAACTGAAAAAGAAAACAAAATACCAAGGAAAAGAGAGCGGTCGTTACCTTTAGATGAGCGCTCATGGCGCCAACAACCGTCCTTTCAGTACCTTGCTTGGTACTATAGGAAAGAGAATCCTTTCGTGAGGCGTCCGCCCTTCAATGGCCTAATGGACGGCCCTATACCCATCTGGCATCTAGTCCAGTTTGATGGCCACCTTCGCCTTGCCCTTCGTCTGAGCCTTTCGGGCCGAGGAAGGGGCAAGTCTAGAATTCACCACGCCCTTCAGGGGCGGTGCAGAAGTAGGCTCCCTGATCACCACGCCCCTCTGTGGCGGCGCAGGGGAAGGAGATGCAGAGAGGACTGCCCCTTTCTTGGGGGCTGCAAAAGAGGAAGGAGCAGCCGTGGTCATCTTCTTCTTCTTCGACAAGGATGCAGCAGGAGGGGGAAGATTCGCCACCCTCTTCTTCTTTGCCGAACCTCACTTTCCGGCGACAGATTGCAACACCTCGTCAACAACATTCATATCTTTTGAGACCATTGTGTTGTTCGAGGGAAGGATAGCTCTGTAGTCTCTATTCGAGGTCTGAATGAGCTTCTTGTATTGCTCTTTAAGGGCAAGAGTGAAGGGCAGCCTCCTCTTAATGTTCTTGTCTACACAAAGAAGATCGGAACAACAGTCAGTCAAAAATATAGAGGTAGGGGCAATAGCAGAGCAAAGATTACAAAAGAAAAGAGGGTCTCACCCATAAACCCCGTGCTCTGGGGGAATATAGAAATCTGATCCTCAGGGTCGGCCACCTCCCATTTTCCACTAACAAAGAAATACTGATCTTTCCAAGATTTGTTGGAGGACGGTACAAAGGACAGAGGTCGGAAACCCTGGTCAAATGACATGTAATAGAGGCCCTCCGACTTCATGTACTTAAGATCCATTTTACTACGGATCAAGTCGAAAGAGACCTCGACGCCGTTCAAACGACCTAAAACCATAAACCCTAATAGGTGTCTCCAACTGTTCAAGAGCAGGTCGGTAGGGCAAAGATTAAACCAACAAAAGAATTCCCTAAGCAATTTGGGGAAAGGTAGGCATAACCCCATCTCAAACCAGGTGGTATAAACACATATCTCACCTTCCCTAATATCCCAAGGACAATCTATGTCATCAGGAGCCCTAAGGGAAATATTCGAAGGAAAATCAAATTTCTTCCTTATATTATCCAACCAAGAAGAGGCTACAATACTCTGTCTCTCTTCCCCTCGAGAAGATCGATCAGAGACTTTGCCCTCTCTATCTCTAGACTCAGAAAGGGCATCTACAATCCTGACCTCGGGACTAGAACGGGTCTCTTTCGACCCAGTCCCCAAGGAACTACTACCCCTAACAAGGGTTTTTGACAAAGTATAAGTGTCACGACTCGAAACCCACCCTGTGCGGATCTCTCATCGCGACCGCCACCCTCAGGCCCGAGGACCCTTGGGCGAAGGCTCACATAGGCAGCGGTATCAAATAGATGTGCGGCATACGTTTTGCGGAAGCATGAAAAACTTTTTCTTTTCTTTTCTTATTTTTAAATTACGCACATCCATCCGGTACTGCCGCTCCATACATAGCATACATGGTTACACATTCAGAGTATAACTAAAACTTAAGGACTTATAACATTAATACAATACATATTCAGTTGCCCTGAGGGCTTAATACATATTCTTACATTGTCTACTAATACAAAATGTACTACTAGAGTTCATAGGTTTCTCAAAAGAAACTACTTAAACATATCTTCCCAAAAATAGCTAGACTCATCACCATCGTCCTTAAGACCCTGTCTGCTGTGAATCACCTGAAAGAGGGGTCCGAACAAAGTCCGGGTAAGCTAATCTAAGCTTGTGAGCAATTCCAGTATTCGTCATGGGGTTTTCAATTAGCAGTGGTTTAGTACATAAGAGTTTGTAAAATAATCACCGCCAATTGTTCGTATACTTTGAATACAGAATATATGCATTCCTTAAAACATGATAGCTTTGAAACATTTAAAGTATTCAAGCTATACTTATACTTATGAACTTCAAAACATATAACATAACATGCATTTCTTAAATAGAGTATATAAAACTCAAATCATATGCATATTGAAAATGAGGGTAAAAACCTACTTCCATTTTCAAACATAACATCATATTACGTATTCCTTTAAAACATAAACTTGAAACATTTAAAGTATTCAAGTTAATCTTGTACTTCTTAAATAGAGTATAAAACTCGAAACATATGCATAGTGAAAACGGGGGTAAAACCTGCTTCCATTTTCAACTCATTTGTCATTTTATTTCTTTCATTAGTGGAATCCGTTTCGAACCGGACTCCCATATTACGTATAAATGGAGATGACCTAACTGAAACCGATCAGGATCGTTTTCCTGGTCCCTAAAAGGTTGGTATGACTCATTTCCTAATAGAACAGATAGGGTTCCCTCGAGGTATCTCATGCCTGAGGGATTAGATCCTGCTACCTGGCATTTGACAATCAATTGAGTTCATATATAACCCAAGATCTTGTCGGTTCTTACAGGGCAATTGAGTTCGTATATAACCCAAAATCCTGCCTGGTGCTTATGCACTATTATCTTGTAAAATTTTTAGAAAGTCGGCTGAGTTCCATACAACCCAACCAAAAACTCATGGTGCTTAGGCACAGTTTTTCTTACATTCAAATACATTTAATACGTGAATTCTTCAAATAGGTGCTTCTCATGAACATTTAAAACATCATGTACATAATTTCATAACAAATCTTTTAAACATTTGATATAACAAATTCAGAACACTTTACATAATTTGGCATTTAAAACTTTAGACATGCTGAAATCTGTTTTAAGAAAACTGTGATAGAAACCATTCACTAAGCATGTCGTAATAGAATTTACAAAATAGAACAATTTAAAATTGAATCATGTAAATACTGAATTCGGGAATTCAAACACTTCATATCTTTGCATTGAAAACCTTTTCAAATCCTTGGAGTTAAATCTCCACTTCAAATACAGGGTTACTCACCTTGGTTCTTTAGGTTTAGTGCTAATAATGCGCTTTCCCACTTTCCTTGTAGTTCCTAAGAACAATTCATAAACATCTCATCAACTTCACATTCATTGTAATATCATTATTTCGATATTCCTTAACTTATGCTTAAATCGTATTAGATTCTAAAACGATTTCATAATTTCATATGTACTTAACTTAACTCGTACTCTTAACCTATGACACAATTTAATGTGTTAGAAATTAAATTTGTTTCAATTTATACTCTTCTGGTAGCTCCATTAACTTTAAATTAAAGTTATTTATTTAATATGTTTACGTGTCGTGTCTTTTCGTATTTCATTTCTCGTACTTGCCTCAGTTTATGTAATACCCCGACCCGGGGTACGGCACAAATATCGAGGTAAGTCGATACAATAATAAAACCAGAACTGTTTTAAGTTTATGTTGCATAATTAAATGAATATGTATATATGAATATGTATGCATAATAATGTATTAAAGTGATCTCATGAATACATATATATATATATAATTTGAGTACGGCTATATAAATATATATATGGTGAATTGAATAATATATGTAAATATATATATATATATATAAGAAAATTGGGTGAGGTGTCTTGGGTGCTCGGGTATGCTGCCACCGCAGCTACAGGTGGCAAGGGCCACTAACTGAGGGTCGGTTAAGGGAATAAAGAAGGTATTTGAAGAGAGAAAAAATAGAATCAGACTTAGAGATAGAGAGAGAAAGTTGAAATTTGAGGTACAGCAGTTGCTTGAGAACAGGTAAACTACTGCGCCTTTGTTCTTTAAATTTACTTTGGATAATTATAGATTTGCTTACTAGAACAGTAGGATCTGAAACAAAGAAGGAAAAAACAAAAGAAAAAAAAAAAAGAAACTAGGTTTCGGTTAGAAATGGTGATTTAAAATTGGTGAACCTAAATGGAAAATTGAACCATAATATGCATAGGAAATTACCCCAGGATCTCAAAACACTTTGAATTAGATTAAATGGTCAAGAAATGGCGATTTTATGGCCGGTTATTCCCTCACCGGTGCAACGCCGGAAACTGGGAATTGGTGCATGAAACCGATGAGGTTGGAGGTTAAAAGCAGTCCTAAAATATTCCTTGCAATCTTAGACTTCATTGGGAAGAAAAACAGTGAATTTTGGACGTAAAACCATGAAGATCCGTGAGGAATTGCATTGTTCCGGCGACCGTGGTCGGAAAACCAACCGGAGAAGACGACCGGATAGTCGGGGGCTTCTTCGGGTCATAACGGGACCGGGTTTGGGTCGGACCGGGTCGGGACCCGACCGAAAATGATTAGGGGCAGTGATGCTATGTCGTTTTGAGTGTAAAATTAAAATCAATTGGGCTGTTTGGTTGCAGAGACAATAAATAGAGATGGGGTTTAGGGGTTAACCGAACCATGGATAGGGATAGGGAATTGGGTTATTGTATTCCGGTTCTTGAATGAAACTGAACCGTTTGGTTCAGGAGAAAGGCTGACCGATTTAGGGTTTTGGGGTCTGAACCAACTGGTTCAGACCGCAGCTTATGGAATTTATGAACCGGCCCCAAATGTTTTGAATAATTACACTAAGGCCCAAAAAGAAAAATTAATTAAATGTAAATTTTACAAAAATACCCCTGACTCAAAAGTGGGTCAAACGAGGTCCAAATAAGGTAAATGATTAGTCAATTTTTATTATCTCGGATGCTCTGAGTCCAATGGTGAGGTCCGTTTCACGAGACAGAGTCCCAAAAAGTTACGACTTGTAAAAATGACCAAAATACCCCTGCTTCATAAGTGAGTCAAATGGACTCCGATTAAATTAAAGAACTAGTGAATTTTTATTATTCCGAACCCTATGGACTCAATGGTGAAGTCTAAATTGGCATTAGAGATACTTAAGATGACGAGACGTAAGATTGATGAATAAACATTTATTCTGAAACACGTTTATTGATATATAGGGAACTTGAAGAGGAAGGGCCCACTCACGAATTTCTAAGCTAAGATTTCATTAGAGGTAAGTAGATACCCTTTCTCTTCCATGTGGTGTTATCAAGCCAAGTTCATTCTTTTACTGCCAAACTTGTACTCCTGAGCGTATCTGATGTTATTGTCTCCACAATGTGATATTGTTCTATCTAGTGGACATTGATTTATTGTTGTACTACTGTTATCATGTTGAACCGTGCTTTGAAATGCCTATTGTTATATTTCCATTGAAATGATGATATTCCATTTTTATATACTTCTATGGAATCATTTATGATCATGAAATGTTTATGTATACTGGATTTGTGCTCAGTCAAAATATCCATCCGATGCTTTTAAATACACTGAAGACCTTCGGGTCGAGTCCGTGAACGGACATGTGGCCATACACTGGAATGCACTGAAGGGGGTAAACCGGGCCCCCAAGGACCGAGGGCGTGCTAAGCCCTGACATAGAATAAAAGCATCTCTTACACGATTGTTCAACTATAATTGTTGAATTACATTATTCTTGTGATTATCTTGTATTGCGAGATATTCCTTTATTGATTTGTTGTGATCAATTATATTGGCAGTACTTTCTTGTTATTGTATTATCGTCGAGAATTTCAGGACATTGTTATGCCATTCCTACTGATTACACATTGTGATTCCACTGTTCATTTGCCATCATGACAATTGTTTCCATTGGCTATTATAGCATCTTATTTTTATGATTGGCTATCATATTCTTATTCTTGGATTCATATTCTTTTATGATCCTCGATACCAGTGTCAGAGATCTGTATTTACTTGCTGGGCTCTTGTAGCTCATTCCACCCTACTTACCCCTTTTCAGGTAATGACACCGCAAGACCCCAATAGGAGTCTGGAAGCATAGGGGGATATTTTGAAGAATTGTATCAGACTATGTTTTAATTCTCCCATGTATTCACCACCCACGGGTGCTGGTTATGTTTAGTTTTGACTTGGTACTGTAAAACCATATGATGTATGTTAAGACTTCCGCTGACTATTGTAGTGATAAACTTCCGTTGTTATTGTTTTAAGAATTTGGTACTTTGCATATTAGTACTATGATACAGGAATGGAAAAAGTAGGGACGGCCTTAGGGTCGGCCCCGCGACACGAAATCCGCATAGGGTGGGTTTCGGGTCGTGACAGCTTGGTATCAGAGCTATAGGTTCGACTGTGAGTCATGGGAGATAGGACTAGAATTAGAATGGTTAGATAAAACTGACGTTTATGTTCTAGAGGCATTGATTGTTATCTTACACATTGACTGATCCTCTCATTGGTTATCTTCATTGGTTATTCTTACAGACATGGTAAACACAAGGCAAGGTCCGTTGCCTATGGATCGTCTGGAACAGTTGGAGAGGTTGATGCAGGGCGTCATTGAGTCGTTGCCACGGATGCAGGCCGGTATTGATCAGCCGGTACAATAGGAACAACAGGAGCAGCCTATCAATATAGGCGGCAACATAGGTGGTCGTCAGGGGAACAAGCGAGACCCTGCATACTTATATGAACGTTTTCAGAAAATGAAACCCCCGATATTTGATGGTACGGGTGGGGCCACAAAAGCTGAAGAGTGGATGTTAGAAATGAACATGATTTATGAGATCCTGATGTGTACTGACATTCAGAAAGTGGCCTATGCCACATATATGCTCAAGGGAATGGCCCATAAGTGGTGGATAAATGAGAAGACCAGAGAACCAGGGATGAACTGGCAGAGGTTTACCGAGATCTTCTACAAGAAGTACTTTTCCCAAGAAGTACAAAACCGAAAAGTTGCTGAGTTCATGACATTGCATCAGGGGAATATGACGGTGGAGCAGTACGAGGCCACATTTACTGAATTGGCCAGGTTTGCCCCAGAGGCTATCAATAATGAGAATCGAAAAGCTCGCAAGTTTGAGGAGGGATTGAGGTGGTCCATCAAGGATAGACTGGTGCCCCATCGTTTGGCTACCTACGATGATGTAGTAGAGACAGCTCGGATCATAGAGAGGAGTGGCGAGGAATTCGCCAAGAGAAGGGGGAATCAGAAACAGGGAGGTAATCAGAATAAGAGGCAAGGGCCTTCTTCTTCCGGACTGGGACCCACATTTACCAGACCTGGAGCTGTGTCACAAGAAACAGGGTCCGGTCAGAAGAAACAGGGCAACACTAAAGAGGGTGCAATCAAATGCCCTCGTTGCGAGAAGGTCCATAAAGGCCAGTGCCTCAAGGATAGCAATATTTGTTACTACTGCGGCCAGGAAGGACATTTTGCGAGGGATTGCCCCAAGAAGGGTCAGGCCACGACAAGTGCTACTTCGGTTAGAGCGCCGGGACCTGGAGCAGCAGCACCTAGATCTCAGATCCAGAGGAGTGGACAAGGAAGCGTCCAGCAGCAAGCAGGACGGGTTTTCTCCATCGTGCCAGGAGACATGCAGGCTACAACCTCTGTAGTCACAGGTACTCTTTTAGTCTGCTCACAGCCTGCTCGTGTTTTATTTGACACTGGATCTACATATTCATTTATATCCCCTACATATGCTGCTAGATTGAACATAGTGACAGAACCCTTAGGATATTTACTGAATGTTTCTATACCATCGGGGAAATCTTTGTTGGGAGATACCATGTATAAGAATTGTGCAATACAGATTGGGGATATACAATTGCTAGCTGACCTGATACCATTGGGAATTTGTGGGTTTGATGTTATCCTTGGAATGGACTGGCTGGCCGCCAACTACGCCACGATAGACTGTGAGGCCAAGCGAGTTCTAATACAAAATCCTCGATTTCCGATCGTTGATTTTAAAGGGACAGGGGTGGCTTCACCACCCTACTTTGTTTCCTCTATCCAGGCTAGGCGTCTGCTTCGCAAGGGATGCCACGGGTTCTTATGTAGTGTCCAAAATGTTGACTCACAGCAGCCTGAATTAGGGAAGATTCCTATTGCCAGGGAATTTCCCGAGGTATTTCTGGATGATCTTCCGGGGATGCCCATAGATAGGGAGATAGAGTTTTGCATTGATATATTGCCAGGCACTACACCAATATCCAAAACCCCATATAGGATGGCACCAGCAGAATTAAAAGAGCTAAAGCTCCAGTTACAGGAATTATTGGACAAAGGTTTTATACGACCTAGTTCATCACCATGGGGTGCACCTGTATTGTTTGTAAAGAAAAAAGATGGAACCATGAGGTTATGTATTGACTATCGTGAACTGAACAAGGTTACCGTCAAGAACAGGTATCCACTGCCTAGAATAGATGATCTGTTCGATCAGTTGAAGGGGGCTCAAGTATTCTCGAAAATTGATCTGAGATCCGGTTATCACCAACTGAAGGTCAAGCCCGCTGATATTCAGAAGACGGCATTTAGAACACGGTATGGACATTATGAGTTTCTTGTTATGCCATTTGGGGTGACTAATGCCCCAGCTGCATTTATGGATATGATGAACCGTGTATTCAAGCCGTACTTGGATGACTTCATGATTGTGTTCATAGATGATATATTGGTTTATTCTAAGAACCAGGAAGAACACGAGGTACATCTGAGGAGAGTTCTACAGAAGCTAGAGGAGCAGAAGTTGTACGCTAAGTTGAAGAAGTGTGAGTTCTGGCTCCCTAGTATAGCATTTCTGGGACACGTGATCAGTAAGGAAGGAATCTCTGTCGATTCGAAAAAGATTGAAGCAATCATGAATTGGCCTCAACCCACTAGCGTCACAGAAGTGCGAAGTTTCATGGGGTTAGCAGGCTACTATAGGAGATTTGTGAAAGACTTCTCCAAGATAGCTACGCCAATTACCCAACTGACTAGGAAGGGTGTTCCTTTTGATTGGACCGAGGAGCAAGAGAGGAGTTTTCAAGAATTGAAGGAACGTCTAGTTACAGCTCCTATATTAACAGTGCCGGATGGAACTGACGGGTTTGTGATTTATAGTGATGCCTCGTTCAAAGGCTTGGGGTGTGTGTTGATGCAGAACGGAAAGGTGATAGCGTATGCTTCACGACAGTTGAGACCCCACGAGGGGAACTATCCGACACACGATCTCGAGCTGGCAGCTATTGTTTTCGCTTTGAAGATGTGGAGGCATTACTTGTATGGAACCACGTGTGAGATCTTTACTGACCATAAGAGCCTTAAGTATCTGTTTACACAGAAAGAGCTCAATATGAGACAGCGCCGTTGGTTGGAACTGTTAAAGGACTATGAGGTCAGCATACAATACCACCCGGGGAAAGCAAATGTGGTAGCTGATGCTCTGAGTAGAAAGTCATCAGGAAGTATGGCTTGTTTGTTAACAATACAGACAGAAATATTGAAGGACTTGGAAAGTATGGAAATAGAGGTAATTTTGCCCATCTCTGAGGCAAGATGTGCCAACGTCACAATCAGTCTATCGATTGTGGACAAGATCAAAGAGCAGCAAACTCATGATGAGAAGTTGACTAAGCTTCGTCAAGAAGCCGAGACAGGCATTGACTCCGAGTTTACTGTACGAGAGGGGATGTTGTGCTACCAGGGTAGGATCTGCGTAACCGACGTGCCCGAGCTCAAGAAAGAGATCCTGGATGAGGCACACAGTTCAAGATTCGCTTTGCATCCAGGGAGCACCAAAATGTATCACAATGTTAAAGGTACTTATTGGTGGTCTGGGATGAAGCGGGATATAGCCAAGTACATATTACAATGTGTCGAGTGCCAGCGGGTCAAGGTAGAGCACCAGAAGCCGGGAGGACTTTTGCAGTCGCTACCTATTCCTGAGTGGAAATGGGAACACATTACAATGGACTTTGTGTCAGGGTTACCAAAGACAGTAAGAGGGAATGATTCGATATGGGTGATCGTGGATAGGTTAACTAAAACAGCGCATTTCCTGGCAACTAAAACGACACAAAGCCTACAGCGACTAGCCGAGTTATACATCCGAGAGATTGTTAGACTTCATGGAATTCCAGTCTCAATTATATCTGATAGAGATCCACGGTTTGTGTCAAGATTCTGGAGAGGTTTACAGAGTGCTATGGGTACAGAGCTGAGTTTTAGCACTGCATACCATCCTGAAACTGATGGACAGTCAGAAAGAACAATACAAACTTTAGAAGACTTGTTACGTTTCTGTGTCATAGATTTCAAAGGAAGTTGGGAAGATCAGTTGCCCTTGGTAGAATTCACATACAATAATAGCTATCAAGTTAGTATTGGTATGGCACCATATGAGGCGTTATACGGCAGGAAGTGTCGATCACTGCTGTGCTGGACAGAGGTGGGTGAAAGGAAACTCTATGGGCCAGAAATAGTAGAACAGACTACCGGGAAAATACAACTGATCAAGCAACGTTTACTAGCAACTCAAAGTCGACAGAAAAGCTATGCGAATGTCCACCGACGAGAGTTGCAGTTCACAGTGGGCGATTACGTGTTTGTGAAAGTATCGCCCATGAAGGGAGTGGTGAGGTTTGGTAAACGAGGGAAGCTAGGGCCAAGGTATATTGGACCATTCAGGATCATGGGGAGAATTGGGCCTGTAGCCTACCAACTTGTCTTACCTTCGGAGTTGGCACATGTACATGACGTATTCCATGTTTCAATGTTAAGGAAATGTGTACAGAGTGAAGACCAGGTAATTAAACATGAGCCTCTAGATGTTCAGGAGGATCTGAGCTATATAGAACACCCAGTGCAGATTTTTGGATCATCGAGATCAGGTTCTACGAAACAAGACTATTCCATTAGTCAAGGTCCTGTGGAGGAACCATCAGATAGAAGAAGCTACCTGGGAGCGGGAAGATGACATACGCGCCAAATATCCGCAATTATTTTCATAGTCGTGTTTGCTAAGTTTGGGGACAAACTTATTTTTAAGGGGGTAAGGATGTAATACCCCGACCCGGGGTACGGCACAAATATCGAGGTAAGTCGATACAATAATAAAAGCCAAACTGCTTTAAGTTTATGTTGCATAATTAAATGAATATGTATATATGAATATGTATGCATAATAATGTATTAAAGTGATCTCATGAATACATATATATATATATATATAATTTGAGTACGGCTATATAAATATATATATGGTGAATTGAATAATATATGTAAATATATATATATATAAGAAAATTGGGTGAGGTGTCTTGGGTGCTCGGGTATGCTGCCACCGCAGCTATAGGTGGCAAGGGCCACCGACTGAGGGTCGGTTAAGGGGATAAAGAAGGTATTTGAAGAGAGAAAAAATAGAATCAAACTTAGAGATAGAGAGAGAAAGTTGAAATTTGAGGTACAGCAGTTGCTTGAGAACAGGTAAACCACTGCGCCTTTGTTCTTTAAATTTACTTTGTATAATTATAGATTTGCTTACTGGAACAGTAGGATCTGAAACAAAGAAGGAAAAAACAAAAGAAAAAAAAAAAAAGAAACTAGGTTTCGGTTAGAAATGGTGATTTAAAATTGGTGAACCTAAATGGAAAATTGAACCATAATATGCATAGGAAATTACCCCAGGATCTCAAAACACTTTGAATTAGATTAAATGGTCAAGAAATGGCGATTTTATGGCCGGTTATTCCCTCACCGGTGCAACGCCGAAAACTGGGAATGGGTGCATGAAACCGATGAGGTTGGAGGTTAAAAGCAGTCCTAAAATATTCCTTGCAATCTTAGACTTCATTGGGAAGAAAAACAGTGAATTTTGGACGTAAAACCATGAAGATCCGTGAGGAATTGCATTGTTCCGGCGACCGTGGTCGGAAAACCAACCGGAGAAGACGACCGGATAGTCGGGGGCTTCTTCGGGTCATAACGGGACCGGGTTTGGGTCGGACCGGGTCGGGACCCGACCGAAAATGATTAGGGGCAGTGATGCTATGTCGTTTTGAGTGTAAAATTAAAATCAATTGGCCTGTTTGGTTGCAGAGACAATAAATAGAGATAGGGTTTAGGGGTTAACCGAACCATGGATAGGGATAGGGAATTGGGTTATTGTATTCCGGTTCTTGAATGAAACTGAACCGTTTGGTTCAGGAGAAAGGCTAACCGGTTTAGGGTTTTGGGGTCTGAACCAACTGGTTCAGACCGCAGCTTATGGAATTTATGAACCGGCCCCAAATGTTTTGAATAATTACACTAAGGCCCAAAAAGAAAAATTAATTAAATGTAAATTTTACAAAAATACCCCTGACTCAAAAGTGGGTCAAACGAGGTCCAAATAAGGTAAATGATTAGTCAATTTTTATTATCTCGGATGCTCTGAGTCCAATGGTGAGGTCCGTTTCACGAGACAGAGTCCCAAAAAGTTACGACTTGTAAAAATGACCAAAATACCCCTGCTTCATAAGTGAGTCAAATGGACTCCGATTAAATTAAAGAACTGGTGAATTTTTATTATTCCGAACCCTATGGACTCAATGGTGAAGTCTAAATTGGCATTAGAGATACTTAAGATGATGAGACGTAAGATTGATGAATAAACATTTATTCTGAAACACGTTTATTGATATATAGGGAACTTGAAGAGGAAGGGCCCACTCACGAATTTCTAAGCTAAGATTTCATTAGAGGTAAGTAGATACCCTTTCTCTTCCATGTGGTGTTATCAAGCCAAGTTCATTCTTTTACTGCCAAACTTGTACTCCTGAGCGTATCTGATGTTATTGTCTCCACAATGTGATATTGTTCTATCTGGTGGACTTTGATTTATTGTTGTACTACTGTTATCATGTTGAACCGTGCTTTGAAATGCCTATTGTTATATTTCCATTGAAATGATGATATTCCATTTTTATATACTTCTATGGAATCATTTATGATCATGAAATGTTTATGTATACTGGATTTGTGCTCAGTCACAATATCCATCCGATGCTTTTAAATACACTGAAGACCTTCGGGTCGAGTCCGTGAACGGACATGTGGCCATACACTAGAATGCACTGAAGGGGGTAAACCGGGCCCCCAAGGACCGAGGGCGTGCTAAGCCCTGACATAGAATAAAAGCATCTCTTACACGATTGTTCAACTATAATTGTTGAATTACATTATTCTTGTGATTATCTTGTATTGCGAGATATTCCTTTATTGATTTGTTGTGATCAATTATATTGGCAGTACTTTCTTGTTATTGTATTATCGTCGAGAATTTCAGGACATTGTTATGCCATTCCTACTGATTACACATTGTGATTCCACTGTTCATTTGCCATCATGACAATTGTTTCCATTGGCTATTATAGCATCTTATTTTTATGATTGGCTATCATATTCTTATTCTTGGATTCATATTCTTTTATGATCCTCGATACCAGTGTCGGAGATCTGTATTTACTTGCTGGGCTCTTGTAGCTCATTCCACCCTACTTACCCCTTTTCAGGTAATGACACCGCAAGACCCCAATAGGAGTCTGGAAGCATAGGGGGATATTTTGAAGAATTGTATCAGACTATGTTTTAATTCTCCCATGTATTCACCACCCACGGGTGCTGGTTATGTTTAGTTTTGACTTGGTACTGTAAAACCATATGATGTATGTTAAGACTTCCGCTGACTATTGTAGTGATAAACTTCCGTTGTTATTGTTTTAAGAATTTGGTACTTTGCATATTAGTACTATGATACAGGAATGGAAAAAGTAGGGACGGCCTTAGGGTCGGCCCCGCGACACGAAATCCGCATAGGGTGGGTTTCGGGTCGTGACAGTTTAGTTCTTCGGCAATCATTCAGTTCATAGTCATCTAATAGATGCTATTCATCAAATTTTATATCTTTTTATTTAGACATTTCTTTTTTGGTCGAATAGACTCTACCATTGAGTCCGGAGCGTCGAAGAAAGTCGGTTTAGGCTTTCCTAACATTTAATTCGGACTGTTATATGTAAAAGAAAAAAATGGTCATTTATCATTTTACGTGTCATTTTTCCGTACTTCATTTCGTAATTTGGACTCCATTATTGAGTCTAAAAGGTCGAAGAAAGTCAATTTAGACCTTCTCTAGTTTCATTTTGGCTTTATAGGTACCAAGGGTGTTTTGGTCATTTTACCCCTTTACGTGTCTTTATTTTTCGGGAACCTGTCTCGCAAAATGGACCCTACCATTAGTCTCAGAATATCCAAAATAGTGAGGATACACTATTCATATGTTTAATTTGGACTTTAAAGTTTTGAATTAGGGGCATAATAGTCATTTTACTTTATTTATTAAATAATTAAATTAATTATTTAATTATTTAATTATTTTTCTAAGGGCTTAATTGCATAAAATTCTCATCAGTTGGGCCACAGTAGAATTTCTCAGAACTCTGGGGCCAAACCGTAAATAAGGGAAGTTTGGGTTTATTTAGTTTTAAATAAATTGGAAAACCAAAGGGTTCAGTCCAATTGAAAGTGAACCGGTTCGGTCTGGTTGTAAACCAACCGGTTCAATGGGTTTATTTACATGTGGCTGACATCATAATGACGTCAGCCCTAGCGTTCATTTAATTAAATCAAATGCAAAACGCCGTCGTCCAATTAATTCGGTGGCAAGCCCAGAGGCTGCCATGCGTCCCGAGTTAACCCACCCGTTTTAACCGAGTGACGAGTTGACTCATCGTCTTCCCCATCATCTCTATCATTGTTGCCCTAAATCCCGAAGTTAAAAACCTCCATTTTCGTGGAGTTTGGCTCGAGAATTCTTGATTGTTTTCAATCAAAAATGTTTCTAGGATATAAACAATTCATTTGGCATTCGTTTGAGGAATTAAAACTGGTTCATGTGCTCGGTTTTGGGTTTGATAATTCAAACCTGCAAGTCAGTTGTAAATGCTCGATTCTGAGCCAAATCCAGTGGGATTTGTTTCATTGTGACCCCCTCTTCATGGGGTTTCGTATTTCATTCGCAAAAGAGGGTTTAAGGGTAAGTGTGTGAGGTTGGGTTTTGAAACCCGTACCTGTAACTTATATTTTCAAGGGCTTTTCTTGAGCTTTTTGATCACGGCCATGTGTTTTTAGGATGCTTTTAGGGTCTTCTCGTAGTCTCATTACACCAAACTCAGTTTGGTTTCCATGGGTTCAGACCTGCTATAAGCAAGGTCCTCCCATGGCGGTTCTTCATGGGTTCACATTTTTCGAGTGTTTTTTGAAGCCTAAAATCATGCTTGACATACTTATAAACATATATCTATCATCATATGTTTATAACAACTCAAAAACAGTTTATATTCATGCTTAACTTTTAGAGAGAGAAAGTGAAACGTTTTCATGGGTTCACCTTTTTGAGTCGGTTCCTTCCTTTCTTCTTGCTCTGAATCTCTTCCTCAACTTCTCAGTTTCTGTCCCGTTTAGTTTCTTAGTTCTTTCCTTACAAAACAAGCATACAATGCATGCTTGTTTCTTTTAAATAAGTGGCAACTGACTTCTCTCTCTCTCTCTCTCTCTCTACAATCTGACTCCATAGCCCTACCTTAGCCCTCACTTCTCATAAATCCCTCTTACACATTTTTAATTTTGTTTTTTCTCTTTGTTGCTTTACATTTATTGTTCTAAGATATTTGTATATAATGTATATATAGATATATAATACAACACATGGAGACACACACACTGCCGACACACACACACTTTGTACACTGCTCACACTTTACACATATGTATGTATATATATATATATATATTTAATGTATCTATGTACATACATGCATACATGTTTGATTACATAAATATATATATATATATATATACCTTTCACGTAATGTGTATTTATAATATATTTAATTATAAATAAAATAATTATTTCATATGAATAATTAATTATTTTTTTAAATAATTAATTATTTCCTTGATTGTAATAATTTTTTATACTCATTTTTCTTGGCCTCGTAATGCGTGCCATATGACCCGGTATCCCGGGTTGGGATATTACAATAAGCCTCTGGAAGACTCCCTGAACCATCGCCAACACCAGAGGATGCAGTGGAGGTCGACACTTCAAAAATAACCAGAAAAAAAGAAGAAAGATAGTGAAAAAATGAACGAAGAGACCAAGACTGAACCTGGATAGAGGAAAAGCTTCGAACGAATGGTACTCCACACGGTCTAGCTTGCTGGTTCAACAATGGCGGAATGTATTATTTCTTCTAAACACAAAAAAGAAGTAAAAGAATCGTACGAAGCTCCTTCCCTCTTTTATATACATTCAGAAAATAATGTCTATCAAGGCAAACCGTCACAACGGTAGCAAAACAATGATGGCTTTAAAAGCCCAAGAATTGACTGCGCAATAAATAACGCACCAACAGCCGTCTCGAAGAACGGAACGGCAGAACGCGTGACTTTTCAGGGACTCATAAACCTTAGTTACGCCACAAGCTCAAACTAAGGCTTAGGGGGGGAGTAACTGATATACCACAATGTGACAAACCAATCAGCACTTAAACACGTGTAACTACGAGCTCGGCCATTCAGCTCATGCTCGACCATTCAGCTCATGCTCGGCCATACAGCTCATGCTCGGCCATTCAGCTCATGCTCGGTTAGTCGGAGCAGACCCACAGAGGCCGAACACGTATCTTTAAAGCATGTCTACTTTTCTGCAAAGCTTACTAGTCTGAACACAAGCCTTCAGTGCAATGCATCGATAATCAGAACTCATCACCGCCTTAATATACGCTGAGTAGAGAATAAGGAAACAATCTTCTACATGAAAACCACCACTCATGGTTATCTCTATTTCTTGGCTCCGAATCCTAATCAACTTAGGAATGCCACTACCTATAAATCAAGCCCTAGAGGTACGCTTTATTTTCATGCTCATTATTTGGCTTTCATTACAGTCTTTCAATTCAGTTTATTGACTTAAGCATCGGAACAGCTACCGCTAGAGCCAACCCGGTGGTCCTCTGATCTTCTTTTTGAGTATTTCACAAGGAGCCGAGCTTGGAGCATTCGTGGGCCAAAAAGTGCAGCATCATATATAGATGGGTATTGCGTAAGAGAAGGAAATACAGAGAGTAGACTGATTTGAGAGGCTGTGTTAGAAACAGAGAAGCAGTGGGAAATACAGAAGGAAACCCAAAGTCAGAACAGAAGGAACCGAGAGGAGCTACACCGAGAAATCGCAAATAGGTGAACCATGCTTACCTTCTGTTTTAAATTTTTAAAGAGCATGATAGTCAATTTGGAATTTTGGGTTTTGATAAGAATGAAATATAGATCAAGTAGCAAAAAGAATCAACTAAAATAAGTTAGAAATGAAGGAGACTAAGGTAGTTGCAGGTGTTATCAAAGTTTCGGGTTTCTCAAAATTTTATGCATGAAGGTTTCTTTAAATAGCCTAGAAACAACCCTATAATATACAGGAAACAAAAATAAGAGAGTAAAAATAGTAGAGAAATTGGCATAAAAATGGAAATCCTCAGTCGGCCGAAGTTACGGTTCATGGCTGTTTCGTGAGGATTTAGCACATGAAACTTAAAACAAATGTTAAATATGAGATCTACATGAAAATTTAGAGGAAATGACATTTTAGAACTGTTAAAATCCGATCGAAATTAGGTCACCGACGCCAGAAATGACGACGGAAACCTACCGGAAACTCACCGAAAAAACGAGGAAGAAGACTATTCAGTCTTGGGTTCGGGTTCGGGTCATGGGTCGGATCCGGGTCGGGACCTGACCAGAAATAAAATGGGGCAGTGATACTGTGTCGTTTTGTATTTGAATTTAAATGGTATTTGGGTTGTTTGGTTGCAGAGATAGGAAATGTGAAATTGGGTTTGGGGTTATCCAGACCGTGGATAAGATAAGGGATAGGATATTAAATTCTGGTTCTTGACGGTATACTGAACCGGTTGGTTCAGAGGAGGGTCAGACCGGTTTAGGGTTTCTGATTGTGAACCCACTGGTTCAGACCGAGACTTAGAGAAATACCACTTTGACCCCAGAAAGTTTGGGAAATTTCACTAAGGCCCAAATAGAGAAAATTAATAAAATATTACTTTTACAATAACACCCCTAATTCAAATATAGATCAAACGAAGTCCAAATAAGGCAAGTGAATAGTCAATTTTTATTATTTCGACCATTCTAAAATCAACCGTGGAGTTCGACTTGTGAAAAGAGGTCTCAAAAAATGAGAAATCGTGAAAGTGCAAAATGACCATTTTGCCCTTTTTAGTACAGAAGTCCAAATTGAATTCCGTGAAAGCCTAAACCGACTTTCTTCGACGTTCCAGACTTAATGGTAGAGTCTAATTTAGTAAAAGAGGAACTAATAGTAAAGAGGCATAAAATTTGATAAATAGCATGACTTATGAAAAGGTAAACTGAGATATACTATCTATTGATGAATAGGGATTTCAAAGAGGAAGGAATAGTGACTTGGTGTTATTGTGAAAGAACAGAAACAGTTTAAGAGGTAAGTAAATGTCTGATCTCTGCATGTGTTACATTCCCAGCCATGTCAACAGTCTTTCTTATATTATCTGTTGTACTCCATACATGCCAGAATATTTATTGAGTCCACATTGATATTGCTCTATCTTGTGGAAAGTGTTTACTGAAAGTTATATATCTTGATCATGATTTCTGTACACTCTGTACATAGGCCTCAAGGGGCAAGATTTATAATCTCAGCAGTCCAGCTTACATTGGCCTGTTAAGGCAATAATTTCTTTTCGCTGCTGAGATAGTGTTATTGCATTTCCTGTTTATTGGATTTAGCATGATCTCGATATATTATATTGTAGCCGGATTTGTGCTCAGTCACAAACTCTATCTGATGCTTACTAGACCTACAGGTCCAGAAAACGGAATCAAAAGTGTTAATTAAAATGGCAGCTAAAGTGGGATCTACGAGGCGGGTACTGAATCGACAAGTTAGTGCTTTGTTGAGAGATCGAGGAAAAAGGGAATAAAATGAATTAAGGGGTATGCCGGGCCCCAAGTTAAAGTGCATCCACATTTGTTGTTATCAGTATCTATTATTGATTTTCATAGCTTGATCATATTATTTCATTATGAATGATCATGAGATTTCACAGCTTTTTATTGAGAGAATACAATTTATGCTTGAGACAACTCATGATTGTAGCAGTATAATGTTGTCAGCAGAACAGATTTCATTTCCTTATCATCTGATTTCTATTATTTGATATTAAGCTATATATATATATTCATTGATTGGCTAGTATCTTTATATACATCTGTACACATGGCAGAGTAAAGGAGTATTACTTACTGAGTTTTCATAGCTCATCAGATATTACACAACATTTGACTTTCAGGTATAGATATTGAGGGCGGACAGTAGACTCTGATAGCTAGAAAGTGGACATTTGCTTTTGAAGCTGCAGTGTAATACTTAGTACAGACAGTCTTATAGCTATCAGACTCTACTAATAAAATGAATTAAAGGGTATGCCGGGCCCCAAGTTAAAGTGCATCCACATTTGTTGTTATCAGTATCTATTATTGATTTTCATAGCTTGATCATATTATTTCATTATGAATGATCATGAGATTTCACAGCTTTTTATTGAGAGTATACAATTTATGCTTGAGACAACTCATGATTGTAGCAGTATGATGTTGTCAGCAGAACAGATTTCATTTCCTTATCATCTGATTTCTATCATTTGATATTAAGCTATATATATATTCATTGATTGGCTAGTATCTTTATATACACCTGTACACATGGCAGAGTAAAGGAGTATTACTTACTGAGTTTTCATAGCTCATCAGATATTACACAACATTTGACTTTCAGGTACAGATATTGAGGGCGGACAGTAGAGTCTGATAGCTAGAAAGTGGACATTTGCTTTTGACGCTACAGTGTAATACTTAGTACAGACAGTCTTATAGCTCTACTATGTTATCCACGTCTTGAGGATGACTGGTTGTATTAAATAATTTTGTATTCCGCATTTTGTAAACATTATACATATCACATGCAGCTTTTATTTATTTTCTTTTACACTTTAGTTGTTGCATGTTAGTAGCACTGATTGTGTAGCAAGTTGAGACCCTTGGTTCGACAAGCAGCGTCAGACCGGGTAAGCGACACGAGATCCGCATAGGGTGGGTCTCGGGTCATGACACCAGAACCCTATCGGAAGGTCGGGGGAAGAAGAAGAAAACTGTTGTCTTGGTTCGGGTGGATCACAGGTCGAATCGGGTTTGGACCCAACCAAAACAAGAACGGATATAACCGAAACGACATAGTTTTGATAAAGTTTTTAAGTTTAAATTAGGTGTGTTTGGTAACAAGAATAATAAATTGAAATTGGGTTTGAGTTTAACCAAACCGTGGATAAGGTAGACAGAATGGATATCTTGTTCCGGTTCTTTGAAATGGACTAAACCGGTTGGTTCAATGAAAGGTCAGACCGGTTTAGGGTTTTTAACTGTGAACCCACTGGTTCAGACCAAAACTATTGGAAATTATGAACCGACCCCAGAAGTTTTAGAAAATCTCACTAAGGCCCAAACAGAAAAATAAATAAAATATTATTTTTACGATAATGCCCCTAATTCAAATAAAGGCCAAACGAAATCCAAACGAGGCAAATGAATAGTCAAAATTTATTATCTCGGACATTCTGAGTCCAATGGTGAGGTCCATTGCATGAGATGAGGTCCTAAAAGATAAAATACCTTAAAAGTGCAAAATGACCATTTTGCCCTTTTTAGTACAAAAGTCCAAATAGAATTCCGTGAAAGCCTAAACCAACTTTCTTCGGCATTCCTGACTCAATGGTAAAGTCTAAATTAGTGTTAGAGATACTTATGATGGCAAGGTATAAAATTTGATGAATAGCATTAATTCTGAGACGGATTTATTGATATATAGGGAACTCGACAAGAAAAGGCAAACTGGCGGATTTCTGATATAGGACTGCATTTAGAAGTAAGTAAATTTCCTTTCTCTTTCATGTGGTGTTTCCAAAAGCCAAGTTTATTCTATTTATTGCCAAACTTGTACTCTTGAACGTACTTGATATTATTGTTTCCACAATGTGATATTATTCTATCTTGTGAACAATGATTGACTGCTGTATCATTATTTCCATGTTGCACCATGCCTTGAAAGGCCTACTGCTATGTCTTTATTGAATATATATAACATGATCAAACTATGAATATCAACAATAAAGGATAGTGATATCAACTAAAATTAAGATGCACTAGTGGGGCCCGAAAATCTCCCTGAGCTCGTATTTAGTTCCACTCAGGTTATATGAATACTGCTCTGTATATACAATGTGACTTCACGTCCCATGCCTCGCATAGCGACGTAGCAAATGTTCCACTCGAAATCTGGACCCGAAGGTCATAAGTAGAATCAGATGGAAATGTGACTGAGCACAAATCTGGCACTAATAATATATCAGGATCATGCTATCTTCGACGAAGAGTATAGTGGAATCATAACTAGTTCTAGGCTATGTGTTAGCTATTGAATGTTATAGGTTGATATTATGTATGTATGCTAGGTTAGTACCCGTTATAGTACTACGAGTATGAGATCTATACAGACTAGATTGATATTAATGCATGTATAAGGGTATGTTTAACCATGTTGTATGTATGTGTGTTTTGATACATGTGTGTAAATATTAATATATATTCATAATTAAATTGGTAAATAGTTTTACTAAAAATCTCATTTGTTTTGGACCCTTACTTTATATATTGACTAGAAAGGTAATGAGTTAGAGTAACCTTAGATGAAATTGGGATATTTCTTTTTAACCTTCTATAATGTTTTGAGTTTTGAACATTGATATATTTCCTTGGGTTTCATGTTTGGAATAAGTAGACTACATTGTCTACATAGTATACTTTTTAAGAATTTTGTCGAAGTGGTACATTTTTAAATTTTGGGACAAAATTTCTTTAAGGCGGAAAGGATATAGACACCTAAAAATTTAGGATAAATTTTTTCGTTTTTGCCGATAGGGCATTATTCATACATATTTGTTGGTAGGGCACTACATATGCATATTTGGACATAATTTATATTTAGGAACATATCTAGAGTATACCATAGAAGATAAATGTGCTTAGAATGTTAAAATACACCTCCTGCAAAAAATTGAACCTATTCGGAGACAATTTAAAAAACTGGACCATAAAGGGCATCCAGGTGGATCCGGCCACAGGCGAAAATAAAATTTTTTGAAAAATATCATTTAAAATAATTTTAAGAACTTTGGCTAAAACAAAATATCGAATTCAGGCGTTTCGGGACTGGTTGTAGTGTAACGGGGTCCCGAACTCATTAAGGGCAAAAGGGTCATTTTGCCCCTTTGCCCCTTTACTATAAATACTGCCCCTTAGTGATATAATTTCATTATTTTGGCCTAAGATACAGCAACTCCACGTTCATGGAGAAAAGAGAGAAAGAAACCTAGGTTTTTTCAATCTTCAAGCTTCCAAAACACACTTCTAGGCTTGGATTTTCACAAGACTTCCTTCTAGCAAGTTGTTCCCCATGTCAAAGACTACATTCTCACTGATCGGGTTGGCTGCATAGCGAACACAACTCCCAAGGGTTGAGAAAAACCCTTTTAGGTATGATATTTTTCTAAGTAAGGAATAAGGTTAAGTTTAGGAGTGTTTTATAAGTTGATTGAATGATTCATATGTTTATTTGCTATTAGAAAATCACTTAGGATATAGTTGCTTTGAAAACCTAGAGTTGGTAGTTTATGTGCTTGTGTGTTCTTTGTATTCTTTGGGAATTTTGTAAAGTGATAAACATGAACCATGATTATATGTATAATTCATTGTATTCTAGCTCATGTTCATGTAGAAAAAATCTTATAGTTGGAAAGTTATAATTTATTCAAGGTGTTGGTGCTTTATGTATTTTGTAATCGTAGAGAATTTGTCAAAGTGATAAACATGTAACTTGTTTATATGTTTGATTCATTGCATTTTAGCTTATGTTAATGTAAAGAAACTCTTGTGGTTTGAGAGTTATGATTTATCCCATGTGTTGGTATTTTATATATTTTATGATATTTGAAAAATTGTTAAGGTTGTGAATGTGTAATGTGTTTATATGTGAATATGATTGAATTACATGTTAGGTTCATGCAGACAAAGTTTTGTGATATAAAAGTTAAAGTTGCTTTAAGTACATTGCATTATTTAAGGCATATACCATGTGATTGATGAAATACTTCATTGGAATTGCATAGAAAAATCAAAGCATATTGGCATATGGTGATTCTTTGAAAACATAGTGTGGGTAGCACTTGGTGCTATGCATTATAAAGGTGTAGATCCTGTGGTGAAAAACTCAAAATTGGCCATTGCATTGGTGCTTGCTTATCCAACAAGAGCGGTCCGTGAACACAGGCCTTGGTACTCGCTGACTAACGGAAGCGATCCATGAAACGAGACATGGGTGTGGCATAGAGTTTGCATGGGTGTGTCACGCATATTACTAATGCATTATATTGATGAATTGGAAGGCATGTAGATTATAAATGTACACTTGCACATGCCACGCCTTAACTTTGTTCCTTATATTAGCATTATGTCATACCAGCAGTTGAGCTGACCCCTCATGGGTTAACATATTACAAATGAAGCTCCCGGTACTTGAGACTTGATGAAGTCTTAAAGGAAGGAAGAGAAAAAACTTGGAAGGATATTTGGCTCTTGGGACATATTTTGGATGTATGGGCATAAGCCCAAAAGACGTGTGTTTTAACTTGGAAGAATGGTGAACTGTAGGCCTTGGGCCAATTTGTAATGTAAGGGCTTAAGTCCAAATAACACATAGGATATATTTATTTAATGTGCCTTACATGTATATATGTTGAAGGAAATGAATGTATTTTTAATTCCTATGAATTGTGGCCATTGAGTGAGGATGGATTGTGATGCTATTATATATATGAATTGTTGCAGAATATTAGGTGGAAAAATGCTTAGAAAATAAAGGGAACCATGTCAAAATTTTGTGAAATTAAAAGAGCCATTAGGTGTGTAAAATGTCCATGAATAAATGGGAAAAAATGCCACAAAGTGGGGATTAAAAGCCTTGAGAAAATAGGCCAAAACTTGGAAAAATTAGCTGCAGTTGCTACAATGTTCTTGCATAAAAATGGAAAAATTAGCTGCAGCCAGCTACAGTGAAAATGCAGACAACAGCCCAGCTACTTGCTCCGCTCGCACGCATGCAGCTCGCCCTACGCGCACCTACCCCGTGTTGCTGCCTGCCCATGCGCGTGCCCACTGCTGCCCTGCTACCTTTGTCACGACCCGAAACCCACCCTGTGCGGATCTCGCATCGCGACCGCCACCCTCAGGCCCGAGGACCCTTGGGCGAAGGCTCACATAGGCAGCGGTATCGAATAGATGTGCGACACATGATTGCGGAAGCATGAAAAACTTTTTCTTTTCTTTTCTCATTTTTAAATTATGCACATCCGTCCAATACTGCTGCTCCATACTTAACATACATGGTTACACATTCAGAGTATAACTAAAACTTAAAACTTTATAACAATAAATGTTTAATTGCCCCGTGGGGCTTACACATAACAGGGTACTGTTTTACTAATACAAAAACTCCATACTTAATGTTCGTAGTACTAGATAAAAACTACTTGAACATATTCTTCCAAAAATCAGCAGCTCTATCATCGTCGTCCTTAAGTCAAGACTGCTGCTAATTACCTGAAAAGAGGGGTCCGAACAAAGTCCGGGTAAGCTAATCTAAGCTTGTGAGCAATTCTAGTATTCGTCATGGGCTTTTCAATTAGCAGTGGTTTTTTAGTACATAAGAGTTTGTAAAACATTCACTGCCAATTGCTTATACAATTTAGAATACAGAGTACATGCATTCTTAAAACAGATAGCTTTGAAACATTTTAAGTATTCAAGTTAAATTGGCACTTCGTCAAATGGAGTATATAACTCGAAACATATGCATTTCAATTAGCTTGAAAACATTTAAGATATCAAAGCGAAACTCGTACTTCATCAGATAAAGTATATAAACTTTAAATCACATAAATATGTATTTTGAAAATGAGGGTAAAACCTGCTTTCATTTCCAAAATCACTTTGTCATCTTTTCTCTTTAATTAGGTGGAATCTGTTTCGAACCAGACTCTCATTTTACTGCCAACACTGTCGATCTTATTTGCCTGGGGGATTAGATCCTGCTACCGGGCATTTACTGTTGAATCCCGAAGGATTTCAACCATCATAGGGGGTGGTACTTAGTACCGTTTATCTTGTAAAACATTTATCACATAACTTTTTCAATAGATACTTTCATGAGTATTTAAAACATGAAATGTATAATTTCTACAATAGGACTTCAAATACTTGTAACTATCAAATTCGGGATATTTAACATAATTTGGCATTTAAAACTTTAGACATGCTGAAATATGTTTTAAGAAAACTATGATAAATACCAATCACTGAGCATGTCATAATAGAGTTATAAAACAGTACAAAAAAAAACTGAATCATGTAAATACTGAATTTGAAACTTCAAATACTTCATATCATTGAACTTAAAACTTTTTCAAATCCATGGAGTTAAATCTCCAATTCAAACACAGGGTTACTCACGTTGGTTTTTTAGGGTTAGTGCTAATAATGCGCTTTCCCACTTTCCTTGTAGTTCCTAAGAACAATTCATAAACATCTCATCAACTTCACATTCATGGTAATATCATCTCGATATTCCTTAACTTATGCTTAAATCGTATTAGATCCTAAAACGATTTCATAATTTCATATGTACTTAACTTAACTCGTACTCTTAACCTATGACATAATTTAATGTGTTAGAAATTGAATTTATTTCAATTTATACTCTTCTGGTAGCTCCATTAACTTTAATTTAAAGTTATTTAGTTGACATGTTTACGTACCGTGTCTTTTCGTATTTCATTTCTCGTACTTGCCTCAGTTTAGTTCTTTGACAATATTTCAGTTCATAGTCATCTAACAGATTCTATTCATCAAATTTTATGTCTTTTTCTTTAGACATTTCTTTTTGGTCGTATAGACTCTACCATTGAGTCCGGAGTGTCGAAGAAAGTCGGTTTAGGCTTTCCTGACATTTAATTCGGACTGTTATATGTAAAAGGGAAAAATGGTCATTTACCGTTTTACGTGTCATATTTTTCTGTACTTCGTTTCGCAATTCGGACTCCATTATTGAGTCCGGGATGTCAAAGAAAGTCAATTTAGACCTTCTCTGATTTCATTTTGGCTTTAGGGATACCAGGGGTATTTTGGTCATTTTACCCCTTTACGTGTCTTTATTTTTCGGGACCTCATCTCGTGTTGTGGACCTCACCATTGGACTCAAAAGGTCCGAGATAGTAAGAATACACTAATAACTTGTTAATTTTTGGCAAGGGGTATTTTGGTCATTTACCCCTTTACGTGTATTTATTTTTCGGGCCCTGTCTCGTAAAACGGATCCTACCATTGGTCTCAAAATGTCCAAAATAGTAAAAATACACTATTCATATGCTTAATTTGGACTTCATTTGCCTTATTTATGACCCAAGGGTAAAATAGTAATTTAACTTTATTTATTAAATAATTAAATTAATTATTTAATTATTTAATTATTTTTCAGGGGCTTAATTGCACAAAATCTTCATCAGTTGGGCCATAGTATAGTTTCTTAAAACAATTGGGGCCAATTCGTAATTAGAGGAAGTCTTGGTTTATTTAATTTTAAATAAATCAGAAAACCAATTGGTTCAGTTAAATTGGAAGTGAACCGGTCCGGTCTAGTCATAAACCAACCGGTTCAGTTGGTTTATTTACATGTGGCTGACGTCATGATGGCGTCAGCCCTAGCGTCCATTTTAATTAAGCCAAATACAAAAACGCCGTCGTTCCGTTTATTCGGTGGCAAGCCCAGAGGCTGCCACCTGTCCGAGTTGACTCAGCCTCATTTATAGGCCGAGTTGACCCGTCTTCTTCTTCCCCACGAGACCCGACTGAAAACCCTAATTATAGTTCTTCATTTCTTTCTATTTCGTGACTTTTTACTCAGCCAATCTCTACTGTTTCTAACCTAATCCATTTCAGGAACATTGGTTAAGAGTTTGGCATTCATTTTAGACTTTAAAACCTCTTCATATGTTCGGTTTAGGATGGAATAATCCAAACTGTGAACCGTCGGTTCATACTCATTTCTTGGCCAAATCCCATGGGATTTGTTCTATCTTGACTCATTTTCTTTATGGTTTCATTTCCCATTCTATTTTATCCATTTCGGTAGGAGTTTGACAGGTTGGTTTCAACAACCGAAACCTGTAACTCACTTTATGGAGGTCGGTTCTTTAGTTTTGTGGTCACGGGTATAGGTTTTTAGAATACCCTTGGAATCTAGTTGAGGTTCCAATAACCCAAACAAGGTTTTGATCATGTGATTTTAGACCTGCTTCAAGCAAGGTCCATCAATGGCGGTTTTCATGGGTTTGGTGTTTTTGGTGGCTTTTAATACTCCATTTCATGCTTGACATACTTATATACATATATTAAACATCATACGCGCATATCAAACTTAAAACAGTCCCTATCATGCTCAAAATTCTAGAGAGAGAAAAATGTAAAAATTGGAAACTTTACCTGTTTACAATGATTTCTCTCTTGTTCTACTTCCAACTCTTCCTCTATTCTCTTTAGTTCTTCTTCTTTTGGTTTCTTTTGCAAGAAGAAAGTATGATCTGCATGCTTGGCTTTTTAAAGAGAAAGTGACCGACCCTTCTCTCTCCTCTATTCTCTCTCTTCCCTCATGACCTCACGACCGAAACCCTTCACTTCTCAATTAATTTCCTTACACAAATTAAGTTTTACTTTTTCCTATTCAGCTTTCTCTTGGTTTTTTGCAAGATATTTATATATATATATATACATATAATATAATACACATACTTACACATGAAGACACACACCACACACCACAACCGACACACACACCCACTTGCACATACTGTTCACACTTTACATATATTTACTTATATATTTTAATTTAATTTTATACATACATGCATACATACATATTTTCATATATATACTTGCATGCATACATGCTCCCATGTACATACATACCATATTAAACATATAGTATATTATTATAATTAAAACTAATTATTTCATATAATAATTAATTATTTATTTATTAAATTAATTATTCCCTTTGAGTGTAATTATTTTTACACTAATTTTCTTTAATCTCGTAATACGTGTCATATGACCCGGTATCCCGGGTCGGGATATTACAGCCTTGTCATGACACCAGCCCCTGACACCTGCCCCTTTGGCCACCTTTTTGAGCCATTTTTGGGCACCCCTTTGAACCATGTTTGGGTACCCTATTGGGCCATGTTTGGCCACCCTTTTGGGCCATTTTTTCTCACCTTTTTGGGCCATGTTTGGCCACCTTATTGGGCTATGTTTGGCCACTCTCATGGGCCATGTTTGGCCACTTCCTTAGACCAATTTTAGTAGACCTTTTGACCTATTCTTGGCCCATGCCTTAGGGCATTTGGAGGCCCATTTGGGCCATTATTCCAAGACAATTTTAGAGATGTTTTGATGCTGTTTTAGAAGCCATTTTTGAACATGACTTAAACTATTTTGACTCTTGATGGGAGGTGTAATACCCCGACCTGGACTAGCACGTATATCGAGGCAAACTAGGTCGGGTAGCACTATCAGTTGTAACCCGAGATGTTTAAACTCTATATTCTGAAATCACATATGACCTTAGAACGTGAACAGTATCAATTACACAGTCAGCATTGGGCAATGCCCGAGCAGCCTAGAACTATACCTCGTAATGCGCACACACACGCAAATCCATGCATGCATACATGCAGCCATGAACGTAGACCATAAGATATTGGTGTATGCATACGTGCCCGGAGTTTAGTATATACGTATATATATGGGCATATAGGTATGTATAAAATATGTATAACCATGAGTTTATACATGTATATATATAATGTATTATACCATATATATGTGTGTATATTAAATGAAAAAAAAAAGGGAAAGAAAAGAAAATGGGCAAAAGGCTGTTACCAGCCGTGCAAGTGTGTGTGAGTGGGTGAGGGTAGATATATATATATGTATATATATATATATATCAAGAGGTGTGTGTGTACGGTTGTATGTGTGTGAAATAGTTGAGTGTATAACACTCAATAGAGAGTGGTGGTGACAGAAAGTGGGTGTTGGAGTGTGTAGGGAGATCTTAGGGCATGGTTAGGTCTGACTAGAGGGAGAGAGAGAGAGAGAGGGAAGGTGATGAGTACACATATACATTGTGCACGGCTGAATTTGAAAGTGAAAAACAAAAGAGAGAAGAGAGTTTCTGAGTGAGAAAGAAGGGGAACAAGTCTGGAGTAGAGGCGAGAGGAAGAGGGGCTCAAAACCAAGGGAATCCGAAATTGGAGGTAAGCCACTGTTTCTGTTTTGAAATTTTATAGCATGATTCGATTCATTCTGATCATAGGGTCTAAACAAGCATGAAAAATGGCGTTGATAGGAACAAACCGTACCTCATTTGGTTCACAAATGAGGGAGAAAATCCTAGTTGCAGGTTCGGTGGATAATTCGGGTTCCATAGATTTTACGCTTAAAACTTTGAATTTAGTTGATGAAAATGACCCTATGAAGTGCAGAAACATATAGGAAGAAATTGGGGTTCAAACTGTGGCTAAAAAGCCAGGAACTGATGGGATTTTTAGACCACCGAAAAATCGGGTTCTCACAAAAAACCCACTGTTCGAGAAGATAGGGCAGTTTAAATTGAAAGTAAACCCTAGATATGGAACCCTTGTAAAAATTGGAATAAAACGGCATTCAAAAAAGAGGGAAAGTCTATCAGAAACCGGTGACCGTCGTCGGAGAAGGCGACTATTCACCACCGGAACCCTACCGGAGTAATGGGGAAGACAATCGTAAAATCGTGAGGCAACCGGGTTAAATTTAAACCGGATCCGGGTTCGGATTGGGTCGGGACCTGACCGGAAATGAAATGGGAACATGAAACTGTGTCGTTTTATATATTGGATTTTAAATAAATTGGGTCGTTTGGTTACAGGGATAGGAAATGTGAAAATCTGAGTTGGGCTTATCCAAACCATGGATAGGGTAAGAACCAGGATATTGGAATCCGGTTCTTTGAAATGGACTGAACCGTTTGGTTCAGTGAAGGGGCAGACCGGTTTAGGGTTTTTGGTTCTGAACCAACTGGTTCAGATCGCAGCTTTTGGAAATTATAAACCGGCCCCAAATGTTTTAAGAAATGTCACTGCGGCCCAAACAAGAAAATTAATAAAATATTAATTTTACAAAAATGCCCCTATTTCACATATGGGTCAAACGAAGTCCAAACGATGCAAATGAATAGTCAATTTTTATTATCTCGGACATTCTAAGATCAATGGTGAGGTCTGTTTCATGATACAGGGTCTCAGAAAATAAAATACACATAAAAGTGCAAAATGACCATTTTGCCCTTTTTAGTACAAATGTCCAAATGGAATTCCGCGAAAGCTTAAACCGACTTTCTTTGGCGTTCCGAACTCATTGGTAAAGTCTAAATTAGTATTTGAGATACTTATGATAGAAAGGCATAAAATTTGATGAATAGAATTTATTCTAAAACATATTCACTGATATATAGGAAACTCGAAAGGCAAGGGTACACTCACGGATTTTTGATATAGAATCACGATAGAGGTAAGTGGATCACTCTCTCTTACATGTGGAGTTTCCACAAGCCAAGTTTATTCTTTTACTGCCAAACTTGTACTCTTGAATGTATTGATATCCTTGTGTTCCACAATTCGATATTTTTCTATCTTGTGGACATTTGATTGACTGATGTATCATTGTTATCATGTTACACTGTGCCTTGAAAGTACCACATGTTATTACTATCCACAATGTGCTATTGTTCCATCTTGTGGACATTGATTGACTGCTATATCATTGTTATCATGTTGAACCATGCCTTGAAAGGCCTACTGTTGTATCCTTATTGAATGAATGATATTCCATTTTATATTCTATGGAATTACTTATGATCATGACATGTTTATGAACACGGGAGTTGTGCTCAGTCACAACACCCATCTGATGCTATTTGATTGACTGGGACCTACGGGTCAAGTCCGTGAACGGACAAATGGCAATTCACTGGAATTCACTAAGGGGTATGCCGGGCCCCAAAAGATCGAGGGTCTGCCGAGCCCTGACACAGAATAACAGCATCTCTTATGACTGACAGAACTTGATTGTTGAATGGCACTATCCCTTATGATTCTTCAAGTCTCGAGGGACTTGCATTGATTGATTTGATTGTGATCGGTTCATTGTGGCAGTACTTCATTGTTGTTATATTATCATTGAATTTCTTCATATTGCTATTACACCCAATACTTCTGATTGTGTGTTGTGATTACTGTTCATTGGCCCTCGTGGCAATTGTTTCCATTGGCCCTCGTGGCAATTGTTTTCATTGGCTATCAAAGCATCTTATTCTTATGATTGGCTATCATAATCTTATTCATGGATTCACATTGATCATCGATACCAGTGTTGGAGATCTGCATTTACTTACTGAGCTTTGTAGCTCATTCCACCCCATTTACCCCCATTTCAGGTAATGACGCTGCGAGACCCCAGTAGGAGTCTGAGAGCGTAGGGGGACATTTTGAAGTACTGTACCAGTCTATGTTAGTTCTCCCATGTATTCACCACCCCCGGGTGCTGGTTACGTTTAGTTCTCATTTTGTCTTATGTAGAACTATGTCATGTATTTAATAGACTTCCGCTGTTTAAATTATTTAAAAGACTTCCGCTGGATTACTGTAATTGATAAAGATTTTTGCTGTTCATTGTTTAAAATTTTTAGTACATTGCATATTAGTACTATGATACAGGAATGGAAAAGGTAGGGACGGCCTTCGGGTCAGCCCCGCGACACGAGATCCTCATAGGGTGGGATTCGGGTCGTGATAGGAGGGATGTTTGAGTGAAATTAGGAAACCATTTTGGTTAAGTCAATTAGCAAGTTTTCATTTCAAATTTTGGGAAAACATGGGGAAATGAATGCATAATCAACTAAATCCACATTAATGACCTTCGTTTACTTTTCTTATTTCATTTCACTCACTCCCCGGGTTTGTGGAAATTTGTGACGTGACAACGTGGTATCAGAGTTTAAGTTTGGGAAAATATATTTAATTATCTTTTATAAATTCTTTGAATTCATTTCCATTCACTCCTCGGGTTTTGGTAATTTGGGGCGTGACAAATACAATAACCCAAAGTCTACTACTCTAGTGGTTGAGATAAACCACCCTATCACATAGAAGTCAAGTGTATTACAGTCTTACAAACAAGATGCCCAGTCTCATCAATGGCTATGAACAATTCCAGAGTTTCTTGATCAGAAGTTCACATCTCTTGTACATAAATCTCATTTATATACGTAAACTATTTTCAATAACAATTTAAGGACTAACCATCTCATGATATAAAATAACAACATTCACATTTACGATAATATGAAACTTAATAATAATAAATCAAATTTATTAAATAATAGAAAAATATCTTGTATGTGAGAGTATACATCCTAACAAACTGCCACTTGCATTCACATCCACATCCCATTACACCTAACACTCATCCTATCACATGAACCTAAAAAGGATTAACAAGGTTATCCAGAGATGTAATTTTGGTGACTATAATGTCTCCGCACAAAATGATCTCTATAATGAGATGATAGTTGTGTTGTATGTGTCTCCCACTCTTGTGGTTATTTGGCTAGTTGGATTAAGTTACAGCCTCACTATTATCATAACAAATTACTATAGGTAACTGTGCCTATGGTACCATTCTTAATTCCAAAAGGAACTTGTTGAGCCAGACTATTTCTAAAGAAGTAGCATACTCTGCTTCAGTTGTTGCATTAGTAATACACTATTGCTTGACACTCTACCATCTGATAGCTCCACCACCAAGAGTAAACACATATCATGAAGTTGACTTTCTAAAGTCATAATCTAACATAAAGTCAAAATTCATGTATCCAACTAGAATGGGATCACTATATCAATAAATCAACATATAATCCCTAACGCTTCTCAAGTATTTGAATATATATTTAACAAATATCTTAATGGTTTGGTCCAAGATTAGATTCATATCAGTTGACCATACCCATTACAAAACAGATATCTTGTCCAGTACAAAGCATAGCATATATAAGGCTTTCTATACTTGAAGTATAAGGAACCGCCATCATGCATTCCTCTTCCTCATGTGTCTTAGGACATTGATTCTTAGATAGAAGTACTCCATGCCAAAAAGGAAACATGCCTTTCTTGGGTCTTGCATTGCAATCTTATAAAAAATCTTATCTATATATGCAACTTGAGATAAGCCTAATATCCTATTTTCTAATCTCGTATAACCTTGAACACAAGGATATAACTAGCTTCTCCCAAGTCCTTCATATCAAACTGATTTGCTAACCAAGTCTTAATCTTAGAGATAACTTTTACATGATTATCATCTATATACATAACCAGAAATACCACCACACTTCCTTATCAATTCTTATACACACAAGGTTCATCCGAATTTTGATCAAAACCAAAAGACTTGATTGCTTGATCAAAATAGATGTTCCTTCTTCGGGAAGCTTGCTTAAGTCTATAAATAGACTTATATAGCTTTCATACCATATGCACTTGGTCTTTAGCTACGAAACTATCTTTCATAATATTTTACCATTGTCCCAAATCTTTATTAGAGATAGCTTTATCATAGCTACTGGGATTTAAAACATATTCATCAGAGACTAACTCTTCTAAGAATATGTACCTACCAAGAGGCCTGACAATTCTCCCACTATGATGTAGCTCTTATGTAACAGAAGGTGTTGGAGTAGTGGTTTGAGAATATTTTGTTTAATATCAGAAATATCTACCTGATGAACCAAAGAGACATTTGATATCTCCTAAAAGGAAATCTTACTCTTGGGCTTCTAGCCTATACTATAATCATCCTTTAGAAAGGCAATATTCGTGCTAACGAACACTTTTTGCTCTCTAGGATTATAAAATAGCTAACCTTTTGTTCTTGTAGGATAGCCCATAAAATAACTCAATTTTGATCTTGGTTCCAATTTACCAGTCTTTCTTTTTAGCACATAGGCAAGACACCACCCAGATCTGATAGTGATCTAGACTTGACTTTCGCCTAGTCCAAAGTTCTACTAGGGTCTTAAGGACATACTTATTTGGAACTGTATTCAAAATATATACTATTGTTTTGAGTGCGTATTGTAACACCCCGACCTCGATTAATTAATAATTAGTTCGCTAATTATTAATTAGAAACAACATAAAGAATAATTAAGGAAATTAATCAGAATCTTTCGATAGTCGCGATAGACCAATAAAATAATTTAATACGTCAAGAGAGGAAGGCTTAATTTAGTCATCTTAGCCTGATTTTAACACTACAAGAATTCGAATTAACAAGTTACGAAAAACACAAAGGAATAATAACCAACACGAGGCATTCGACATCAAAGCTAACCGAAATAGGAAGCAACCAAAAGAAACTTCCTTGTAAAAAGAGTAATAAAAAAGAAAATATAAACAAAAAAGACAAAATATGCATTTTGATTTGCCAAACGAGGCATAAGATAAAAAAAATGGCCAAAAGAGGCAAAATGTAATATCCCGACCCAAAAATATCGGGTCATATGGCACGTATAACGAGATTAAGAAAATTAGTGTAAGACTTTACACTTAAGAGAACAATTAATTGGTTTAAATAATTAATTTCTTTAAATATAAGCGTTTATTAATTGTTCAAATTTAAATTCAATAACACACACATTAATAGTGTATTGTGTGTGTATGTTATCCAGTAGTATACATGTGTAAAGGTGTAATACCCTGACCCGGGTTAGCACGTATACCGAGGTAGACCGGGTCGGGTATTGTACTATCAAATGTAACCGAACTGTTAAAGCTCTATCTATTATGACCTCATATGTACTATACGACTATCGAACCTAAACAGTGTCATTTATATAGTCAGTATCGGGCAGTACCCGAGCTACCCAGGGCCATGCCTCGTAATGCATGCATGCACGTATTTCCATGCATGCTTACGTATAGACACACGTATAGTTCATAAAAAATAAGTGTATGTGTATACTATTGGAAATGGATATATATGTATATATATATAGATACATATTGGTGTATAAATAAGGTATAATCGTGTGTATATGTATATATATATAATTTATAAAGTATGGTTTATACATGTGTATTAAAAAGAAAAGGAAATAAGAAAGGGGCAGCATGCCAAGGGCATGCATGCAAGTAAGATATTAGGTGTGTGTGTACGGTTGTGTGTAATTGTGTGTGTGTGTGTGTGTGTTGACAAAATGTGTATATATATACACACATATATATATATATCATCAAAAGCTCCACAAAATTGAATGCAAAGCTGCATTCTCAGAAAAGAGATTAAATGGAGCAGAGGGATGAAGTCAAGGAAGGCTACAAGAGAGAGAGAGAGAGAGAGAGAGAGAGGAGAGAGAAGGGTCGGTTGCTTTTCCTTTAAAAACCAAAGTATGCTTTGCATGCTTACCACCTAAGAAGCAAACTGAACGAGGAAGAAATTGAGAGGCTAAAAAGAGATTCAGAGCAAGAAGAAAGAGGAAACAGTGAGAAAAGGTAAAAATCCTCATGTTTCTCTCTCTAAGATTTTGAGCATGATATAAACTGTTTTGAGTTCATTATATAAGTATGATGTTAAGTTTATGTTTAAAACTTGTTCAAGCATGAAATCAGAGCTTAAAAATGGTTAAAAACGTAAGACCCTGAAGTGGCAGCCACTGAAGACCTTGCTTGGAGCAGGTCTGAACTTAACATAACCAAACTAGTTTTGGTTCACCAAGAATTCCAACAGAGGCCATGAGGGTTCTAAAAACCCTAGTGCGCGATCACGAAGCTCAAGAATCGACCCCCAAAAATTGAGTTACAGGTTACGGGTTTGAAACCCAATCCTTTAAACTCGATGTTAAATAAATATTTAAGAATGGGGAATGAAACTCCTTGAACTGAGGAACAAAACAAGCCCAACCTCATGAAAAATAATCAAGAAATGAGCATGAACCGTCGATTTACAGGTCAGATTATCAAAACTAAAACCGAGCTAATGAGTTCGATTTGAACTCTCAAATGAATGCCAAACTCTTGGACAATGTTCCAGGAAGAGATTAGTTTAGAAACAGAGGAAATTAAGTGAGTAGATTGGCTCGAAAATGAAGCTTTTTAGCTTCAAAAATTAGGGTTACAGTGGGTGTCGAAGTGGAGAAGGTGACAGTGAGTCAACTCAGTTTTTAAAACCCAGGTTGAGTCGACTCGGACACGTGGCAGCATCTGGGCGTACCACTGAATAATTGGAATGACGACGTTTTGGTTTAGTTTTAAGTTTAAAATATTTAAGGCTGACGTCATCATGACGTCAGCACTACGCATTGAACTGTGTGGACCGGACCGGTTCACTTAAATCCTAACTGAACCAATCGGTTCAAACCGAAACTTATGAAAATTGGATTTTTGCCCCCAACTGTTTTACTGATTTATACTGTGGCCCAATTTTTGGAAATTCTATGCGATTAGACCCCTGAAAAAATAATTAAATAATTAAATTAATTATTTAATAAATAAAGTAAAATTACTATTTTGCCCCTAGGTCATACATAGAGAAAATGAAGTCTAAATTAAACATGTGAATAGTGTAATTTAACTATTTTGGGTATTCTACGACCAATGGTGAGGTCCGTTTAGCAAGACGAGGTCCCGAAAAATAAAAAGACCCCTAAAAGTGCAAAATGACCATTTTGCCCTTTTTAGTACAGAAGCCCGAATTGAATTCCGTGAAAGCCTAAATCGACTTCGTTCGACATTCCAGATTCAATGGTAAAGTCTATTCAAGTAAAAGAGATATCAATAGTAAAGAGACATAAAATTTGATGAATAGCATGAGTTAAATATATATATATATATATACATAGACTGAGATGAGTTTCCTGAATCATAGGAATACCAAGAGACAAGAAGAAGGTGGTTTTGACCTTCTAGACAGATACAGAAAGAGGTAAGTAGAAGAAGCTGGTTTGACCTTCTAGACAGATATAGTAAAAATGTAAGTAATCTCTGATCTCTGCTTATGTTACATTCCAAGCCATGTCAACAGTTTTTCCTATATCACTTGTTGTATTCCATACAAACCAGAATTATTAAGCCACATTGATATTGCCCTATCATGTGGGAAGCATTTATTGATCTCTATTTATATCTCGATCATGATTTTGTACACTTGTGCACAGATTTCTTTATGTACACTTGTACCTAGGGCCGTGAGGGCCAGACAATATATTCGAAGCAGTCTAATAACCGTAGTTCAGATAGCTATTGTTACGTCAGATTGCCTAGAACAGTTATGTTCCACATTTATACTCTTCGTGGAGATAGCATGGTCTTGATATATTATTAGTGCCGAATTTATGCTCAGTCACATCTCCATCTGATGCTATTTATGACCTTCAGGTCTAGTTATGACCTTCGGGTCCAGATTTTGAGCAGATTATTATTACACAGTGTACATAGAGCCATATTCAAACAGCCCGTAGAGGATCTGAATACGAGCTCAGAGCTGTATTCAAACAGCCCATAGTGAATCTGAATACAAGCTCAGGGGGTAGCCGGGCCCCAGCTGTCACATCCCGAACCCCACCCTACGCGGATGTCGAGGACGTGACTGCCAGTCGGTCGCGACGCGACCAACCAAAGGCAAATTCTGAACTTTCCGACGAATTGCACTCCAACTGTAGGGTCAGATGCAGCGGAATTTAAAACTTTTTCTTTGTATCACGGGAATGCAACTCACTTATCCATCATAAGTATATGTATCACAGAGCAAGACTAAATCCAGTCAGTCAACAATTCTAATTTCAGAGCATATCTAAAATCAAGCATATAACAACAGAGCAGATCTAATATCTCTAGAGTACCATTAGTTCCCTGAGCCATGTCTATCTAGTATATATCAGTCAAGTCAGTCATAACATACCACTCACCGAAATAACCAGGTTCAATCCACAATAAACCAGTCTCTACAGTTCAGTGCCGTCAGATCCTTACTTGCGATGCCACTTGGCCTATTCACGTCATGTCATAGTACCTTCTAATCCAATGGAGGCAATTCCTGAAAAATGTCAGAATAATGGGGTGAGCTTAAATAAGCCCAGTGAGTAACACAGATTCCCTATCATGGGTTTCAAAACCAGTTTTGTGCTCCCAAGGCACATGGATAATTTAGTCATTACAAAAATAACTATTTTTATAAATCCATTTCATAAGCAGTCTAGTACAATAAAACAGAATCGAACAGACGATACCAACGGATCGGAACATGACATAACCAATCGGTCAGAACAATAACTATTGCTAATATATCGGTCAAGACACAGACTCTTCATTAACGGAACGAATCATAACGGAACTGGACCATATATCAATCAAGACAGACAGATCATCAACGGACGGAACATGTCGGAACCGGATGGAACATATCAATCGAGGCAGACATAACATTAACGGACGGAATATAACGGAATCGGACGGTAACAATACATCAGTCAAGCAAAGGCATATCGCGAACGGATAAAATTATAACGGAACTAAACGGAAACAATACACTAATCAAGACACAGGCAAATCATGAACAGGACACAACATAACGGAACTGGGTAGAAACAATATAACAATCAAGTCAGGGACACATCACTGTCGGAACTAATCATAACTGGACTGAACAATATTTCAATCAAGACAGACGTATCATCAACGGACAATACACAACGGAACTGGGCCATATATCAATCAAGGCAGACACATTATCAATGAACGGAACATAACAGAATCGAACAGAACAAAACATTAGTCAAAGCAAAGACATATCATTAACGGATAGATCATAACGGAACTGGGCCATATATCAATCAAGGCGGACTTAACATCATTAACGGACGGAACATGTCAAAACCGGACGGAACAATACATCAGTCAAAACAAAGACATATCATTAACGGATAGATCATGACGGAACTGAACCATATATCAATCAAGACAGACAGATCATCAACGGACGGAACATGTCAGAACCGGACGAAACATATCAATCGAGGCAGACATATCATTAACGGACAGCACATAACCGAACTGAACGGAATTCCTAATTCGAAGGACACAAGCACATCACGTGGAATGTGGTACAAAGGGTGTACAATAAGTACATACATTTGAACAATATAGCATTCAGACAGTATACTATACAAAGCTGTACGATACAACAAAATGTTGTTCTTTGCCTATATCACATGGTTTATTTAATCGTTTCGGAAATAATGGTTCAATATATCCATTTTATCTCAACAGTTCAAAACGGGCAAAACAGTACGGAATGCTAGCACAGGGATCAGGAATATAGTCAATTATTTAAAAAGACTAAAACCATGTCATAAGTGATATAGTACGGAAAGGCATGCATTTAAATAATTGCACGTAAATAATTGCATTCAAAACAGATCAGTAAATCAAGGGACAGTATCAAAACAGTGTCAGAAGTTACTCACAAACTTTACGCTTATTTCCTTGCATAAATAATCAGATAACCTCCAGGTACGTCAGGCATCTCCATGTATATCCTGAATAATAATCATCAATCACAGACAGATCAGAACTCATCCATTCAGGTCTCATTCGTCATCTTAGGTGTCTATCGGATTACCTAAGATAGCCTAGTAGCCTATCGCCCTTCCATTGGGTCTCACTCGAGGCTATTTCTTTCTTTAATTAGGCTTAGCAGTTATTAGGATTATATCCTAAGTCATTTAGACTTCAATTGTTATCAGTCAGGCACTCATTCAACCTTAGGGGCAAAATGGTAATTTTACCATTCTTGTCCCAGACCCTGTCGTGGTCTTCGGAATAGTCTTTATATCTTAAGTACAAAGTTCTACGTCCTTTGGACTCCAATCGGTATCAGTTAGGTTCTCATTTTAACCATAGGGGCAAAATGGTAATTTTGCCATTCTTATCCCGGACCCTGTTATGGTCCTCAGAATATCCCATATATCGTATATATGAAGTTTTAAGTCTTTTAGACTTTAATCGGTATCAGTTGGGTACTTATTTAGTCTTAGGGGCAAAATGGTAATTTTGTCATTTTTGCCCCGGACCCTATCATGGTCCTCAGAACGTCCCATATATCTCATGTATAAATTTGTAAGTCCCTTGGACTTCATTTGGTATCTGCTTTAGATCGTCGGGACACATCGGTCATTTCTCGTTTTACGCGTTGACTGTCTCGGAGTCTTATTTAGCCCTTCAGTGTTCATAATTATCCCTATGATAATTTATCAGATCAGTTTGACCTTTACTTTGCACTTACAATGCTCAGGGGTATTTTGGTCATTTTACGTTTTGTGTAATTCTGACCCCGATTCGTCATCTAATCAAGTATACAGTCTCACCAGTGTCTGGGCTCCTACCGGTATCAGTTTTGTCCCAATCGGACTTCGTTTAGGTCTCGTACGGTATCAGGGGTAATTTGGTAATTTCATGTGTCGTATTTTTCGGCACGTCAGTTCATAAAATGGACCCCACCATTGGGTCCAGAGCGTCCAACATAGTGAAATTGGACTGTCTGTTAGGTTTAATCGGCCCTGAGTATCATTAAGGGCAATTCGGTCATTTACACCTACGTGTCTGTATTTTTCGGGACCTCGGTTCATTAAGCGGACCTCACCGTTGAGTTCAGAATGCCCGAGATAGTCAAAATAGGCTATCTTTTATTTTTATTTGGGTCTGGTGCCATCAGGGGCAGTACAGTAATTTATCACTTGCAGGTCTGTATTTTTCGGGACTGTATTTCCAAAATCGGACTGTACCATTGAGTCCAGAATATTTGAAATAGTGAAAATACACTATTTATTTACTTAATTTGGACTCCGTTTGACATATTTAATGTCTAGGGATAAAATTGAAATTTTACCTATTTAATAAAATAATTAAATAATTATTTTATTATTTAATTAATTACCAGGGGCTTAAATGCAGAAATTTTCCAAAGGTCTGGGCCACTGTGCAATATTCAGAACTGTTGGGGCAAATCCGTAATTTTCAGAAATCATTTGGGGTTAAAACATAATTTCATAATTTAGGGGTTCAAACCCAAGGGTTCAAGGGTTCATCAGTTGAACCGGTCCAAAACCATCAAGAACCGACCGGTTCAGTTAGGCCAGAGAACCGGAATTACATGTCCCCTCTATTCCCAAATTGGTCCTTATCCGTATACAGGTTTAGCCCCAAATCAAATTTCAATTTTTAAAACCCGTAACCAAACAGGCTAATTCTAGATTTTTAAAATAAAACGGTTTACACCGAAACGGTACCGTTCTAGTAATTCGGTGGCATCACTCGTGGACAGACACGTGTCCGAGTCGGCCCGGTTGACTCGGCTCAAGGCAGCGAGTCAACTCGGTCGTCTTCTTCATCAAATTACCCTCGGTTGCCCTAGTTTCTGCAGATTTCTTCTTCCAATTTCGTGTTATTTCAAGCACGTTTTTCAACCTGTTTTGATCCCAATCGATTACCAGAAATGAATCCAACAATTTGGCATTCTTTTTAAGCTTCGAATCAAGCCAAAGTGCTTGATCTAGGTGGGGAATAACCGGACCTGCAACTCGGTTGCAAATCCTTATTTCTCAACCAAATGTTGTGAGATTTCTTTTAAAATGATCCTTGAGTCATGTGGTTTCAAGTCCCAATCACGAAAATCAGTTTAACACACTCTAACCAAAAATGGCATTTGAAGACCGAACCTGCAACCGACGTGTTAGAGGGGTTGCATGGGGTTTTAGGGTCACGGGTTGGTGGTTTTGGGATCCTTAGGATGTCTAGATCAGGTTCAGTGTGTCAGAAATCAGTTTGGTTGAGGTCATTTCAGACCTGCTACAGGGAAGCTTCATCCATGGCGGTTTCACTCACGGTTTGGGGTTCTAGGCTATTCCGACCATTCTAAGTTGTCCTAGAACAGTTCTAAGACTCACAGGAGCTTATATATACAGTTTGCATGGATCTAATTTCATCAAAACAATACCAGTAATTCAAACAGAAATTTTTAGCAGTTTTTGGGTTTACCTTTTAAACAGTGGTTGACCCTTTTTCCATGGCTCGTTTGTGTCCTTTGGCACCTCCGTAGCCTCAGTTCCCTTCCTTCTTGTGCATCTCATGAAGACACACACACATGCACACACCATGCTTGATCTCACATGGATTTTCTCTCTTGGTCTCTCACCCAAGACTACATGCAGGCTCTCTAAGCTTCTAACAGACCTACCCCTCTATAACAGTTCTGATTTTTCAAGATCTCAAGGTGAGTCCATGTATATATACTAATATACACATTTATACCTATACATCTCCATATATATAGATATATATACACATCAGAGAATCAGTAGGATCATGGGGATGATGTGGGCTGAGGGAAGCTGATTTAATCCATCATGTGGGATTTGCATGTAACCTCATTGGTTGCTTTGGGTGGCAAGTTAGGGCAATTCAGAGACATATACAAATAAGTTGCATATATATGCACAAAGTAGTGGGTAGCCCAACTGGTAAGTTTTTGGGAAGAATTTATTCTCTCAAAGGTCAAGGGTTCAATTCCCTTGGCCTCCCATTTGGCCCCTTTTTCTCATTATTTTTGGTTAAGGCCACGTTTGGCTGCGCAGTAATTCAGTTTCTGATGTTTGCCTCATAACTTTCATTCCGTAACTCCTTTTTCGATGCGGTTTGTTCCGAGAGTTTCATATTTCAGTTATCTACAGTGTCAGAGATTCCGTGTCATTTATTACTCATTCGGGATTTCCGTGGTTAATTAATTCGAATTCCGTCAGTGTTAAATTAACATTATTTTACCTAATTAATGAAAAATTAGGTTCGGGTATTATGCCCTATTCTCGGACATGTTTAATCATTCTATTGGTCTAGTGTGACCACCGGGAGATTAAGGTTAATTTCCTTAATTATTCCCTAAGCCGGTACTAATTAATAATTAATTATTTAATTATTAATTATACAGAGTCGGGGTGTTACACCAGCCGAGTGCATCAACTAGTTTTGATGTCACTATCATTTATTGATTATCATAGCTTGATCATATTATATCATTATGAATGATCATGAGATTTCACAGCTTTCATTTGAGTGCATATGATTATACTTGAGACAGCTCATGACTGTAGCTTGTATGATTATATTATCAGACAGATTTGTATTGATTTATCATTTGAGTTCCTACCATGTGATATTGAGTTCTATATTCATTAACTGGCTAGCACATTTGCATTTATCCTAGTTCTTTTATGGATAATGCTTTCTATATTCATGTACACATGGCAGAACAAAGGAGAATTACTTATTGGGCTTTAGTTAGCTCACCCCAAACTTACCACCCCTTTCAGGAAAGGAAGCTGTAGAAGAGCAGTAGCAGTAACAGTAGCAGTCAGCTAGATAGCAGTGGACATTTCTTTGAAGTTATAAGTGTAATAGTTAGTACAGATATTCTTGTAGCTCTCCCATGTTATCCACGTTTTGGGGATGAACAGTTGTATTAAGAAATTTTGTATTCCGCATTTTGTAAACATTATATAAATTACATGCAACTTTTATTTATTTTATTCCGCATTTAGTTGTTGCATGTTAGTAGCACTGATTGTGTAGCAAGTTGAGACCCTTGGTTCGACAAGCAGCGTCGGACTGGGCATCGCGACACGAGATCCGCATAGGGTGGGGTCTCGGGTTGTGACAAAAGGTATGTATATATACATATATATAAAGATACTACATACATGTACACAAGAAATATATATATATATAGATATATATATATACATGAATATATGTGTGAACAGTAAGGTGTGTGTGTATATATGTCGGCTGCATGTGTGTGTTTAGGTGTGTTAGTGTGTGTGTTATATTATATGTATATATATTTATTCAAAATATCAACCTACCCATTAATGTAAAGCCACAAGTGGGCTGATTTGAGAGGAGTGATGGGAAGGGAGACTACAGCTAGTGTGTGTGCTAGTATGTGTGTGTAAGTGAGTGAGTTAGTGTGTGTGTATATATAATATCCATACATGTTACAAATATCACTCCCCCCAATTGATGCAAACTGAAAAGAGGAAAAGAGAAATTTATGAGATGGGATAGATAGCCGAAAATAGGGGAGGAGTAGTGTAATACCCCGACCCGAGAATGTCGGGTAATATGACACGTATTTCGAGGATATGAAAAATGGAAATAAATATTATGCTTTTAAAATAATAATCAATTAATTTAATAAAATTAATTTATTAATATGAGGAATTAAGTATTTATTATGATTAATATGAAATATGATGGTTAATTGATGAAGTGAAATAAATTGAATAAATAATTGAATAATAAATTAAATATGGCAAATTAAGTAAAAATATATAAATATATATATATACATATATATATATATATATCAGCCGTGTGTGTGAGTGTGGTGTAATATGTATATTAAATGTAATATATATATATATATATATATACATAAATATATGAGAGGGAGACATGGAATTAATATAGGTAAGGTGGCTATGTACTTTATGTATATATTATATGGTCATTTGGTGAAGATGAATAGGGGGAAGTATGGCCATGATCTGATGGAGTAAGGGGGGTGAAATGAGGGGCAATTAAGTGAGGTGATGGCCATTAAAGTCTCCCACTTATACAAAGGGGCATACATGGTTTACACACAAAATCTCCACCGATCAGCCATAGAGAAAGAGAGGGAGAGTTTTGGGCATTTAGAAGAAGAGAAGAGAGGTCTCGGAGGAAGGAGGAAAGAGAGAGAAAGCCATTGATAGAGGTAAAACACCAAGAACCATCACTTTCTCTCTCTAGAAAATTTTGCATGCATGAACTGTTTTAGTTCTAGATTTTGTATATATGATGTTTTAAACATATTTAGGCATGATTAAACATGAAATTAGGTCATAAAAACAACTAGAACTATGTGACCCAACAGTGATCCGCCATTGAAGACCATGCTATAGCAGGTCTGAAATGATGGAAGCCAAACTCTTTTTGGTGCATAGAGACTTCAAGAAGAAGTCATGAGGGTCATGAAAACCTATACCCACGACCAAAAATCACAAGAAATGACCCTCGACCATTGACTTGCAGGTTTCGGGTTTTCAACCCAAACCTTTAAACTCGCCTCTAAACCTACCCTTATGAACGAAAACTAAATCCCCATGAAGAGGGGATTAAAACAAGCAAAACCTCGTGAAAAACCATCAACAAACGAGCATGAACGACCCATGAACAGCTCGGATTATCGCGACTTAAATCGAGTCATTGAGCTACATTTGAACCTCCAAATCAATGTAAAAGTGTTCTATAATGTATTAGGAGGTGTTTGGGAAAGAAAGCAGAAGAAACGGAGTTGTAGAACATCACGAAATAGGAAAAAACAAAAAAACTGCAACTAGGGCAACACTGGGAAGAAACGGGGAAGAAGATGAACAGTGGCGGTTCGGGTCAAATCGGGTTCGGGTCGGAACCCGACCCGTCGTATAAACGGTTAAGTGGGACGGCGTCGTTTATGCTTATGTTTAAATTTTAAACTATTAGGGCTGACATCATCATGACGTCAGCATTACGCAATAAACCCAACCAGATCGGATTGGTTCAGTTGAAATTGGACCGGTTCATTTGAGATAGGACTGAACCCACTGGTTCAGTCCAAAAGTTTTGAAAATTTTATTTTGACCCCCAACTGTTCTACGGATTTACACTGTGGCCCAAATTTTGGAAAAATTATGCAAATATACCCCTGGAAAAATAATAAAGTAATTTATTAAATTATTTTATTAAATAAGTAAAATTACTAAATTACCCTTAGGTCATAAATAGGGCAAATGAAGTCCAAATTAAATAAATAAATAGTGTATCCTTACTATTTTGGATATTTTGAAGCTAATGGTAGGGTCCGTTTTACGAGACGGGGCCCGAAAAATTTAGACAAGTTAAGGTATAAATAACCAAAATACCCCTTGACCAAAGTAACAAGTTATTAGTGTAATTTTACTATCTCGGACCTTCTGAGTCCAATGGTGAGGTCCACAACACGAGATGAGGTCCCGAACATAAAGACACGTAAAGGGGTAAAATGACCAAATTACCCCTAGTACACTAAAAGCCAAATTAAAACACAGGAAGGTCTGAATTGACTTTCTTTGACATCTTGGACTCAATAATGGAGTCCAAACTACGAAGCAAAGTACAGAAAAATATGACACATAAAACGATGAATGACCCTTTTACCCTTTTTCATACCAGAGTCCGAATTAAATCCTAGGGAAGCCCAAACCGACTTTCTTCGACGCTCCGGACTCAATGGTAGAGTCTATTCGACCAAAAGAAATGTCTAAAATAAAAGTACATAAAATTTGATGAATAGCATCTGTTAGATGACTATAAATTAAAGTAATGTCAAAGTACTAATCTATGGCGTATACAAGGACATGACAACACATCAACCTTAGAATAAAATTTCTAACTCATAAGTTGATCTTAGGTGATAACTATGGAAGAACAACGACCGAAATTCACGATCATGACCAAGGCCCAAAGGGCCAAGGATCCAAAGCAACAGTCCTTCATTCAAGAACTGTTGCATCGTCAGAGAGTGATCGACAGGTTCGTCAGGATAGCCAAGGCGACAAAAGTCATCTCGGTGAGCCCTTTCATTTTCAAATCACCCACCAAGGCCATGGTGGCAGAGGCCAAGAAAAAGAAGGAGCAAAAAAGGAAAATGGAAGAGGAAAGAGAGAACACGGAAACCTTAGCCGAATGGCGTCGCAGGTAATATTATTATCATTAAATACTTAAGTTGCTAGATCTATAATACAGCTATAAGTCGGACCGGTATAAGAATTTAGGCTTCTCACAGTCTACACTTAGTGAGTTATGAAGTTGATTTAGCACATATGAAATTTATGGAATCTTCATAAATCTTGATAAGCTAAGGAAAGAGAAAGGTAAAGGGAAGGCGCCTCTGTAGAGCTAACCCTAAAGGACCGAGGTGAGTAACCCTGTATTTGAACTGGAGATTTAACTCCATATATTTGAAGAAGTTTTAAGTTCAAGTTATTGCAACCTTTGAATATCAAATTCAGTCTTTATATGATTCCGTTCTTTTAAAATATTCTATTACGGCATGCTTTATAAATGTTTTTATATCCAGCTCTTTTCTTGAAAATAATTAGCATGTCTAAATCAAATGCAAATCTCTTTAATATCCTGAATTTGATTATCACATGTATTTGAAGCTTCATTGTAGAAGTTATACTCTCCATGTTTTAAATGTTCATGAAAAACATCTATCGAAGAAGTCATGTGAAATTATTTTATAAGATAAACGGTACTAAGTGCCACCCCCTATGATGGTTGAAATCCTCCGGGATTCAACAGTACATGCCCGGTAGAAGGATCTAATCCCCCAGGCAAATGAGATATCTCCATTGTAGCATTGCAGTAAAACGGGACTCTGGTTCGAAACAGATTCCGCCTAATAAAAGGGAAAAGATGACAAGTGACTTTGAAAATAGAAGTAGGTATTATCCCTATTCTATTTCACGTGTTTATATGCTTTTAAAATTGCATATGCTCTATTTGAAAAAAATGTGTATTTAGCTTGAATACTTTAATTGTTTCAAAGCTATTGTTTTAAGAATGCATATATTCTGTGTTCTAAAATGTACGAGCAATTGGTAGTGAGTGTTTCATAAACCCTCATGTGCTAAAACCACTACCAGTTGAAAACCCCACGATGAATGCAGGAATTACTCACAAGCTTTGATTAGCTTACCCGGATTTTATCCGCCCCCCCTTTCAGGTGACTAATGGCAGATCGATTTTTGAAGTCGATAAGGATGAACCTAGCTTTTGGGAGGATTTGCTTAAGTAGTTCTTTTGGGAAAAATCACATGAACTTTGATTAGTATATTTTGTATTTCCAGACAATTTAAGGATATGTATTAAACCCCACGGGGTAGTCGAATTAAGATTTTATTTATAAAGTCTTTTAAGTTTTAGTTATGCTCTGAATGTATGATTATACATGTATACCGAAATGTGAAGAGCGGCAGTACCAGACGGATGTGCAAATTTTAAAATTAGAAAAGAAAAAAAAAAAAAAAAGTTTTTCACGCTTCCGCAACCACATGGAGCACATCTATTCGATACCGCTGCAGATGGGAGCCTGGTCTCGAGGCCTTCGGGTCTCGGGGCGGCGGTCGCGACTCGAGATCCGCACAGGGTGGGTTTCTGGTCGTGACAGAATGGTATCAAAGCACTAGGTTTACTTAAACAAACTTAGTGACATCAGAAGAATTAGAATCAAACCATAAGTTAGCTAGGGTTTTAGACTACCTAGGATATACGAAGTACACGATACGATATGAAGGCGAGGTATGGGACTCGCGTTGTGGGAAGTAGATATGAGAAATACGTAGTATGAAGGCGGGGTATGGGGCCCGCAGTAATATGAAGTTAGTGTTCTGAAGTAACGTGGTAGGAAGGCGGGGTATGGGACCCGTAGTACATGAAATAGATATGTGAAGTACGAAGGCGAGGTATGGGACTCGCAGTATGTGAAATGGATACGTGATAGGAAGGCGGGGTATGGGACCCGTAGTACATGAAATAGATATGTGAAGTATGAAGGCGAGGTATGGGACTCGCAGTATGTGAAATGGATATGTGATAGAATGGCGGGGTAAGGACCCGTAGATAAATAAGGAGTAAAAGTAGATCATAAAACACCATGAAATCAAGGATAATAGTATATCAAACTTTGAAACATGAAACGAATGTAATCGTATGTGATGAAAAATTAACGAATACGTGTTTTCTTTCAGTAACCATGGTGAACACGAGGAGGGATACGGGACATTCGGAAGACAGGCTAGACCGAGTTGAGCACCTCCTAGAGGCTATGGCTCGGAATATGATTGATATCCAAAACCAGGGTAGAGCACCACCACAAGGGCAGGACCCCGGGCAGCCAATTAACCCTGGACAACCCAATGAGGCCGCAATTACCTCAAGCTATAAAACATTCCAAGGCTTTAAGCCCTCTAGGTTTGATGGAGTGGACACCACCATCGATGCGGAATCATGGGTAAAGGAAATGGAACATATCTTTTCGGTTATGCCATGCATAGAGGAGCAAAATGTCTCCTATGCCGCATTCACTTTCAAGGATGCAGCTCACGAATGGTGGCTCCTGGAAAAGGAAAGAGAGCCGCCAATGACCTAGACTAGGTTCTTGGAGATATTCTATGACAAGTATTTTCCAAGGTCGTTAAAAAACCAAAAGGTCGCAGAATTTGCTGTCTTAACCCAAGGAGCAATGACTATGGCGGAGTACGAAACCAAGTTCATGAGGTTAGCCCGATTCGCACCCCACATGGTCTAAACAGAAGATCTAAAAGCGTGAAAATTTGAAACTGGACTGAGGGATGGCATCAAGTACCGATTAGAACCTTTTGAACTCCCCACGTACAATGCCGTCGTGGACCGTGCCAAAATTTTTGAGAGAGCTGGGGTTGCCTTGTCTCAAAAGAAAGACAAGAAAAAGATGGGCCCCGGTCCCCAGTTAATGAAAAAGACAAAAACAGGGGATAAAAGTGAGACTAGCGTTAACAAGAAGGGTGACACTAGCAAAAAGTCAGGAGAAACTCCGACATGCCCCACCTGCCAGAAAAAGCATCATGCACCCTATTGGCGCGACACCGGAGGCTGTTACAAGTGTGGCCAGGCTGGGCATCTCATCAAGGATTGCCCAAAGTAGAGCTCAACTGCTAAAGAGCCTACTGTGGTGGCTTCATCAGCTACACCACGCGCATCGGCCACAACGGCTGGGAAACAAGGAGGGGGTAAGGAACCTGTGAGGCATGGACGGGTGTACAACATATTCGGGGAGGCAGCACAGGCCTCTAAGGACCAGTAAGGTACGTCGTTCGAATGTTTCGTTCTGTTAAATATATAAATTTGTCATTCGAAATTCGACTACTAGACATGTAAACATGTTCGATGGAAGCAGAAATTAAGAGTACGGGACCCCGAGTTTTGAGGACAAAACTCTTTTAAGGAGGGAAGAATGTAATACCACGACCAGAGAATGTCGGATAATATGACACGTATTTTGAGGATATAAAAAATGGAAGTAAATATTATGCTTTTAAAATAATAATAAAATTAATTTAATAAAATTAATTTATTAATATGAGGAATTAAGTATTTATTATGATTAATATGAAATATGATTGTTAATTGATGAAGTGAAATAAATTGAATAAATAATTTAATAATAAATTAAATATGGCAAATTAAGTAAAAATATATAAATATATATATACATATATATATATATATATCAGCCGTGTGTGTGAGTGTGGTGTAATATGTATATTAAATGTAATATATATATATATATATACACATAAATATATGAGAGGGAGACATGGAATTAATATAGGTAAGGTGGCTATGTACTTTATGTATATATTATATGGTCATTTGGTGAAGATGAATAGGGGGAAGTATGGCCATGATCTGATGGAGTAAGGGGGGTGAAATGAGGAGCAATTAAGTGAGGTGATGGCCATTAAAGTCTCCCACTTATACAAAGGGGCATACATGGTTTACACACAAAATCTCCACCGATCAGCCATAGAGAAAGAGAGGGAGAGTTCTGGGCATTTAGAAGAAGAGAAGAGAGGTCTCGGAGGAAGGAGGAAAGAGAGAGAAAGCCACTGACAGAGGTAAAACACCAAGAACCATCACTTTCTCTTTCTAGAAAATTTTGCATGCATGAACTGTTTTAGTTCTAGATTTTGTATATATGATGTTTTAAACATATTTAGGCATGATTAAACATGAAATTAGGTCATAAAAACACCTAGAACTACGTGACCCAACAGTGATCCGCCATTGAAGACCATGCTATAGCAGGTCTGAAATGATGGAAGCCAAACTCTTTTTGGTGCATAGAGACTTCAAGAAGAAGTCATGAGGGTCATGAAAACCTATACCCACGACCAAAAATCACAAGAAATGACCCTCGACCATTGACTTGCAGGTTTCGGGTTTTCAACCCAAACCTTTAAACTCGCCTCTAAACCTACCCTTATGAACGAAAACTAAATCCCCATGAAGAGGGGATTAAAACAAGCAAAACCTCGTGAAAAACCATCAACAAACGAGCATGAACGACCCATGAATAGCTCGGATTATCGCGACTTAAATCGAGTCATTGAGCTACATTTGAACCTCCAAATCAATGTAAAAGTGTTCTATAATGTATTAGGAGGTGTTTGGGAAAGAAAGCAGAAGAAACGGAGTTGTAGAACATCACGAAATAGGAAAAACAAAAAAACTGCAACTAGGGCAACACTGGGAAGAAACGGGGAAGAAGATGAACAGTGGCGGTTCGGGTCAAATCGGGTTCGGGTTGGAACCCGACCCGTCGTATAAACGGTTAAGTGGGACGGCGTCGTTTATGCTTATGTTTAAATTTTAAACTATTAGGGCTGACGTCATCATGACGTCAGCATTACGCAATAAACCCAACCAGACCGGATTGGTTCAGTTGAAATTGGACCGGTTCATTTGAGATAGGACTGAACCCACTGGTTCAGTCTGAAAGTTTTGAAAATTTTATTTTGACCCCCAACTGTTCTACGGATTTACACTGTGGCCCAAATTTTGGAAAAATTATGCAAATATACCCCTGGAAAAATAATAAAATAATAAAATAATTTATTAAATTATTTTATTAAAGAAGTAAAATTACTAAATTACCCTTGGGTCATAAATAGGGCAAATGAAGTCCAAATTAAATAAATAAATAGTGTATGCTTACTATTTCGGATATTCTGAAACTAATGGTAGGGTCCGTTTTACGAGACAGGGCCTGAAAAATTTAGACACGTTAAGGTATAAATTACCAAAATATCCCTTGACCAAAATTAACAAGTTATTAGTGTAATTTTACTATCTCGGACCTTCTGAGTCCAATGGTGAGGTCCACAACACGAGATGAGGTCCCGAACATAAAGACAAGTAAAGGGGTAAAATGACCAAATTACCCCTAGTACACTAAAAGCCAAATTAAAACATAGGAAGGTCTGAATTGACTTTCTTTGACATCCTGGACTCAATAATGGAGTCCAAACTACGAAGAAAAGTACAAAAAAATATGACACGTAAAACGATGAATGACCTTTTTACCCTTTTTCATACCAGAGTCCGAATTAAATCCTAGGGAAGCCCAAACCGACTTTCTTCGACGCTCCGGACTCAATGGTAGAGTCTATTCGACCAAAAGAAATGTCTAAAATAAAAATACATAAAATTTGATGAATAGCATCTGTCAGATGACTATAAATTAAAGTAATGTCAAAGTACTAATCTACGGCGTATACAAGGACATGACAACACATCAACCTTAGAATAAAATTTCTAACTCATAAGTTGATCTTAGGTGATAACTATGGAAGAACAACGACCGAAATTCATGATCATGACCAAGGCCCAAAGGGCTAAGGATCCAAAGCAACAGTCCTTCATGCAAGAACTGTTGCGTCGTCAGAGAGTGATCGACAGGTTCGTCAGGATAGCCAAGGCGACAGAAGTCGTCTCGGTGAGCCCCTTCATTTTCAAATCACCCACCAAGGCCATGGTGGCAGAGGCCAAGAAAAAGAATGAGGAAAAAAGGAAAATGGAATAGGAAAGAGAGAACACGGAAACCTTAGCCGAATGGCGTCGCAGGTAATATTATTATCATTAAATACATAAGTTGCTAGATCTATAATACAGCTATAAGTCGGACCGGTATAAGAATTTAGGCTTCTCACAGTCTACACTTAGTGAGTTATGAAGTTGATTTAGCACATATGAAATTTATGGAATCTTCATAAATCTTGATAGGCTAAGGAATGAGAAAGGTAAAGGGAAGGCGCCTCTGTAGAGCTAACCCTAAAGGACCGAGGTGAGTAACCCTGTATTTGAACTGGAGATTTAACTCTATATATTTGAAGAAGTTTTAAGTTCAAGTTATTGCAACCTTTGAATATCAAATTCAGTCTTTATATGATTCCGTTCTTTTAAAATATTCTGTTACGGCATGCTTTATAAATGTTTTTATATCCAGCTCTTTTCTTGAAAATAATTAGCATGTCTAAATCAAATGCAAATCTCTTTAATATCCTGAATTTGATTATCACATGTATTTGAAGCTTCATTGTAGAAGTTATACTCTCCATGTTTTAAATGTTCATGAAAAACATCTATCGAAGAAGTCATGTGAAATTATTTTATAAGATAAACGGTACTAAGTGCCACCCCTTATGATGGTTGAAATCCTTCGGGATTCAACAGTACATGCCCGGTAGAAGGATCTAATCCCCCAGGCAAATGAGATATCTCCATTGTAGCATTGCAGTAAAACGGGACTCTGGTTCGAAACAGATTCCGCCTAATAAAAGGGAAAAGATGACAAGTGACTTTGAAAATAGAAGTAGGTATTATCCCTATTCTATTTCACGTGTTTATATGCTTTTAAAATTACATATGCTCTATTTGAAGAAAATGTGTATTTAGCTTGAATACTTTAATTGTTTCAAAGCTATTGTTTTAAGAATGCATATATTCTGTGTTCTAAAATGTACGAGCAATTGGTAGTGAGTGTTTCATAAATACTCATGTGCTAAAACCACTACCAGTTGAAAACCCCACGACGAATGCAGGAATTACTCACAAGCTTTGATTAGCTTACCCGGATTTTATCCGCCCCCCCTTTCAAGTGACTAATGGCAGATCGATTTTTGAAGACGATAAGGATGAACCTAGCTTTTGGGAGGATTTGCTTAAGTAGTTCTTTTGGGAAAAATCACATGAACTTTGATTAGTATATTTTGTATTTCCAGACAATTTAAGGATATGTGTTAAACCCCACGGGGTAGTCGAATTAAGATTGTATTTATAAAGTCTTTTAAGTTTTAGTTATGCTCTGAATGTATGATTATACATGTATACCGAAATGTGAAGAGCGGCAGTACCGGACGGATGTGCAAATTTTAAAATAAGAAAAGAAAAAAAAAAGTTTTTCACGCTTCCGCAACCACATGGAGCACATCTATTCGATACCGCTGCAGATGGGAGCCTGGTCTCGAGGCCTTCGGGTCTCAGGGCGGCGGTCGCGACTCGAGATCCGCACAGGGTGGGTTTCGGGTCGTGACAAGTAGGTTAAGGTCGTGTAAAGAGAGAAAGGGAGGAGAGAGAAGGGTCGGTGGTTTTTTTTTTAAAAGCATGCAAACCATGCTTGCTTCTCACGAAGGAAATCAAAATAAGGGAAACTGAGGGAGATAGAAGGAGAATCAGAAGTAGAAAAAAGGAGGAAACTGTTTAGAAATGGTAAACAGTACAAGGTATGTATTAAGCCCTCAGGGCAGTGACATGTAATATTATAAAGTCTTTAAGTTTTTAGTTATACTCTGAATGTTAAATCATGTACGCTATGTAAAGAGCGGCAGTACCAGACGGATATGCGTAAATTAAAAATAGGAAAAGAAAATAAAAAAGTTTTTCACGCTTCCGCAATCACATGTCGCACATCTATCCGATACCGCTGCTTATGCGAGCCTTCGCTATAATATCCCTACCCGGGATACTAGGTCATATGACACGTATTACGAGGCCAAGAAAAATGAGTGTAAAAATTATTACAATCAAGGAAATAATTAATTATTTACAAAAATAATTAATTATTCATATGAAATAATTATTTTATTTATAATTAAATATATTATAAATACACATTACATGGAAGGCATATATATATATATATATATTTATGTAATCAAACATGTATGCATGTATGTACATAGATACATTAAATATATTTATATATATATATATTTATATATATATATACATATGTGTAAAGTGTGAACAGTGTACAAAGTGTGTGTGTGTCGGCAGTGTGTGTGTCTCCATGTGTTGTGTGTGTGTTGTATTATATATATATATATACATTATATACAAATATCTTACAACAATAAATGTAAAGAAACAAAGAGAAAAAGCAAAATTAAAAATGTGTAAGAGGAATTTATGAGAAGTGAGGGCTAAGGTAGGGCTATGGAGTCAGATTGTAGAGAGAGGGAGAGAAGGAAGTCGGTGGATTGGCTTTAAAAGCCAATGCATGCCTTGCATGCTTATCACCTAAGGAAGAAAACTGAACGGGAGAGAAACTGAGACGTTGAGAAAGAGATTCAGAGCAAGAAGGAAGGAAGAAACCGACTCAAAAAGGTGAACCCATGAAAACTGTTCAATTTCTCTCTCTAGAAATATGCATGAATAGAAACTGTTTGAAGCTTAGTTATGCATGTATAATGTTGAATAAGTGTTTAAGGGTTTATTTGGCATGAATCTAAGCCTTAAAAACAGTTGAAAACATCAACCCATGAACAAACCACCATTGGAGGACCTTGCTTCTAGCAGGTCTGAACCAATGGCAACCAATCCAAGGTTGGTTTACTGAGACTAAAACTATACCCTACAAGCATGCTAGAAACACTTAGCCGCTATCAGAAAGCCCAAAGCAAACCTACCTAAACACAAGTTACAGGTTATGGGTTTGAAACCCAATCCTTTAAACTCTGTGTTAAATCGACATTTAAGAATGAGATATGAATCGCCATGAAGAGGGGATCATAACAAACGAAACCCCATGGATTTTGGCTCATAAATGAGCATGAACGACCTACTTACAGTTTGGAATATCAAACCTTAAACCATACAATTTAAACTTAGTTTAACTTCTAAATGAATGCCAAACCAGTCGTTAGCACCTTGGAAGTGTTTATGACTAAAAATAGTGGGGTTTCCTTGGTTGAGACTCCACGAAAATGAGAAAATGGAGGTGTAGAAACTAGGGCAACGTAGGGGTCAAAGTGGGGAAGAAGACAGTGAGTTAACTCGTTTTAATTTATCGAGTTGACTCGGACACGTGTCGGGACGAGATTAAGTCCACCGCATTAGTGGAATGACAGCGTTTCATAATGTTTTAAATCCTTTAAAACGATAGGGCTGACGTCATCATGACGTCAGCAACACGCACAAAACCCACTGGACCGGTTGGTTTACAACCAGACCGGACCGGTTCACTTTCAATTGGGCTGAACCCTTTGGTTTTCTAATTTATTTAAAACTAAATAAACCAAACCTTTTGTATATTACGGTTTGACCCCAGAGTTTCTGAGAAATTCTATTGTGGCCCAACTGATGAGAATTTTATGCAATTAAGCCCCTAGAAAAATAATTAAATAATTAATTTAATTATTTAATAAATAAAGCAAAATTACTATTTTGCCCCTGAGTCATATATGAAGCAAATGAAGTCCAAATTAAACATATGAATAGTGTATCCTTACTATTTTGGATATTCTGAGACTAATGGTAGGGTCCGTTTTACGAGACGGGGCCTGAAAAATAAACACGTAAAGGGATAAATGACCAAAATACCCCTTGTCCAAAATTAATAAGTTATTAGTGTATTCTTACTATCTCAGACCTTCTAAGTCCAATGGTGAGGTCCACAACACGAGATGAGGTCCCAAACATAAAGACACGTAAGGGGGTAAAATGACCAAATTACCCCTAGTACCTCAAAAGCCAAATTAAAACCAGGGAAGGTCTAAATTGACTTTCTTTGACATCTCGGTCTCAATAATGAAGTCCAAATTACGAAACGAAGTGCAGAAAAATAAGACACGTAAAACGGACTTTCTTCGACGCTCCGGACTCAATGGTAGAGTCTATTCTACCAAAAGAAATATCTGAAATAAAAAGACATAAAATTTGATGAATAGCATCTGTCAGATGACTATAAATTAAAGTAATGCCAAAGTACAAATCTAAGGCGTATACGAGGAAATGAATTGCGAAAAGACACGACACGTAAATATGTGAAGTAAATAAATTTAATGGAGATGCCAGAAGAGTATAAATTGAAATGAATTTAATTTCTAACACATTAAATTGTGTCATAGGTTAAGAGTACGAGTTAAGTTAAGTACATATTAAATTATGAAATCGTTTTAGGATCTAATACGATTTAAGCAAAAGTTAAGGAATATCGAGATGATATTACAATGAATGTGAAGTTGATGAGATGTTTATGAATTGTTCTTAGGAACTACAAGGAAAGTGGGAAAGCGTATTATCAGCACTAACCCTAAAGAACCAAGGTGAGTAACCCTGTATTTGAAGTGGAGATTTAACTCCATGGATTTGAAAAGGTTTTAAATGCAAAGTTATGAAGTGTTTGAATTCCCGAATTCAGTATTTACATGATTCAATTTTAAATTGTTCTATTTTGTAAACTCTATTACGACATGCTTAGTGAATGGTTTTCCATCCTAGTTTCTTATCTTATTTCTGCATGTCTAAAGTTTTAAACGCCAAAATTTTGTAAAGTATTCTGGATTTGGTTATGTCAAATGTTTAAAGGATTTGTTATGAATTTATGTACATGATGTTTTAAATATTCATGAGAAGCACTTATTTGAAGAAATCATGTATTGAATGTATTTAAATGTAAGAAAAACTGTGCCTTAACACCATACGTTTTTGGTTGGGTTGTACGGAACTCAGTCGACTTTTTAAATAACAGATTTTTGGGTTGTACTAAACTCAATTAAACTGTAAACATATGATGGATTTTTGGGTTGTACCGAACTCAATTAATCCATAAAAAAATCGACAAGATTTTGGGTTATATACGAACTCAATTGATTCTCAAATGCCAGGTAGCAGGATCTAATCCCCTAGGCATGAGATACCTCGAGGGAACCCTATCCGTTCTGTCAGGAAATGAGTCATACCTACCTTTTAGGGACTAGGAAGACAATCCTGATCGGTTCAGTTAGGTTATCTCCATACGCATACGTAATATGGGAGTCCGATTCGAAACAGATTCCACTAATGAAAGTGATAAGATGACAAATGATTTTGAAAGTGGAAACAGGTTTTACCATCATTTTCACTATGCATATATTCTGAGTTTTATATACCCAAACTGTTTCAAGTATTACGTTAAAGAAATGCATGTTATGTTATATGTTTTGAAGTTTCTATACTTTATATGAAGAAGTATATGTTAGCTTGAATACTTTTAAATGTTTCAAAGCTATCTATTTTATAAAATGCATATGTTTCGAGTTATATACTCTATTTGACGAAGTACAAGTTTAGCTTGAATACTTTAAATGTTTCAAAGCTATCTATTTTAAGAAATGTATATGTTCTATGTTCAAGTATACGAGCAATTGGCAATGAATGTTTTACAAACTCTTATGTACTAAAAACCACTGCTAATTGAAAACCCTATGACGAATACTGGAATTGCTCACAAGCTTAGATTAGCTTACCCGGACTTTGTTTGGATCCCCCTTTCAGGTGATTAAGGGCAGTTTGGATTAGAAGACGATGATGAAGTCTGCCATTTTGGGACAATATGTTAAGTAGTTTCTTTTGGAAACTTATGAACTCTAGTAATACGTTTTGTATTTATAGATGTTGTAAGAATATGTATTAAGCCCTCAGGGCAACTGAACATGTATTGTATTAATGTTATAAGTCCTTAAGTTTTAGTTATACTCTGAATGTGTAATCATGTCTGTTATGTATAGAGCGGCAATATCGGACGGATGTGCATAATTTAAAAATAAGAAAAGAAAAGAAAAATTTTTTCACGCTTCCGCAAAACGCATGTCGTACATCTATTCGATACCGCTGCTTATGTGAGCCTTCGACCAAGGGTCCTCGGGCCTGAGGGTGGCGGTCGCGATGCGAGATCCGCAGAGGGTGGGTTCGGGTCGTGACATTCGCCCTAAAGTCCTCGGGCCTAAGGGTGGCGGTCGCGATGCGAGATCTGCATAGGGTGGGTTTCGGGTCGTGACACAAAAGGGGTTGGACATGAGAATTGATCCCTAGACCAAAAAGAGTAAGAAACTTATTCCCAAAAATCTAACCACTTGGCCACAAGCACTTCTGTGCCATATAATGCATAAGATATATATATATATATATATATATATATATATATGCCTAACTAAAGTTTAAAATTCAGCGCACTCAAATTGAGGTGGCACCACACTATTGGTCACCACTCTCCTCTACCAATCATAGCACATGCAGATATATATATATATATATATATATATATAAATATATACACCTAGACTAATTGAGTGCCTAGACGTACTTGAAAACTCTAGGGGAGGGGTTGCGTGAGGGGCTAAAAGTAATGAGTGTGCTGCCTATAATAGTATGTGATGAAGTGAGGAATGTGTGTGTTGTAGTGTGTGAGAGTGTGTGTGTGTGAGCAACCGTGTATGTGTGTGTGCATGTAAAGTGAGGGGGAGTGAAAGAGAAGAAAAGATGAAGCTCAAGAGTTGCATGCATGATTAGAGATAGAGTTGGAAGCAATGAAGAGGAATGAGGGCTAAAAGATGGGAGAGAAACCGAAGAGAGAGAGGTAAAATTTTCTTCTCTCTAAGAGATTTTTGTTTTTCTAAATTTAACTGTTAGTTACCTTGCATGCATTAGTTTAATATGTTAACTGAATATTAAAGGGGGAGAAATGCACAAAAACTGCGAATAATAATGGTGGTTTGGGGTTAAAAACAGTAATGGGCAGTTTAGAGAGAGAGAAATGCACAATCTTTAGGGATTTTTGGGGGGTTTTAGGAATAGGAACTTGACCCATAGAGTTGCAGGAACCTCTGGGTGAAAAACGGGTTCAAAATAACAACTGCAGCCCCTCAAAATAACAAGAAAATGACCTCGCCAAAAACTGGGTTTTGTCACCGGAGCTGCCAATAGAGATAGCTGTTCGACGGCCTTCCAGTCACTTAAGGTCTTATTCGGTCTGAAAAATAGGGTCCTTGGAAAATTTGGGATGTTTCCATGTTTTTGGAAGTGGGAAAATCCATCGAAAAATTATCGCTGGTGACGGAAAAGACATCGGAGACGGCGCCGAAAAACCCAGTGATAGGGACAACACTATAGTAGCTGGGTCGGGTCAGACAGTTCAGGTCGGGTCAGACCTGCCCAACCGCATGCACTTGGGTCTCTGAGACGGCATCGTTTTGGGGAAACCTGATGTAATTTGAAAATGGTTTGGGACTGTTTGGGTGCGTGGATAAGAAATCCAAAAATTAAAAGGTGAACTAACCTAACCGAGGATAAAGGGGCTAAGTGGGATATCTTATCCCTGTTCATTGTGATGGACTGAACCGGTTGATTCAAAGGCCAATGAGCCAGTTCAGGGTTTGGACCAAGTGAATCAATTGGTTCACTGTTTTGGATTGAAAATAAAAACCAAGACTTTTTGAAATTCAAAAATGACCCCAAGACTTTCCGATAACTCTGTTATAGCCTAGAATGTAAGAAATTAATTCAAATGGGCCCCTGCAAAAATAAATAACCATAAAATAATTTATTTCATTATTTTATTAATTGGGTAAAATGACTATTTTTGTAATGACATGAAAAAATTTTTTTTTTTTTATTTATTATCATTTGTTGTTATTATTATTATTATTATTATTAATTAAAGTGTGTATATTATTATTATGGAAATGCATGGGTGTTATGTATATGTAGCATGCATATGTGTGGGATAGTATATGTATGTGTATATGTGTAGAATAATATGTGTACATGTATATGTGAATATGTATATGTATATATATATATCTAGCAGTGCATGTGTGCACTGTGTGTGTGTGCAACAGATCTGGTGTGTGTGTGTCTAGTGTGTGTGAAATGAGTGGTGTATATATATATAGGTATATATAGGGCAGCTTTGCATTTAATGCAAAGCTGCATTGGGGAAGAGCATGGGTGGCTGAGCAGAGGGAAAGAGGTCAAGGAAAGGGGCTGGTGGTGGGAGACATGAGGGAGTTGGTGTGTTAGTCTATATATGTTGGTCTTGGTTGGGATAAGAGAATGAAAAGAAAAACAGAAAACGAGAGAGAGAAAGAGAGTTCTGGAAAGAAGGAGTCTTGGAGCTTGATTCAAGCTTGGAACCAGAAAGTGGAGGAGGTGCACGGCTAGAGAGAGAAACCCAACAAAAATCGTAAATGACCCAGTTCTGTTTTAATTTTTTTTTAAAGCATGATAATTAATTTGATGTATAGGATCTTAAGGAGCATGTTGTAAGGATTATTTTGCAAAAAGAATGAAAGAAAACGATTAAGAAATGATAGAGAAACATTGAGTTGCAGGTCACGTAGGATAATCGGTTGGGTGGAATTTTTGGTTTAAAACTTGGTTTTGGGAATGAGAAATTGTTCCTCCATAGTGCAGAAACACTTTACGGTAAAAATGGAGGTTAAACCGTGATCAAAGAGTCACGAAAATGAAAGAATAGGGTCGGCTGGAGTGTTGATCAGAATCTTTGAGCCCTATTTCGTGAAGATCTAGTGGCTTAGATCCAAAACCAACCTTAGATATGGAATCTACATGAAAAACTGAAGAGAACCACATTCAAAAACCATGAAAATCTCAACGGAAAAATGTCGCCGGCGCCGGAACGCTACTGGTGTCTCGCCGGAAAAACGGGGAAGAAGGGGGACTGTTCGGGTCAAGTCCGGGTCCAGTTCGGGTTCGGGTCGGGCTTGGGCGATCCGCCCCTGCCACGTGTCGCCCTGTGGTTTTAAATTAAAATGGGAATGGGACTGTTTGGCTACGGGTGTAATAAATTAAAAATTGAAATTGAAACAGGAACAGGGATATCCTATCCCTGTTCTGGACTAATCCCTGTTTGGGTAACTGAATTGAGAATAGGAGAAATTGAAATTTACAAATTTAACCCTGAACTTTTAGAAATTAAACTTGACCCTAGAACTTTAGGAAAATTACAATTTGACCCCCCAACTGTTGATTATTATAATTTGACCCACCAGAATAAAATATTAATTAAATTAATTAATTAATTAGTTAATTAAATTAATTTAATTATTTAAATATTCTAAAATAATCCGGGGTCCAAATGGGACAAGTCATTAGTGTATTTTGACTATCTCGACCATTCTGAGACCAATGGTGAGGTCCGTTTTACGAGAGGGGTCCCAAAAAATAAAAGACCCGTAGTAACCTTTAAAATTACCAAAATGCCCCTGAATTGAAGTACACTCAAACGAACTCCGAATTAAGTAAAAAAATAGTGAAATTTTATTATCTCGAGCATTCCGGACTCAACCGTGGAGTCCAATTTGTGAAAAGAGGTCACGAAATGTAAGGTCCCGTGAAAAGTGCAAAATGACTGTTTTGCCCTTTGGAACCCAGATGTCAGAATTGAGTTCTACGAAAACTTAAACTTATTTTCTTCGACGTCCTGGACTCAATAGCAGAGTTTAATTTAGCAGAATAGAAACTTATAAAATAAAGACATAAAATTTGTTGAATAGCATCATTTAGGAAACAAATGAACTAAGTCACTTGTTATGATTTTAGGGACACAAAAAGGCAAGGAGAAGGCGGTCTGATCCTTCCACATTCTCACTACTAGCCACTACATTACGAGCGCAATTTACTTGGGTTGTGACTAACCCGTCAGGTATGGTGTTTTGCTAATGTTAGAAATGAAGTTAAGTTAGGAATATTTTGTGAATGACGAGAATGATTTATGTGTTTATTTGGAATGTGTTTACTTGATAATTTGAAGTTGGTTGTTCACATGTTTATGTGTTACTTGCGTTCTTTGAAAGTTTAGTAAAGTGAAGAACATGAACTATGATGTATGAACACATGAGATATGCATGCATATGGAACTGACTGATGATTTATATGTTATTGTCCGAGCATGCTATATTATTGAGAACCATGTTCATTGAGATTACATTAGCATATTGGCATATGGTGAATCCTTGAGAACATGGCGTGAGGTGAGCACGTGGTGGTATGCATTATGAGGGTGTAGATCCTTTGGTGAAAAACCCAAAATTGGCCATTGCATTGGTACTTCGAACCATCGGGGAGTACCCGTAAACGAGATATGGGTGTGGCATAGAGTTGTGCATGGGTGCGTAATGCATACCACTCATATATTACTGTGATGCTTTGAATGAAATTTAGATATAAATGTACACTTTGCACATGCCACACCTTAGCTTTATTTCTTGCATTAGCACTTCATCATACCAGCAGTTAAGCTGACCCATTCGTGGGCAACATTTTTCAGATGAGGATACTCCAGCTACTTGAGACTCAATGATACCTTGATAAGATGAAGCACTTGTTATATTTTTGGTCCGTGGGACTTATGTTTTGTAATGTAAGGGCTTAAGCCCGAATGACCTATGAACAATGCAGTTGTGAAATGTACTCTATGTTATTTTATGTATTGATGGGAATGGATGCATGTTTGGTGAATTTATTTACGTTTGTCCTTTTATTTATTTTATTTTCTGTCTCGTCAGTCGCGCCTTGGGTTGCAGAAATTCGGGGCGTGAAAACGTGGTATCAGAGCATAGGTTTGAATACCTAGAGACTGTGTGTAATATCCCGACCCGGGATACGTCACGTATACCGAGGTAGGTCGGTTAAAACATGTAACTTAAACGATAAGATATGAATGTCATAGTATTCTCATGGAAATGAAAGACTGGAGACTGTAATCACGGAAATGAATGACCAAGGCTGGGTAACACCCGAGCATCACAGGGCATTGCATCGAAATGCGTGCATGCACGCATTCCCATGCATGCATACGTGAACGTAGATACATAGCTTGATTTAAATCAGTGTATGCAAATATGATTTAAAATAGAATTAGACCTCCACATATGCATGTATATACATGTATAAAAAAAGTGTATTTCATGTGTATATATGTATAATATATAATGTATTATACATGTATGATGTAATTATGTATATATGTATATTTACATAAGAAACAAAAAGAAAGGAAAAAGGAAAAAGGGGAACTGCCTTGGGCAGTATGCAGGCACCAAAGAGAGTGTGTGTGTGTCGGCTATGTGAGAAATGTGTGTGTAATATATATATATATATATAATATGATATATATATATACATAAGTGCCCCACAAGTCTCCAAGCCATTTAATGCAAAGGTTGCATTTGGCAGAGAGAGCACAGGTTCTAGGTCAAGGAAAGAGGCCATAGAAGGGGGAGGAACCGAGAGAGAGAGAGAGAGAAGAGAGAGAGGCGGTGGAAACTCTCTCTACAAATATAAGCCTACGGGTGTGGGGTTAAAGGCACAAACAAGACCAAAGTTGAGAGAACATCTTGGCAAAGAATTCAGGAGCTTAAATAGGAAAGTTGGAAGGTCACAGTGGGCTAAATCCGAACACCCAGGTAAGTGGTTTTAATTCTGTTTTTACAAGTTAAAGCATGAAGCTTGTATGTAATTATATAGTCTAAACAAGCATGAAATATAGGTTTTAATGCAAAAAGAATCATGGAAAACGGTTGAGAAACCATGGAGAAATATGGAGTTGCAGGTTTCATGGATAATTTCGGGTTCTATGAATTCATGCTTAAAACCTTGATGTTTGTTTATGAAAATAATCCTTAGAGGTGCAGGAAACCATTTAATATAGATTAGGGTCAAAACAGTGTACAAATAGTCACGAAATAGGAAGGATATAGGTCACCGGAAAATCGGCCGGAGATACTTAGGCTCTATTTCGTGAAGTTATGTAGGGATTTAAAGGAAATGGAAAATGGATTTGAAATCCTTAGGAGAAGGGGAAGAGAATGACATTTAAAAAGGGTCGAAATCTCACCGGAAAATGAGTCACCGTCGCCGGAGAAGGTGACTGTACACGCCGGAACCCTACCGGAGACGTGGGGAAGACGATCGGAAAAGCGTGGGGGCTATCGGGTCAAAACTGGGATGGATCCGGGTTCGGATCGGGTCGGTACCCGACCGGATATGAAACGGACCGAAGCTGTGTCGTTTTGGGTCTCTAATTAAATGGGTTTGGGCATGTTTGGTTGCAGGAATAATAAATAGAAATTGGGTTTTGGGGATAACCGAAACAGGGATAAGGATAGGGAATTGGGTTATTGAAATCCGGTTCTTGAATGAAGGTGAACCGTTTGGTTCAGGGCAAGGGAGGACCGGTCTAGGGTTTTTAGGTCTGAACCAACTGGTTCAGACCGCAGCTTATGGGAATTATAAACCGGCCCCAAATAGTTTGGGAAATTTCACTGTTGCCCAAAGTATAAAAAATTAATTAAATATTAATTTTACAATAATGCCCCTATTCCAAAAAGAGGTCAAACGAAGTCCAAACGACACAAATAAATAGTCAAAACCTATTATCTCGGATGTTCTGAGTCCAATGGTGGGGTCCGTTTTACGAGACGGAACCCCGAAGGATAAAATACCGTAAAAGTGCAAAATGACTATTTTGCCCTTTTAGTACAAAAGTCCAAATGGAATTCCGCGAAAGCCTAAACCGACTTTCTTCGGCATTCCGGACTCAATGGTAAAGTCTAAAATAGTATTTGAAATACTTATGATAGAAAAGCATAAACTTTGATGAATAGTGTTTATTCTGAAACGTATTCACTGATATATAGGGAACTCAAAAGGCAAGGGTATACTCACGGATTTCTAAGATAGAAGCACGATAGAGGTAAGTGGATCACTTTCTCTTACATGTGGTGTTCCCACAAGCCAAGTTTATTCTTTTACTGCCAAACTCGTACTCTTGAAAGTATTGATATCCTTGTGTTCCACTTTTCGATATTTTCTATCTTGTGGACATATCATTGACTGATGTATCACTGTTATCATGTTTCACTGTGCTTTGAAAGCACCTATGTTATTGATATCCACTTTGTGATATTGTTCTATCTAGTGGACCTTGATTGATTGCTATATCATTGTTATCATGTTGAACCATGCCTTGAAAGGCCTACTACTGTATCCTCATTGAATGAATGATATTCCATTTTTATATTCTATGGAATTACTATGATCATGACATGTTTATGGACACGGGAGTTGTGCTTAGTCACAACAACCATCTGATGCTATCTGATTAAATGGGACCTACGGGTCGAGTCCGTGAACGGACAAATGGCAAATTATTGGAATTGACTGGGGGGTATGCCGGGCCCCAAAAGATCGAGGGTCTGCCAAGCCCTGAAACAGAATAACAGCATCTCTTATGATTAACAGAATTGATTGTTCAATGGCACTGTTTCCTTATAATTCTTCAAGTCTCGAAAGACTTGCATTGATTGATTTGATTGTCATCGGTTCATTGTGGCAGTACTTCATTGTTGTTATATTTTCATTTTACACTACTACTTCTGATTGTGTATTGTGATTACCTTTCATTGGCCCTCGTGGCAATTATGTTTCATGGGCTATCACAGCATCTCCTTCCTTATGATTGGCTATCATTATCTATTCATGGATACACATTGATCATCGATACCAGTGTTGGAGATCTGTTTTACTTACTGAGCTTTGTAGCTCATTCCACCCCATTTACCCCCATTTCAGGTGATGACGCTGCGAGACCCCAGTAGGAGTCTGAGAGCGTAGGGGGATATTTTGAAGCATTGTATCAGTCTATGTTAGTTCTCCCATGTATTCACCACCCCCGGGTGCTGGTTACGGTTTAGTTCTCATTTTGAATTTTGTAGAACTATGTCATGTATTTAATAGATTTCCGCTGTTTAATGTATTTAAAAAGACTTCCGCTGGATTACTGTAACTGATAAATGACTTCCGCTGTTTATTGTTTTAAATTTTTAGTACATTGCATATTAGTACTATGATACAGGAACGGAAAAAGTAGGGACGGCCTTCGGGTCGGCCCCGCGACACGAGATCCGCATAGGGTGGGTTTCGGGTCGTGACACTGTGGGGTGTTGTTGAACACCATGAGACCCTAGAGAAGAGAATGAGACCTAGTATGAACTGTTGTAGCATGCGATAGGATTTCGTGTGTTATATGATTTTACACACTTGAAGTATGACTTGTTGTGATTACGTGTTGATTGATGATATGTTATGCTGCATGATTATGGGATTTAATGTGGTAAGATGCATGACCTGTATAATGTGTGAGAATTTGTTAAGTGTACATTATGACATGCTATACGTACTCCCTAGTCGATGATAAGAACATGACTGAGCTTTTATCTAAAATATTTTATATACACATGTTGCATTGGTGTGCACGAGTATGCACTATACTTGATTTCCCGGTAGATAGGGAGTATGAGAATTTTTTTTTGTGGTAGTGGTTGACTAAGATTAGAAACTCGTGTCTATGTGATAGACCATATACTTTGTGGGATAGACGGTGTGCCTAGTTATTTGAGGTGTAGGTTGTACACTTAGTTATCTACGCGGTAGACATCATGCCTAGTTACTTAGGAGACAGGTTGTGAACCTGGTTGTTTACCTGGTTGACCGTTGTTTGTGGATTCTGTATAAGTGTGCTAGGTTAGTAACCAATTTTCAGGGATTATAGTACTATGACTATGATATTTATACAGACTAGATTGGTCTCAGGTCTTGAGTTACAGTTGATGGATGGCACCCCATTAGCCAATAATAAAAGGAGCTGTTATCCATGAAGGGTTATCACCTAGCTATAAAAGTAAGAGATAATAAAAGACACATCAAACCTTAAAATGCTAGAATAAGGATTTGGACTTGTGGAGCTTTTGTGTATAGATGGATACTTAGAGTGTTTATCTTTAGATTTTTAAAGATGTTCTTGTGTTGAACCCTGGTTGTGGAGAGATGTATTGTTTTGGATAGTATTCACTGGGAGTTGAACATTTGTAAGTTAATTGAACACTAGCAAGGTTTAAGTATGCGTGTATTACATTGTTTAGATAAAATCCTTCTCAGTAGAGGGCTATGTTAGAACTCGGTGTAAATTGTTTAGTGTAACCAATGGGTGGTGATGATTGACATTAGTTATGTAGGTATTGATTAGGCAAGTGTGTCATGACATATTGTGGTTGTTACTTCGGAATTGTGAAGTGTTGACAAGTACCTACTTAATGTTCTTTTAACACATGTGTCTAATAAAAAAAAAATGGGGTATTAATTTTTCTTCTCTTTGAACTTGTAGACATGCCACCGAGACAAGCTACTCCCAGACTTATACCACCTAGACACGATGAGCCTAGGACCACTGCATCACCGTGGCATAGTTGGCCCCGAGCTACTGCTTCTGCAGATGGTACAGTTGAGGAGGCCATCATTTTTACACCTGCTCTAGTGGAGGTAGGGCAGACTAGTGGTTATAGGGACATAGCAACCATTATGCAAGAATGCCTTCACACTATACAAGAGGTAGTGACGAGAGCTGTCAGGGCTGAGAGAGAGTTGGCTGAGCTTAGAGGAGTTAGAGAGCCCTGGACCTAGAGCGAGGCAACTCCAGCACAGATCCCTAGGTCTACCCCGATATACACTGGTGAGAGACCATCGAAGAGGTCTCGAGCTCGTGCTTCTTCTGCACAGATATCTATACCTGCCCAGACTCGCATTGGTAGGAGACCATTGAAGAGGTTCCGGACTGGTGCTTCTTCCGCATCCACATCCACATCCCAAGGGACCATTATTTGTTTTTATTGTAAACAACCTGGCCACAAGATGGTCACTTGTCCTTTGAGGGACCCCAGCTTGAGACAGAGGATCGGGGCTAGTCAGGAGTCATTTCCATCACCAGTACAGAGTCAAGGACTGGAGACTCCACGACTTTGTTTTGTATGCCACCAGGCTGGCTATGTTATGGCCAATTGTCCTCGGAGGCCGATTTCCTAGGACTTAGAGGAGCCACATTACTATCCGTATACCCAAGTGCCTCTGCCACGGCCACTATTGGGTCAGGGACCTCCGGCACCGTATTTTCAGCATGCACCTACAGCATTGAGTGTCAGGACTCTCAGTCAGAGGGATGGTAGGTAGGACCAGACCACTCAGAGTGGCGTTATGCAGTAGCCAGCCTAGAGTCACCTATTTTTTTGGACCTTCAGAGCCTTGAGGTACAATTTTTTTTTTTTTTTTTTTGTGTTTAGTTTATGGACTAGCATACTGATAAACTATAGTGCATCTCATTCATTCATATTTACTATGTTGACATGACGTTAGGGGTAGTGTGATGCTGACGAGAATCTGTAGAGATTACTCGATAGAGGTAGCTGACCGCATGCCTTATTTAGATTCTTCATCTTATTTGATGCGTCTAGTATTGGTATTACATTGGAGATGGATCGGTTATTTACACTTTAGACAAGTATGGGCTGCTATAGGGGAAGAGAGACGGTGTGTACTCCTGAGGGAGATGTTTTCTTTATTTCATGGGGTGTCCGTAGATCCTTTTTAGATTGCCTTTATTGTGGGTTAAGAGGGGTTAGACTTTAAGTTGAATTGGGTTGGTTTGGATTACATGATTAGATGAGTGCTTGTTACCTTAGTTTGTGAAATTGTACAATGTGTGGTATGCTTGGTTATTGATGATCTAGGATTCAATGCTTGCCTTTATACAGTATAACGAATGAGGTTACATAGTAGACTGTATGCTTGTTGTCTGTGAGATAGGTTATGAGCCTAGGTATCCGTAAGGTTGGGAATATGCCTGGTTACCTGTACAACGGATTATGTACTTATTTATGTATATGTGTATTCCTGGAATGAAATTTTATACTGGGTGCTGATGTGGTAAGCTACGTGTTAGCTATTGAATGTTGTATGTTTACTCTATATAAGCATGCTATTTTAGTGACCGTTATAGTACTGCGATTATGATTTTTTTTTTACATACAGACTGGTTGTTATTAATGCATGTATAAGAGAATGCTTAAACGTGTTTATATGTGTGCGTTGATACATGTGTGTGAAAATTGATATATGTTCGTAGGGGAAATTGGTGAAGAGTATCACTAATGTTTTATTCTTCTGAACTTTGGTATATTGACTTAAGTTTCATGATTAGAGTACATAAACTACACTGTCTACATTTGTATACCCAGTCAATGTATGTGTACATGAAATGGATAGACTAGTCCTCATCAGTACATGACACTTAGTCTCGGTTATATATAGACTAAGGTGGGAGATGATAGCTTTACTTTTAGATTGTACTGTTGATATCTTGTGGGTAATTAGGGTACTTAGAAAATACTGGATGATAGATTGCATTGTGGTACAGATAATGTGTATTTATGCCATTGGGATAAATCACTAGGTGATTTCATGGATTAATTTGAGGTGGGTTAGATGACATCACATGTGTGAGAGACCTTGGGGTATCCTTGTGAATAGTGAGAAGTTTCCTTTACTTTTTATTGTGTTAAATTATTAAGGAGAGTCGTGATGCTTAGATGGAATTTGAAAGGAATTGGCGTTGACGAGCCAATGTGTTTTGAGGATTTCATTATGTGTTGTGCCATGTGGAGTGAGTCGTTACAGATGGGATTAGCACCAGACCCTAGCAGGGAGTGTGGAGATGTCTGCACGCCGCTGCACACCTACCGGTGAGGCGAAGCCTACGGGGGAGATGGTAATGGGAGGAGGTAATGCATTCCACATCGCCTGGCTGAGGGAGAGGTGAGTGATCCATAGGTAAGGCTGCACGTCTACATGTTACAATACATTTTGCATCGATCTTTTATTACTATGTCGAGAGATTATACGACTACATGGGGTTCTAGTATCCATTGTTCCAGGCAGGAACCCACGTTTCACTGCACGGTTTTGGCAGAGCCTCCAGACAGCCTTAGGGACTCAGCTAAGTTTAGTACTACCTTTCATCCTCAGACTGATGGTCAGTCAGAGCGTACCATTCAGATCCTAGAGGACATGCTTAGAGACTACGTTATGGACTTCAGGGGTAGCTGAGAGGATCACCTTGCTTTGGTAGAGTTTGCCTACAACCGTAGCTAGCAGTCCAGTATTGAGATGGCACCATCCGAAGCGTTGTACGGTAGGCCATGTCGTTCACCGGTGTGTTGGACTGGGGTAGGGGAGACAATTGTTTGGGGACCCGATATAGTCCGTGAGACCACAGACAAGATACAAGTGATCAGGCAGCGCTTGTTGCCAGCTAGAGTCGCCAAAAGAGTTGTGCAGATAGGAGGCGGCGGCCCTTGCCATTCGAGGTTGGGGACCATGTGTTCCTCAAGGTATCTCCCCGACGAGGTTTGAGGAGGTTTGGGCGCAGTGGGAAGCTGTCGCCACGATTTATAGACCCCTTTGAGATTCTTGGGAGGGTTGGTGAGGTGGCTTATAAGCTGGCATTACCACCGCAACTATTTGGAGTCCATGACATCTTTCATGTAGCTATGTTGAGGAAGTACCAACCTGACCCTTCCCATGTATTAGATTGGGTAGATCTTCAGCTAGAGGGCGACATTTCTTATGACCAGAGGCCCGTGGAGATATTGGACTCGAGGGACCAGGTTTTGTGAGGCAGGACCATCCCTTTGGTCAAGGTTCGTTGGAACCATCATGGGGCTGAGGAGGCTACTTGGGAGCGTGAGGCTGAGGTCCGTACTAGGTATCCCGAGTTGTTTGATCAGTGATGTACTTTCCTTTATTTTATGTTATTTTAAATTTCGGGACGAAATTTCTTTAAGGAGGGAAGGATGTAATGTCATGAAAAAAAAAAAAATTTATTTTTTATCATTTGTTGTTATTATTATTATTATTATTAATTAAAGTGTGTATATTATTATTATGGAAATGCATGGGTGTTATGTATATGTAGCATGTATATGTGTGGGATAGTATATGTATGTGTATATGTGTAGAATAATATGTGTACATGTATATGTGAATATGTATATGTATATATATATATAGCAGTACATGTGTGCACTATGTGTGTGTGCAACAGATCTGGTGTGTGTGTGTGTGTGTGTGTGTGATGTCGTGTAAGTGTGTGTGTGTCTAGTGTGTGTGAAATGAGTGGTGTATATATATATAGGTATATATAGGGCAGCTTTGCATTTAATGCAAAGCTGCATTGGGGAAGAGCATGGGTGGCTGAGCAAAGGGAAAGAGGTCAAGGAAAGGGGCTGGTGGTGGGAGACATGAGGGAGTTGGTGTGTTAGTCTATATATGTTGGTCTCGGTTGGGAGAAGAGAATGAAAAGAAAAACAGAAAACGAGAGAGAGAAAGAGAGTTCTGGAAAGAAGGAGTCTTGGAGCTTGATTCAAGCTTGGAACCAGAAAGTGGAGGAGGTGCACGGCTAGAGAGAGAAACCCAACAAAAATCGTAAGTGACCCAGTTCTGTTTTAATTTTTTTTAAAGCATGATAATTTATTTGATGTATAGGATCTTAAGGAGCATGTTGTAAGGATTATTTTGCAAAAAGAATGAAAGAAAACGATTAAGAAATGATAGAGAAACATTGAGTTGCAGGTCACGTAGGATAATCGGTTGGGTGGAATTTTTGGTTTAAAACTTGGTTTTGGGAATGAGAAATTGTTCCTCCATAGTGCAGAAACACTTTACGGTAAAAATGGAGGTTAAACCGTGACCAAAGAGTCACGAAAATGAAAGAATAGGGTCGGCTGGAGTGTTGACCGGAATCTTTGAGCCCTATTTCGTGAAGATCTAGTGGCTTAGATCCAAAACCAACCTTAGATATGGAATCTACGTGAAAAACTGAAGAGAACCACATTCAAAAACCATGAAAATCTCACCGGAAAAATGTCGCCGGCGCCGGAGAAGGCGCCGAAACCCTACTGGTGTCTCGCTGGAAAAACGGGGAAGAAGGGGGACTGTTCGGGTCGGGTCCGTGTAACACCCCGACCCCGTGAAATTAATAATTAATTAATAATTATTAATTAATACCGACTTTCAGAATGATTTAGGGAGTTAATCAAAATCCCGACGGTCGCCATAAACCGATTAAGTAATTAAATATGTCTGGAGAAAAGGGTATAATACCCGAACCCAAATTACTGATTTATTGGGTAAAGTAATGCTGTTTTAACACTAACGGAACTCGAATTAGCTAACCCGAAAAATTTTGAATAAATAATAAATGACGCGGACCCTCTGACACTGAAGATAACTGAAATATGAAACTCCCGGAACAAACCGTGTCGAAAAAGGAGTTACGGAATGAAAGTTATGAAGGAAATACTGAAACTGAATTTCTGCGCAACCAAACGTGGCCTTAACCGAAAATATGGGAAAAATGGCCAAATGGGAGGCCAAGGGAATTGAACCCTTGACCTTTGAGTGAAAAGAAACCTCATCCAAAAAATAACCAACTGGGCTGGTGGCATCTTTGTGACCATATATACAATGAAATGTATATACATACAATTCTGAATAGGCTGCCACCCAAACTGACCAATGGCAATCCATGCAAACCCCACATGATTGCCTGAATTAGCCCTATCATTTCTCTGCCCTATACTGAATCCTACAACATGTACATATATGGCTATGTATAGGTGTATATACTATACCTAATATGTAATGAATTGGGGGAAAATCTTGGGAAATAATTAAGTTGTGTGAAATCTGGAAACTGTGTAACCGTGGGTGTGTGAGGACTGACCTGTTAGAGTGAGATCTTCCAAGTGTGAGGGCCATAGCCATGGGTGAAGAGAGAGAAAGCTACTTGTATGAGAGATGTTGTGCATGTTTATGCATGGTGTGTGTGTCCCATAGAGATGCACTATGGAGGAGGAGGAGGACTGAGCATTCTGACTGAACTGAGGCAACCATTGAGGTCTTTCCTGAACCAAGCCATGAGGAAAGGAAGCCACCGAACCAAGGTAAACCAACCAACTGCCATAATTTTTTGTTTAAATCTGGAACCGTTTCTGATGGTTTTAATCCATATGAACCGTATATATATGTTCCTGTGAGGCCTAGACTTATTATAGAACAATTGAGAAGGGTCTGATAAGCCTGAATACACCAAACCGAGCCCAGGCCGCCATGGACGACCTCTAGTTGCAGGTCTGAATTGACCTCAACTAAATCACATTCTACATGTTCGGGTCTGTTCTAGACCCTTCGAAGTTCTCAAATATCTAGTTTAGCGACCCAAAATCAAACCGAAAGACCCTCAAAACCGCAGATGCAGGTCTCGGGTTTGAAACCCAGACCTTGTAATCGACTCCTACACTGAATGTTCGTAATAAGGACCTCAAGCCCATGATACAAGGATCATTTGGAGACAAACCGCATCAGTTTTGGTGGAGAAACGAGGGTTTAATAGCCAAATTATTGTTTCGGCTATTCCTCCATATATCAAGCTATTGGGCTTGATTCGAACCGTGAAATCGATGCCAAAGAGTTGGCATGACCATTAGGAACCATTTGGGGCCAAATCAGATTGAAAACAGCCCTTGAAACATCACGAAATAGAAGAAGAAAATCTGCAGAATTAGGGCAACACTGAGTTGTTCATTGGGGACGACAGAGTTGACTCGGCCGAGTTGACCGAGTCGAACCCAGTTGGTGAGTTGACTCTGGACACGTGTTGGCCTGTGAGGATGCCACCGAAATAATGAAACTGCGCCGTTTTAGTGTTAACCGTTTTAATTTTAAATCAAATTCAGCCTGTTTGGCAACGAGGTTAATAAATTAAAATTTGGATTTGGCTAATCCTAAACACGGATAAGGGGGCAATTGAGGTTAAATGGGATATGTTATCCCGGTTTTCAGAGGGTCAGTGAACCGGTTGGTTCACAAGAGTTCTGGACCGGTTCAGCCAGTGAACCCTTAAACCAATGGGTCTGAACCCTAATTTTCTGAATTTATATTTAACTCCCCAAATGTTTCTGAAAATTACGGATTTGTCCCCACTGTTTAACAGAATCCTACTGTGGCCCAGATTTTTGAGAAATTTATTCATTTAAGCCCCTGCTAAATTAATTAAATAATAAAATAATTATTTAATTATTTTATTAATTAGGTAAAATTACGATTTTACCCCTGGACATTAATCATGTCAAACGGAGTCCAAATAAAGCAAATAAATAGTGTATTTTCACTATTTCAAGCATTCTGGACTCAATGGTACAGTCCAAATTGGGAAATTATGTACCGAAAAATACAGACACGTAGGTGTAAATTATTGTACTCCCCCTGATGGTACCCGAACCCAACTAAAAATAAAAGACAGCCTATTTTGACTGTGTCGGGCATTCCGGACTCAACGGTGAGGTCCGTTTAACGAACTGAAGTCCCAAAAAATACAGACACATAAAGTGTAAATGACCATACTGCCCCTGATGCTTCCCAGGGTCAATTGAACATAACAGATAGTCCAACTTAATTATGTCGAACACTCTGGACCCAATGGTGAGGTCCATTTTATGAACTGACGTGCCGAAAAATATGACACGTGAAATTACCAAATTACCCCTGATACTGTACGAAGCCCGATAGGGACGAAACTGATACCGATAGAAACTCGAACACTAGTGAAACTGTATATCCGAATAAATGACGAACCGGGGTCAGAATCTTACGAAATGTAAAATGACCAAAATGCCCTGAGCACATGAAGTGCAAAGTAGAGGTGGAATAAAGGTCAAACTGATCTGATAAATTATCATAGGGATAATTATGAACACTGAAGGGCTAAATAAGACTCCGGGACAGTAATGCGTAAAACGAGAAATGACTGATGTGTCCCGATGGTCAAAAGCAGATACCAAACGAAGACCAAAGGACTTAAGAATTTACATATGAGATATATGGGACATTCTGAGGACCACGACAGGGTCCGGGGCAAGAATGACAAAATTACCATTTTGCCCCTAAGGCTAAGTAAGCCCTTAACTAATAGCGATTCAAGTCTAAAAGACTTAGAACTTCATGTATACGATATATGGGATATTCTAAGAACCACGACTGGGTCCGGGGCAAGAATGACAAAATTACCATTTTGCCCCTATGGTTAAAATAAGAACCTAACTGATACCGATTAGAGTCTAAAAGACGTAAAACTTTATATTTAAGATATAAAGACTATTCGGAGGGCCTTGACAGGGCCCGGGGCAAGAGTGATAAAATGACCGTTTTGCCCCTAAGGCTGAAGAAGTAACTGACTGATAACGATTGAAGTCTAAATGACTTGGGTTATAATCCTGATGACTGCTGAGCCTAATTTAAGAATAAAATAGCCCCGGGTGAAACCCGATGAGAGGGCGATAGGCTACTAGGCTATCTTAGATAAACCGATAGATACCTAAGATGACAAATGAGACCTGAATGGATGAGTTCTGATCTGTATATGATTGATGATTATTGTTCAGGATATACATGGAGATGCTTGACGTATCTAGAGGTTATCGGATTGTTTGCGCAAGGAGATAACCGTAACAGTTTGTGAGTAACCTGGAACTTCTGACTTGGTGTATAAGTACACCGTCTAGTTACTGTATTTTGATTTACTGTACTGTTTTGTATACTGTACTGTCTGAATGCATACTTTTTATACTGCATTACACGTAACCTGATTTTGTACTGTCCTGTTCTCCTGTTCAGTTCGGGTCTGTCTCGTTCTGTTGTATGGTCTGTCATGGTTTTATTCTGTACTGTTGCGTCTTGTGAGTAAACCTGACTCCTGAATTGGTGTATAAGTTCTGTCTAGATACTGTACTTTGAAGCACTGTACTGTTTTGAACGTTATACTGTTTAAAAGAAAAACATATATTTAAAGTAGCATATGCCTTGTCCTCATTGATATTGTACCAGTTTGTTCCGTCCTGTTCAATTCCGATATGTCTTGTTCTGATAGATGTATCGTTCCGTTTTGTTCCGACATGTTCAGTTTCGATATGTCTTGATCTGATTGATGTATTGTTTCGTTTTGTTCCGTCCTGTTCAATTCCGATATGTCTTGTTCTAATAGATGTATTGTTCCATTTTGTTCCGACATGTTCAGTTTCGATATGTCTTGATCTGATTGATGTATTGTTTCGTTTTGTTCCGTCCTGTTCAATTCCGATATGTCTTGTTCTGATAGATGTATTGTTCCGTTTTGTTCCGACATGTTCAGTTTCGATATGTCTTGATCTGATTGATGTATTGTTTCATTTTGTTCCATCCTGTTCAGTTCCGATATGTCTTGTTCTGATAGATGTATTGTTCCGTTTGTTCCGACATGTTCAGTTCCGATATGTCTTCATCCGATTGATATATTGTTTCATTTTGTTCCGTCATGTCCAGTTTCGATATGACTTGTCCTGATTGAAATTGTTTCGTTTGTCTCCGTCATGTTCAGTTCCGATATGACTTGTCCTGATTGATATTGTTTCGTTTTGTTCCGTCATGTTTAGTTCCGATATGACTTGTTCTGATTGATATCGTTTCGTTTTGTTCCGTCATGTTCAGTTCCGATATGACTTGTCCTGATTGATATTGTTTCGTTTTGTTCCGTCATGTTTAGTTCCGATATGACTTGTTCTGATTGATATCGTTTCGTTTTGTTCCGTCATGTTCAGTTCTGATATGACTTGTCCTAATTGATATTGTTTCGTTTGTTTCCGTCATATTCAGTTCCGGTATGACTTGTCCTGATTGATATTGTTTCGTTTTGTTCCGTCATGTTCAGTTTCGATATGACTTGACCTGATTGATATTGTACCGTTTTGATCCGCCATGTTCAGTTTCGATATGTCTTGTTCTGATTGATGTATTGCTCTATTTTATCCCGTTATGTACCGTCCGTCAATAATCTGTCTGTCTTGATTGATATATGGTCCAGTTCCGTTATGATCTGTCCGAATTCTTGACTTGGTATATAAGTTACTGCATAGATACTGTATTTTGATGCACTGTACGATTTTAAAAGTTAAACTGTCTGAATGCATGTTTTTAAATGCAAACTTTTATACTGTATTGTACGCGGCATGATTTTGTCCCGTCCTACTATTATTTTGTTCGGTCTGTCTTGTTCCATTTTATGGTCTATCTGATTTTGTTCTGCTATGATGTGTCTGACTTTGGGTACCATTCTGATTATGAGTGGTCTGGCATAAGTAGGCTTGATTACTCGCCTAACTGATATATTATTGTTATGCCCTGTTATGTTCCGCCCAGTACTGATCTGTTCTGATATTTGAATTAATTGCCTATACTCTCATTGATATTGGCATCATGCACTGTTCCGTCTGTTTTGATTTGTTGTTCCGTTTAGTTCAGTCCTGTTTTATTCTACTGAAACTGCATTTAAAGTAGATTTATAAAAATGTTATTTCAGAAACAACTGAACTACCCTTGTGCTTTGTAAACAAGAAATGGTTTTGAAACCCTTGACAGGGAACCTGTGTTACTCATTGGGCTTTTCGAAGCTCACCCCATTCCCTAACATTTTTCAGGAATGATATTTGTTGGATCTGATGGCACTGATCTGTGGAGACTGGATTACTGAGGATTGAATCTGTTTAATCAGGTGAGTGATGTAATACAACTGACTTAACTGACATGTACTAGATATAGACATGGCTCATGGATTTAAACGGTACTCTAAAGATTATAGTTCTGCTCTGTTGTTATATGTCGGATTATAGATATGCTCTGAGGTTAGAATTGTTAGCTGTTGGATTTTAGACTTGCTCTGTGTGATACATATCCTACGGTGGATACATGAGTTGCATTCCCTTGACAAAAAAAAAAGTTTTAAATTCCGCTGCATCTGACCCTACAGTCGGAGTGCAATTCACTTGAAAGTTCAGAAATTGCCTTCGGTTGGTCGCGTGGCGACTGACTGGCATCACGTCCTCGACATCCGTGTAGGGTGGGGTTCGGGATGTGACAGTCCGGGTCCGGTTCGGGTTCGGGTCGGGCTTGGGCGATCCGCCTCTGCCACGTGTCGCCCTGTGGTTTTAAATTAAAATGGGAATGGGACTGTTTGGCTACGGGTGTAATAAATTAAAAATTGAAATTGAAACAGGAACAGGAACAGGGATATCCTATCCCTGTTCTGGACTAATCCCTGTTTGGGTAACTGAATTGAGAATAGGAGAAATTGAAATTTACAAATTTAACCCTGAACTTTTAGAAATTAAACTTGACCCCAGAACTTTAGAAAAATTACAATCTGACCCCCCAACTGTTGATTATTATAATTTGACCCACCAGAATAAAATATTAATAAAATTAATTAATTAATTAGTTAATTAAATTAATTTAATTATTTAAATATTCTAAAATAATCCGGAGTCCAAATGGGACAAGTCATTAGTGTATTTTGACTATCTCGACCATTCTGAGACCAATGGTGAGGTCCGTTTTATGAGAGGGGTCCCAAAAAATAAAAGACCCGTAGTAACCTTTAAAATTACCAAAATGCCCCTGAATTGAAATACACTCAAACGAACTCCGAATTAAGTAAATAAATAGTGAAATTTTATTATCTTGAGCACTCCGGACTCAACCGTGGAGTCCGATTTGTGGAAAGAGGTCACGAAATGTAAGGTCCCGTGAAAAGTGCAAAATGACTGTTTTGCCCTTTGGAACCCAGATGTCAGAATTGAGTTCTACGAAAGCCTAAACTTATTTTCTTCGACGTCCTGGACTCAATAGCAGAGTTTAATTTAGCAGAATAGAAACTTATAAAATAAAGACATAAAATTTGTTGAATAGCATCATTTAGGAAACAAATGAACTAAGTCACTTGTTATGATTTTAGGGACACAAAAAGGCAAGGAGAAGGCAGTCTGATCCTTCCACATTCTCACTACTAGCCACTACATTACGAGCGCAATTTACTTGGGTTGTGACTAACCCGTCAGGTATGGTGTTTTGCTAATGTTAGAAATGAAGTTAAGTCAGGAATATTTTGTGAATGACGAGAATGATTTATGTGTTTATTTGGAATGTGTTTACTTGATAATTTGAAGTTGGTTGTTCACATGTTTATGTGTTACTTGCGTTCTTTGAAAGTTTAGTAAAGTGAAGAACATGAACTATGATGTATGAACACATGAGATATGCATGCATATGGAACTGACTGATGATTTATATGTTATTGTCCGAGCATGCTATATTATTGAGAACCATGTTCATTGAGATTACATTAGCATATTGGCATATGGTGAATCCTTGAGAACATGGCATGAGGTGAGCACGTGGTGCTATGCATTATGAGGGTGTAGATCCTCTGGTGAAAAACCCAAAATTGGCGATTGCATTGGTATTTCGAGCCATCGGGGAGTACCCGTAAACGAGACATGGGTGTGGCATAGAGTTGTGAATGGGTGCGTCATGCATACCACTCATATATTACTACGATGCTTTGAATGAAATTTAGATATAAATGTACACTTTGCACATGCCACGCCTTTGCTTTATTTCTTGCATTAGCACTTCATCATACCAGCAGTTGAGCTGACCCATTCGTGGGCAACATTTTTCAGATGAGGATACTCCAGCTACTTGAGACTCAATGATACCTTGATAGGATGAAGCACTTGTTATATTTTTGATCCGTGGGACTTATGTTTTCTAATGTAAGGGCTTAAGCCCGAATGACCTATGAACAATGCAGTTGTGAAATGTACTTTATGTTATTTTATGTATTGATGGGAATGGATGCATGTTTGGTGAATTTATTTACGTTTGTCCTTTTATTTATTTTATTTTCTGTCTCGTCAGTCGCGCCTCGGTTGTAGAAATTCGAGGCGTGACAATTTTACCCTTGGACACTAAATAGGTCGAACGAAGTCCAAATAAAATAAATAAATTGTATATTTTCACTATTTCGGGCATTTCAGACTCAACGGTGGAGTCTGATTTATAAAATTAAGTCCCGAAAAATATAGACACGTAAAAGATAAATGACTGTAATACCCCTCACGATACCCAGGGCAAATTAAAATTAAAAGATAGTCTATTTTAATTATGACTGACATTCCGGACCTAATGGTGAGGTCCGTAAAGTCTACATAAATCCCAAAAAATATAGATAGACAAACTAGGGTTATTCTAAATACGTCCTAATGATTAGTTATGTGATCCAATGGACTCTGATGACTATAAAATTATGTATTTTAACATTTTGGAACATTTCGGACCCAACGACAGGATCCGTTTTGTGAAACAAAATCCTGGAACAATAGACACGTGAAACGTCGAAACGATAATTTTATCCTTAGTATTCCAAAAGCCAGATAAATGTCAAGGGGGATATAGTCTGACTATTTTGCGCACTCTAGACTCAACGGTGGAGTCTGTTTACCCAAATAAAATACTTTGAAGGCCGATGTATTAAATTTCGCAACCTTCAAAATATAATTCAATAATACCGAGAGAGTTAATAGGTCACGAACATTAGCATCGACCTAAATAATTAAAAATGGGATAATGACAATTAAATTTATGATTTATTGGAACCTCCAAGGGAAAGGAGAAGGACACTTGAATTAGTAGAACTGCTGAGAAACATTTTTGAAGTAAGTAACTCCTATGCTTTAATATGGGTTATTTCCAACCAGTCACATCTATTTCCATATGCTGTCATATTTGTACTCTATCACTACCTATGTACTTGATTTCTTCATTTGAAGCCAATCGACTTGTGGTTATGCCAGGCCCCGGGTGATTCACACATTTCTAGGTTATTAGAACACGATGATGATATATTTTTGTATTCGTTGAATGATCATAGTTTATGCTCTGTGAATGATCATATTACTGTAAGCGTGTTACATTTTTGACTGGCTAACGTTTTGTTTATGGCAGCGATTCATCATGATAGGTTAGATCCCATTTGATTGACTTTGTCATTGTCTTCTCGTATCACATTGTGGGATATGCCTCCATTTGGACCCTCGGGTCATTGTTATTACATCTCAATGATTGGCTATATTTGTACATGATATCTTTTCTTGGCTATCTGTTATCTCTTTATTCCATTATTCTTTTAGACTAACCCTGACCCATGTTAAAGCTAGGAAATTACTTACTGGGCTTGTTAGCTTACCCCTTCTTTATTTTTTTCAAGATAGCCAGAAGTAGGAAGACCCTTAGGCGCTCAAGAGGTTTAGACGCCTACAAGCTACTGGTAGCTTTTTTGCGAGTTTTTGTATTAAGTTAAATACTGGAAGGTCTTAATATCTCCCATGTCACCACGGTCCTGTCAGTTTGTGTTTTTGAAGGATCTATACTTAAAAACACTTATGTTCTTTTAGCATGTATTAAATGATGACCTGACTATGCTGCCAGTTTTAACTGATGTCTATAAAATGTTTTGTTAAAACCTTACTTAGTATTTCAGATCTTTTTGATATGGAATGACCCATGGGCCGCAGACCCGGTCACGGACCCCTAATCCGCATAAGGTGGGTTTTGGCTCGTGACACGTATCCCTTGAGAATTATAAGTAAATCTAAATAACTCATCATTAATCTCACCATTCTACTAAGGCATGCTAGGTGCAGACAATTGTGATAGAATCCCATTATCCAATAAATACTAATTGAAGTCATTAGAGATATTCTCCACTTCGATCTGATTAAAGTGATTTAATATTTTTGTCTAATTGTTTCTCCACTTCTACACGAAGCACTTTAAACTTTTCAAAAGCTTCTAACTTATAGCGTAACTGATAGACATAACCATATCTTGAGTAGTCGTCGATGAAGGTGATGAAATACTCATATCCTCCTCTAGACTCTAGTCCTGTAATTCAGGGATCTACATATATCTGTATAAACTAACTCCAATAATTCGTTGGCTTTGTACCATTTTACTTCCTTATCATTTTTCCTTCTAAGCAGGATACACAAATTAGGAATTGTTCAATAACCATGGAAGATAAGGTACCCTTTCTTTAACAGTCTATTAATCATATCTAGATTAAAATGACCCAACCTCGAATGCCAAAGATAAGTTGAATTAGAAGAAGAAAATTTTCTTTTAAGTGACAAGTTCTTTGAATAATTCTTCTTAGTGTCATGTATCTCATACAAACACTATAACAACTTTTCTTCTTTCCCCAAGTGTAAGGTAATCTCACTATCACTTCGCTTCTTAGTCTCCTTAAAATGCTACAACGAATTACATATGTGATTAGTTGCACCAGAGTTAACACACCAAGAATCTGAAGTATCTGCTATGTAACTTACTTCAATAAATAGTGACTCGATTACACCTTAGTTCCTCCTATTGTTTAGATAATCAAGACAATTCCTCTTCTAGTGCCCCATAAGCCTATAATGGAAACACTTTCCTTTGGGCTTGGAATTTTCCTTTTATTTCCTTTTCTTATACCCCCTTTTGGGACCCATATTTCCTTTGGAATTTTTGGGGTTCTTTTTCTTATTCCCCTTGCACTTTCCTTTAGGAATAGGCTTGGAAGAAGAACCCTCAGCCACATGAGCACTACTATGGTTTTTGATAATACCCTTCGCTATTTGTAAAAAGCTAAGAAGCTTAGCTAAATTCAAATTTATTTTATTCATATTGTAATTAAGTTTAAATTGATTAAAAAGAGTCAGACAATGACTCAAGGATAATATCAACCTGAGACTCAGCATCAATCTCAGCCCTTAGAACATCTATTACATTTAAAAAGTCGATCATTTTTAAAATGAGTTCTCTTATTGGAGTTCCTTTTACCATCTTAGTGTTCATGCGAGCTTTCATGACAATCTACCTAGCATGACGCCTTTGATCCCCAAACATCTCATTGAGGTTAAGGATCATATCCTTAGCACTTTGGAAAGTTTGATACTGATGTTATAATACACTGGACATTGAAGCTAGAATATAGCATCGTGCCACCTCATCAGCCTTAACCCATATATTATAGGTGTCATTGTCCTCTTAGGGTGCACTAGCACCTAGAAGGTATAGACAATCCGTAGTGAGCACATAGTTGTACCCCACAGTTATGAGTATAATGTCTAATTTCCTTTCCAGTTCCCTTAATTTTGACCAAGTTAACTTGTTTTCTTTTAAGATGATAGCAAGTGGATTAAATAGACATCTAAGAATCATATACAAGCATATGTTAACATGGATGTAAGATAAACAATAAATAAATTTTTCTTTCATAAAGATATAGTGGTATCCTTAAGCCACTATCAATGAATGCATTGGAACTTAACCCTATAAATAACATGTTCCGTAGGGATGACAATGCAATTTATATGATTTGGAGGACCATCATATCCTATATGATTTTATTACCTAGACATCTCATGTTAAATAAAATCATAACTTCCATTATCCTTTAGTATTCAAAAGAAAATAATAAACTCCGTGGGGAGAAAACTATTTCCTCTTGATTACGTGTATACCATAATCTCGAATTGAAAGACAACTGTTGTGAGTAATGTTTTCGTGGGGAGATCACCCATACACCGTCTCTTCCAATTCTTCATAAGAGGTCCATACTTGTAACCAACAAAAATAAGTACCTTCCATATGGAAGCTACTTAAAAATAACACAAGATGCATACTTTTGTCTTACTATGTACCATTGATGGAAGACCGTGGGACCATTCGTAAAGGATCCCTCTCTCACCTAATTTTGTAAATTGAGGATCTTATTATACATCTCATGTATAATTAAATATTTCATTATCAATAATAATGACGTTAAACATCTTATGTATAAATAATAATCTCATTACGCATCTCATGCATAAACAAATATCTCATGTATTAATAATAATCCAAATATGCTTTCTTTTAAATAAAAATAAAATGGATATTATTAACACATGAGATCTACCTATTTATGGATCACTAATGATATTTATTAGCAAAAATAAAATATCGTGCATTATTATTCCAAGCATAAAGATCACACATATGCCTCTAAAAATAATAGCATATATAATCCCATATCTCTCATGGCCAAACCAGCAAGGTAATTAAAATGGTAGCAAACTTGAGCCTTTTTTTATCTTCTTGATGTCATCCACTTTGTAGTATATTCTTCATTCTTGAAATAAATTAAAAATTTATTTACATGAAGAACCTATTCCCACATGAGCCAGTTTACATCAAATCTAGAAGAAAATAAAAAATAAATAAATAGGCTAGGAAAACTAATAGAATTTTTCCTCATGGGAAAGATTTTCAAGTCCATTGCCCTTTATAATTGCCTTAAATCCAAATTTATTACATAATTCCTAATGGCCAACAATGAGAGACATGATACATCCATTCATATAAATGAACCATTCATTAAGTCTTCCTCAGTCTATCTCTTATATAGATTTGTTGTCAGATCTACCGACTTTCCAAGATTTCACAATCCCAACTCTATGTCACCCTATATCTTCCAAAAGAGCATTAGCCATTACCCTTGTTTAGACTATAGTTTCCCTTAATTCATTGATCAATTCATGCCTTAATTATTTAAGGGTCATCAACCTCAATACTGCTATGATTTTTCTTAAGAATCCTTAACCTTTTCCCTTAAGCATACCACTATCTCCCAAAAGTCACTATTCATTTAATCATTTCAATTGTCCAACAATCATCAAATTCAGTCAGAGCATAGTCTTTCCCAAAGATTATTAACCTTAGTACTTAGACACGATATCATCTTTCAAAATCACCTATCATTTAATCATCTCAATCATCCAATAGTCATCAAGTCCAATGTTGATATGATCGCTCCCAAAGAATCATTAACCTATAACTCTGATACCACTCTATCGCGACCCGAAACCCACTCTATGCAGATTAGGGGCAACGAACGCCGCCACCTGGACAGGCCATACAAAATCAAATGAATTGCATAAGAGTGATATTTTTTTTTCTTTCTTTATATCATTGAATCATTAAATGCGGAAGCTACACCAATGCAATTCATCTGATCACAAACTGAACTCCAACAACCATCAATCAGTATATCTCCAAGTACAATTTGATCATCATTATTCACCATATAAGTCTGACATCATTACTAAGGTTACAATATCACAATACTCAATATCAAGATCAACTTTATAGAATATATGTTCAAATTTTGACTTGGAGTTTTTACATCATCAATATTGCTCATAAGTAGCTCCACTAGTTGCCATCATTACATTTCCTCCCATATGGTGCTACCTGAAAAATTGTTATAAATATAAAGTGAGCTAACTTAGCTTAGTCAGTAAATTTCCTCGCTCTGCAATGGGTCAAGGTCAATTTAAATAGAATAATATAACAATGGCAAGCAAATGATACAATGTCACAATAGCTAGTCACCAAGAGTGGGAATCACTAGAAATGACCTGTGGGTCCAAAAGCCACATCCAAAAGTAGTTGATACAGGTAATGTAAATGGTTTAACAGATTAATAATAGGGATTTAGCCTGTACGACAATCAGTTGTCAAATATCGCAAGATATCATAAATTGCCAAATCGAATCCAGTAATAGGCTTGCAAAGCGTATCAATAACCAAATAGTGCATTATCAGATTATGATTCAAAAAAAAGATATGAGATATTAAAAAAATAGATGCATCAACAAATAGGGCCCGACTATCCTAAAATCACTCATTCAGGTTCCTAAGTAACATTAAAGCTCTTATCATATATCATGTCCTTTATAGACTAAGTGTTCGGAATCATTCCCAATCACCTACCCATATGTCCAAATCAGCATCTATGGAATCAGATGGACGTTGTGACAGAACACAACTCCTGACACTTGTAATAATATCATGATCCGCGAAATTCCACAAGGAATGTACATATACATGGAATATCAAATTCCCAGTAGTGAGAAGCATAACAGTTTCCAATATTCAAATAATATCATGATCAACGGAATTCCACAATGAATGTACATATACGTGGAATATAAAATGTGCAGGCAATTCACATCAAGATATTGGCAAATGAAACCTCAACATATCCACATGGAAGTATAAGTGTCAAATTATGGAATCAATAAATGTGAGGTATGTATGAGCGTACAAATTGGTAGGATCAAGAAAAGTATAATTGTGACATGGCTAAGGAAATACAACATATTAGAGTTCAGGTTTACTTACATTGGGTTCTTAGCATCTCGTTCCCATGTGGTTACCATAATAGCTATCTCGTACCTTTCTTTTCATTTTCTATCGTTTAGGTGATCCTATAATCACGGATAAAAAATACATTGCATAATGAATTAGTATTCATTCTAATTCCTAATGTTGTTATTCAATGTTTGAAGTTCCTTTGAACTTAATCTATTTAATTAAGGGTCTTTAAATTTTCCATTTAGGGTTCCCTAATGCCTTATGGCTTATTTAGCCCTTCAAGGGCAAATTGATAATTTATACTTTTAATGTCCCATATTATTCCGGATAAAAATTTACGTATTTTGACTCAATTTTGAGTCTATTTGGTCCTTATAATATTTATGTGGTGTCACGACCCAAAACCCATAATGTGTGGATCCCGAATAGCGACCGCCATCCTTCGGCTCGGGGGCCGTCGGGTGAGGCTCAAGTAAGCAGTAGTGCTAGATGGCAATGCAGCCTATGTTTGCGGAAGCGTGAAAAAAATTTTTATTTTCTTTACTTTTAAATTTTTTGCACATCTGCCCGGTACTGCCGCTCTTCAGAACGGTACACATGATTATACATTCAGAGCATAATAAAAACTTTTAAACTTTATAACAATATATGTAATACCCCGACCCGGGGTACGGCACAAATATCGAGGTAAGTCGATACAATAATAAAACCCGAACTGTTTTAAGTTATGTTGCATAATTAAATGGATATGTGTATATGAATAAGTATGTATAATAATGCATTAGGTGATCTCATGAATACATATAAATATATATATATATATATGTGGTAAATAGAATAATATGTATATATATATATATATATATAAGAAAATTGGTGAGGTGTCTTTGGTGCTCGGGTATGCTGCCACCGCAGCTACAGGTGGCAAGGGCCACCGACTGAGGGTCGGTTAAAGAATAGAGAAGGTAAATGAAGTGAGAAAAAAATAGAACCAGTTTTAGAGAGGGAAAGAGAAAACCGAAAATTGAGGTGTAGCAATTGCTTGAGAACAGGTAAACCCCTACGTCTTTGTTCTTTAAATTCATTTTGTATAATTATAGAATTGTTTACTGGAATTGTAAGATCTGAAACAAAGAAGGAAAAAATAAAAGAAAAAAAGAAAGAAATTGAGTTCGGTTGAAATGGTGACTTTAAATAGGCGAACCCAAGTGGAAAACTGAACCATAGGATGGATAGGAAAAGTCTCTAGGGACCCAACGCACTTCGAATCAGCTTGAATGGTCAAGAAATGGCCATTCTGTGGCCAGTTATCCCCTCACCGGTGCAACGCCGGAAAACTGGAAATGGGTGCGTGAAACCGGTGGTGTTGGAGGTTAAAACCGGTCCTAAAAAGTTCCTTACAATGTTAGATTTCATTTGGAACGAAAACAGTAAATTTTGGACGTGAAATCGCTAAAATCCGTGAGGAAATTCGCTGTTCCGGCGATCGTGGCCGGAAAATCCCACCGGAGAAGACAACCGGAGTATCGGGGGCTTCTCGGGTCAAGATGAGCTCGGGTCTGGGTCGGGTCGGGTTGAGATCCGACCGACCGCAATACAGATCCAACACTGTGTCGTTTTGAATGTGAAATTAAAATTAATTGGGCTTGTTTGGTCACGGGTATAAGGGATTGGAATTGGGTTGGAGTTGTCCAAACCGTGGATAAAGTGAGAAAATTGGATATGTTAATCCGGTTCTCTAAATTTAACTGAACCGTTTGGTTCAGTGAAGAACCGAACCGGTTAGGGTTTCTAGTCAGTAAACCCAATGGTTCAGACCGCAACTCTGGCTAATTATATTATGACCCCAAAAGTTTTGAATAATTACACTAAGGCCCAATAGAAAAATGTACATTTTACAATATTACCCCTGACTCAAAAATGGGTCAAACGAGGTCCAAATAAGGTAAATGATTAGTCAATTTTTATTATCTCGGATGCTCTGAGTCCAATGGTGAGGTCCGTTTCACGAGACGGAGTCCCAAAAAGTTACAACTTGTAAAAAATGACCAAAATACCCCTGCTTCATAAGTAAGTCAAATGGACTCCGATTAAATTAAAGAACTAGTGAATTTTTATTATTCCGAACCCTATGGACTCAATGGTGAAGTCTAAATTGGCATTAGAGATACTTAAGATGACGAGACGTAAGATTGATGAATCAACATTTATTCTGAAACACGTTTATTGATATATAGGGAACTTGAAGGGGAAGGGCCCACTCACGAACTTCTAAGCTAAGATTTCATTAGAGGTAAGTAGATACCCTTTCTCTTCCATGTGGTGTTATCAAGCCAAGTTCATTCTTTTACTGCCAAACTTGTACTCCTGAGCGTATTTGATGTTATTGTCTCCACAATGTGATATTGTTCTATCTGGTGGACATTGATTATTGTTGTACTATTGTTATCATGTTGAACCGTGCTTTGAAATGCCTATTGTTATGTTTCCATTGAATTGATGATATTCCATTTTTATATACTCCTATGGAATCATTTATGATCATGAAATGTTTATGTATACTGGAGTTGTGCTCAGTCACAATATCCATCCGATGCTTTTAAATACACTGAAGACCTTCGGGTCGAGTCCGTGAACGGACATATGGCCATACACTGGAATGCACTGAAGGGGGTAAACCGGGCCCCCAAAGACCGAGGGCAAATCAAGCCCTGACACAGAACAAAAGCATCTCTTATATGATTGCTCAACTAAAATTGTTGAGTTACATTGTTTTTGTGATTATCTTGTATTGCGAGATATTTCTTTATTGATTTATTGTGATCAATTATAATGGCAGTACTTTCTTGTTATTGTATTATCATCGAGAATTTCAGAACATTGTTATGCCATTCCTACTGATTACAGATTGTGATTTCACTATTCATTTGCCATCATGACAATTGTTCCCATTGGCTATCATAGCATCTTATTTTTTTATGATTGGCTATCATATTCTTATTCTTGGATTCATATTCTTTTATGATCCTCGATACCAGTGTCGGAGATCTGTATTTACTTGCTGGGCTCTTGTAGCTCATTCCACCCTACTTACCCCTTTTCAGGTAATGACACTGCAAGACCCCAATAGGAGTCTGGAAGCATAGGGGGATATTTTGAAGAATTGTATCAGACTATGTTTTAATTCTCCCATGTATTCACCACCCACGGGTGCTGGTTATGTTTAGTTTTGACTTGGTACTGTAAAACTATATGATGTAGGTTAAGACTTCCGCTGACTATTGTAGTGATAAACTTCCGTTGTTGTTGTTTTAAGAATTTGGTACTTTGCATATTAGTTCTATGATACAGGAATGGAAAAAGTAGGGACGGCCTTAGGGTCGGCCCCGCGACACGAAATCCGCATAGGGTGGGTTTCGGGTCGTGACAGCTTGGTATCAGAGCTATAGGTCCGATTGTGAGTCATGGGAGATAGGACTAGAATTAGAATGGTTAGATAAAACTGACGTTTATGTTCTAGAGGCATTGATTGTTATCTTACACATTAATTGATCCTCTCATTGGTTACCTTCATTGGTTATTCTTACAGACATGGTAAACACAAGGCAAGGTCCGTTGCCTATGGAGCGTCTGGAACAGTTGGAAAGGTTGATGCAGGGCGTCATTGAGTCGTTGCCACGGGTGCAGGCCGGTATTGATCGGCCGGTACAACTGGAACAACAGGAGCAGCCTATCAATATAGGCGGCAACATAGGTGGTCATCAGGGGAACGAGCGAGACCCTGCATACTTATATGAACGTTTTCAGAAAATGAAACCTCCGATATTTGATGGTACGGGTGGGGCCACCAAAGCTGAAGAGTGGATGTTAGAAATGAACAGGATTTATGAGATCCTGATGTGTACTGACATTCAGAAAGTGGCCTATGCCACATATATGCTCAAGGGAATGGCCCATAAGTGGTGGATAAATGAGAAGACCAGAGAACCAAGGATGAACTGGCAGAGGTTTACCGAGATCTTCTACAAGAAGTACTTTTCCCAAGAAGTACAAAACCGAAAAGTTGCTGAGTTCATGACATTGCATCAGGGGAATATGACGGTGGAGCAGTACGAGGCCACATTTACTGAATTGGCCAGGTTTGCCCCAGAGGCTATCAATAATGAGAATCGAAAAGCTCGCAAGTTTGAGGAGGGATTGAGGTGGTCCATCAAGGATAGACTGGTGCCCCATCGTCTGGCTACCTACGATGATGTGGTAGAGACAGCTCGGATCATAGAGAGGAGTGGCGAGGAATTCGCCAAGAGAAGGGGGAATCAGAAACAGGGAGGTAATCAGAATAAGAGACAAGGGCCTTCTTCTTCCGGACTGGGACCCACATTTACCAGACCTGGAGCTATGTCACAAGCAACAGGGTCCGGTCAGAAGAAACAGGGCAACACTAAAGAGGGTGCAATCAAATGCCCTCGTTGCGAGAAGGTCCATAAAGGCCAGTGCCTCAAGGATAGCAATATTTGTTACTACTGTGGCCAGGAAGGACATTTTGCGAGGGATTGCCCCAAGAAGGGTCAGGCCACGACAAGTACTACTTCGGTTAAAGCGCCGGGACCTGGAGCAGCAGCACCTAGATCTCAGATCCAGAGGAGTGGACAAGGAAGCGTCCAGCAGCAAGCAGGACGGGTTTTCTCCATCGTGCCAGGAGACATGCAGGCTACAACCTCTGTAGTTGCAGGTACTCTTTTAGTCTGCTCACAGCCTGCTCGTGTTTTATTTGACACTGGATCTACACATTCATTTATATCCCCTACGTATGCTGCTAGATTAAACATAGTGATAGAACCCTTAGGATATTTACTGAATGTTTCTATACCATCGGGGAAATCTTTGTTGGGAGATACCATGTATAAGAATTGTGCAATACAGATTGGGGATATACAATTGCTAGCTGACCTGATACCATTGGGAATTTGTGGGTTTGATGTTATCCTTGGAATGGACTGGCTGGCTGCCAACTACGCCACGATAGACTGTGAGGCCAAGCGAGTTCTCATACAAAATCCTCAATTTCCGATCGTTGATTTTAAAGGAACAGGGGTGGCTTCACCACCCTACTTTGTTTCCTCCATCCAGGCTAGGCGTCTGCTTCGCAAGGGATGCCACGGGTTCTTATGTAGTGTCCAAAATGTTGATTCACAGCAGCCTGAACTAGGGAAGATTCCTATTGCCAGGGAATTTCCCGAGGTATTTCTGGATGATCTTCCGGGGATGCCCATAGATAGGGAGATAGAGTTTTGCATTGATATATTGCCAGGCACTACACCAATATCCAAAACCCCATATAGGATGGCACCAGCAGAATTAAAAGAGCTGAAGCTCCAGTTACAGGAATTATTGGACAAAGGTTTTATACGACCTAGTTCATCACCATGGGGTGCACCTGTATTGTTTGTAAAGAAAAAGGATGGAACCATGAGGTTATGTATTGACTATCGTGAACTGAACAAGGTTACCGTCAAGAACAGGTATCCACTGCCTAGAATAGATGATCTGTTCGATCAGTTGAAGGGGGCTCAAGTATTCTCGAAGATTGACCTGAGATCCGGTTATCACCAGCTGAAGGTCAAGCCCGCTGATATTCAGAAGACGGCATTTAGAACACGGTATGGACATTATGAGTTTCTTGTTATGCCATTCGGGGTGACTAATGCCCCAGCTGCATTTATGGATATGATGAACCGTGTATTCAAGCCGTACTTGGATGACTTCGTGATTGTGTTCATAGATGATATCTTGGTTTATTCTAAGAGCCAGGAAGAACACGAGGTACATCTGAGGAGAGTTCTACAGAAGCTAGAGGAGCAGAAGTTGTACGCTAAGTTGAAGAAGTGTGAGTTCTGGCTCCCTAGTATAGCCTTTCTGGGACACGTGATCAGTAAGGAAGGAATCTCTGTCGATTCAAAAAAGATTGAAGCAATTATGAATTGGCCTCAACCCACTAGCGTCACAGAAGTGCGAAGTTTCATGGGGTTAGCAGGCTACTATAGGAGATTTGTGAAAGACTTCTCCAAGATAGCTACGCCAATTACCCAACTGACTAGGAAGGGTGTTCCTTTTGATTGGACCGAGGAGCAAGAGAGAAGTTTTCAAGAATTGAAGGAGCGTCTAGTTACAGCTCCTATATTAACAGTGCCGGATGGAACTGACGGGTTTGTGATTTATAGTGATGCCTCATTCAAAGGCTTGGGGTGTGTGTTGATGCAGAATGGAAAGGTGATAGCGTATGCTTCACGACAGTTGAGACCCCACGAGGGAAACTATCCGACACACGATCTCGAGCTGGCAGCTATTATCTTCGCCTTGAAAATGTGGAGGCATTACTTGTATGGAACCACGTGTGAGATCTTTACTGACCATAAGAGCCTTAAGTATCTGTTTACACAGAAAGAGCTCAATATGAGACAGCGCCGTTGGTTGGAACTGTTAAAGGACTATGAGGTCAGCATACAATACCACCCGGGGAAAGCAAATGTGGTAGCTGATGCTCTGAGTAGAAAGTCATCAGGAAGTATGGCTTGCCTGTTAACAATACAGACAGAGATACTGAAGGACTTGGAAAGTATGGAAATAGAGATAATTTTGCCCATCTCTGAGGCAAGATGTGCCAACGTCACAATCAGTCTATCGATTGTGGACAAGATCAAAGAGCAGCAAACTCATGATGAGAAGTTGACTAAGCTTCGTCAAGAAGCCGAGACAGGCATTCACTCCGAGTTTACTGTACAAGAGGGGATGTTGTGCTACCAGGGTAGGATCTGCGTACCCGACGTGCCCGAGCTCAAGAAAGAGATCCTGAATGAGGCACACAGTTCAAGATTCGCTTTGCATCCAGGGAGCACCAAAATGTATCACAATGTTAAAGGTACTTATTGGTGGTCTGGGATGAAGCGGGATATAGCCAAGTACATATTACAATGTGTCGAGTGCCAGCGAGTCAAGGTAGAGCACCAGAAGCCGGGAGGACTTTTGCAGTCGCTACCTATTCCTGAGTGGAAATGGGAACACATTACAATGGACTTTGTGTCAGGGTTACCAAAGACAGTAAGAGGGAATGATTCGATATGGGTGATCGTGGATAGGTTGACTAAAACAGCGCATTTCCTGGCAACTAAAACGACACAAAGCCTACAGCGACTAGCCGAGTTATACATCCGAGAGATTGTTAGACTTCATGGAATTCCAGTCTCAATTGTATCTGATAGAGATCCACGGTTTGTGTCAAGATTCTGGAGAGGTCTACAGAGTGCTATGGGTACGGAGCTGAGTTTTAGCACTGCATACCATCCTGAGACTGATGGACAGTCAGAAAGAACAATACAAACTTTAGAGGACTTGTTACGTTTCTGTGTCATAGATTTTAAAGGAAGTTGGGAAGATCAGTTGCCCTTGGTAGAATTTACATACAATAATAGCTATCAAGTTAGTATCGGTATGGCACCATATGAGGCGTTATACGGCAGGAAGTGTCGATCACCGCTGTGCTGGACAGAGGTGGGTGAAAGGAAACTCTATGGGCCAGAAATAGTAGAACAGACTACCGGGAAAATACAACTGATCAAGCAACGGTTACTAGCAACTCAAAGTCGACAGAAAAGCTATGCGAATGTTCACCGACGAGAGTTGCAGTTCACAGTGGGCGATTACGTGTTTGTGAAAGTGTCGCCCATGAAGGGAGTGGTGAGGTTTGGCAAACGAGGGAAGCTAGGGCCAAGGTATATTGGACCATTCAGAATCATGGGGAGAATTGGGCCTGTAGCCTACCAACTTGTCTTACCTCCAGAGTTAGCACATGTACATGACGTATTCCATGTTTCAATGTTAAGGAAATGTGTACAGAGTGAAGACCAGGTAATTAAACATGAGCCTCTAGATGTTCAGGAGGATCTGAGCTATATAGAACACCCAGTGCAGATTTTGGATCATCGAGATCAGGTTCTACGGAACAAGATTATTCCATTAGTCAAGGTCCTGTGGAGGAACCATCAGATAGAAGAAGCTACCTGGGAGCGGGAAGATGACATACGCGCCAAATACCCGCAATTATTTTCATAGTCGAGTATGCTAAGTTTGGGGACAAACTTATTTTTAAGGGGGTAAGGATGTAATACCCCGACCCGGGGTACGGCACAAATATCGAGGTAAGTCGATACAATAATAAAACCCGAACTGTTTTAAGTTATGTTGCATAATTAAATGGATATGTGTATATGAATAAGTATGTATAATAATGCATTAGGTGATCTCATGAATACATAAATATATATATATATGTGGTAAATTGAATAATATGTATATATATATATATATATAAGAAAATTGGTGAGGTGTCTTTGGTGCTCGGGTATGCTGCCACCGCAGCTACAGGTGGCAAGGGCCACCGACTGAGGGTCGGTTAAAGAATAGAGAAGGTAAATGAAGTGAGAAAAAAATAGAACCAGTTTTAGAGAGGGAAAGAGAAAACCGAAAATTGAGGTGTAGCAATTGCTTGAGAACAGGTAAACCCCTACGTCTTTGTTCTTTAAATTCATTTTGTATAATTATAGAATTGTTTACTGGAATTGTAAGATCTGAAACAAAGAAGGAAAAAATAAAAGAAAAAAAGAAAGAAATTGAGTTCGGTTGAAATGGTGACTTTAAATAGGCGAACCCAAGTGGAAAACTGAACCATAGGATGGATAGGAAAAGTCTCTAGGGACCCAACGCACTTCGAATCAGCTTGAATGGTCAAGAAATGGCCATTTTGTGGCCAGTTATCCCCTCACCGGTGCAACGCCGGAAAACTGGAAATGGGTGCGTGAAACCGGTGGTGTTGGAGGTTAAAACCGGTCCTAAAAAGTTCCTTACAATGTTAGATTTCATTTGGAACGAAAACAGTAAATTTTGGACGTGAAATCGCTAAAATCCGTGAGGAAATTCGCTGTTCCGGCGATCGTGGCCGGAAAATCCCACCGGAGAAGACAACCGGAGTATCGGGGGCTTCTCGGGTCAAGATGAGCTCGGGTCTGGGTCGGGTCGGGTTGAGATCCGACCGACCGCAATACAGATCCAACACTGTGTCGTTTTGAATGTGAAATTAAAATTAATTGGGCTTGTTTGGTCACGGGTATAAGGGATTGGAATTGGGTTGGAGTTGTCCAAACCGTGGATAAAGTGAGAAAATTGGATATGTTAATCCGGTTCTCTAAATTTAACTGAACCGTTTGGTTCAGTGAAGAACCGAACCGGTTAGGGTTTCTAGTCAGTAAACCCAATGGTTCAGACCGCAACTCTGGCTAATTATATTATGACCCCAAAAGTTTTGAATAATTACACTAAGGCCCAATAGAAAAATGTACATTTTACAATATTACCCCTGACTCAAAAATGGGTCAAACGAGGTCCAAATAAGGTAAATGATTAGTCAATTTTTATTATCTCGGATGCTCTGAGTCCAATGGTGAGGTCCGTTTCACGAGACGGAGTCCCGAAAAGTTACAACTTGTAAAAAATGACCAAAATACCCCTGCTTCATAAGTAAGTCAAATGGACTCCGATTAAATTAAAGAACTAGTGAATTTTTATTATTCCGAACCCTATGGACTCAATGGTGAAGTCTAAATTGGCATTAGAGATACTTAAGATGACGAGACGTAAGATTGATGAATCAACATTTATTCTGAAACACGTTTATTGATATATAGGGAACTTGAAGGGGAAGGGCCCACTCACGAACTTCTAAGCTAAGATTTCATTAGAGGTAAGTAGATACCCTTTCTCTTCCATGTGGTGTTATCAAGCCAAGTTCATTCTTTTACTGCCAAACTTGTACTCCTGAGCGTATTTGATGTTATTGTCTCCACAATGTGATATTGTTCTATCTGGTGGACATTGATTATTGTTGTACTATTGTTATCATGTTGAACCGTGCTTTGAAATGCCTATTGTTATGTTTCCATTGAATTGATGATATTCCATTTTTATATACTCCTATGGAATCATTTATGATCATGAAATGTTTATGTATACTGGAGTTGTGCTCAGTCACAATATCCATCCGATGCTTTTAAATACACTGAAGACCTTCGGGTCGAGTCCGTGAACGGACATATGGCCATACACTGGAATGCACTGAAGGGGGTAAACCGGGCCCCCAAAGACCGAGGGCAAATCAAGCCCTGACACAGAACAAAAGCATCTCTTATATGATTGCTCAACTAAAATTGTTGAGTTACATTGTTTTTGTGATTATCTTGTATTGCGAGATATTTCTTTATTGATTTATTGTGATCAATTATAATGGCAGTACTTTCTTGTTATTGTATTATCATCGAGAATTTCAGAACATTGTTATGCCATTCCTACTGATTACAGATTGTGATTTCACTATTCATTTGCCATCATGACAATTGTTCCCATTGGCTATCATAGCATCTTATTTTTTTATGATTGGCTATCATATTCTTATTCTTGGATTCATATTCTTTTATGATCCTCGATACCAGTGTCGGAGATCTGTATTTACTTGCTGGGCTCTTGTAGCTCATTCCACCCTACTTACCCCTTTTCAGGTAATGACACTGCAAGACCCCAATAGGAGTCTGGAAGCATAGGGGGATATTTTGAAGAATTGTATCAGACTATGTTTTAATTCTCCCATGTATTCACCACCCACGGGTGCTGGTTATGTTTAGTTTTGACTTGGTACTGTAAAACTATATGATGTAGGTTAAGACTTCCGCTGACTATTGTAGTGATAAACTTCCGTTGTTGTTGTTTTAAGAATTTGGTACTTTGCATATTAGTTCTATGATACAGGAATGGAAAAAGTAGGGACGGCCTTAGGGTCGGCCCCGCGACACGAAATCCGCATAGGGTGGGTTTCGGGTCGTGACAATATATATCCAGTTGTCCCTTAGGACTTAGTTACATAACTGTTCAACATTTACTATAACAAAAGTGACTAACTATAAGTCCTTAGTGCTTCCCAAAAATTGCTAATCCTGTAAGGAACTTCCTACGCCCTTCCTCAAAATGGGTAAAGCTCTAACCATCTTCATCACCAAAAAGCCAGGATTGCTTTCAGTTATCGGTAATATATGTCGGATAAATCCGGTAAGCTAAACTAAACTTGTGAGTAATTTCAGCATTTGTCATGGGTTTTCAATTGCCACTGGTTAGTGTAAGAATGTTTATAAAATATTCACTACCAATTGCTCGTATACTTCAAATACAGAATATATGCATTCTTTAAAATAGATAGTTTCGAAACATTTAAAGTATTCAAGCTAAACATGTACTTTTTCAAATATACTATAAAAGGAACTTCAAAACATGTAGTTATGTATAGTAAAATGGGGGTAAAACCTACTTCCATTTTTGAACATAACATCTTATCACTTTTCGTCAGTAGAATCCATTTCGAACCGGACTCCAGTTTTTTTTCTCGTGGAGATATCTCATGCCTGGGTTATTAGATCCTACTATCGGGTATTTTACTCGTAAGTGAATCCCGAAGGGCTTCACTGGCTCATAGTGCTTATGCACGATTATCTTGCATTATTAGTGGCAACAAGAGGCATATAAAATATTTATACATAGATGTTGTTTGAAAGCATTAAAATATGACCTCCCTGTAGTTGCATTATAAAAGTATTTAAAACTTTTAACTTCTTCAATAGATACCTTTTTAAAGAGCATCGAAATACTGTTTCTTCAAATAAATGCTCAAGAACATTGAAAATATGACTTCTTCAAATATATGCATTTAAGAGCATTTGAAATATGACTTCTTCAAATAGATGCTTTTATGAGCATTCAAAACATGATGTTCATGACTTCATAATAGATTCTTCAAATACTTGGAATATGCAAATTTAGAATATTTAACAAGATTTGGCATTTTTAAACTTAGACATGTTGAAACATATTTTAAGAAACTGTACACACATACTGCATATGTATTCTTCATGTTATATCCTTCCATATATATACATATATCCTTACACATATACATATTTCAACATGTGTCCATATATATATATATTCATATTAAATACATATACATATAATTATATATATATATATCCATGTGTATTTAATATATTTTTTTTATATATATAAATATATACGAATACACATTTTTGTGTATATACGGATTCCTGTACAATCGGGTTCTTTAATCAAATAGTCTCGAGGCACTTAGTTTTTCATAGGATATTTTTAAGTTATAAAATTCCAATCTTGTAACGTGAGCTAAATTTCTCAAGTGCTTTGGGTCGGGGTGTTACATGTGGACTTATTAATTTTATTTTTATACTTCTGGTAACTTCATTAAGTCCTAAGGACGTATTCATCATTTTTTAATTTGTTATCGAGTCTTATTTTCCTTAAAGGGACATTACTATCAAGTCCGAAATATTGAATATAATTAATTTAAGCTTTTCCAGATCTTAATTTACATTATGTGACTTACATTAAGCCTAGGGGCATTTTCATAATTTTACACTTTCACGCGTCACATTTTTCGGCACTTGGTTTGGTAAAATGAACTCCACCATTGAGTCCAGGATGTCAAAAAAAGTCAAAATATGCCACTTCTGACATTTAACTAGCTTTTTGATTACTAAGGGTAAAATGGTAATTACGACATTTCACGTGTCTATAATTTTGAGGCTTCGTTTCACAAAACAGATCCCGCCATTAGGTCCAAAATGTCCCAAAATGTTAAGGTACGTATTTTTACAACCATCGAAGTTCAATCGATCACTTAACCAATCATTAGGACGTATTTGAAATTACTCTAGTTTGCCTGTTCATATTTTTTGGGATTTAATTTCACAAATTGAACTCTACCGTTGAGTCTGGAACATCCAAAAATATTAGGTTGCACTATTCTTTTATTTTAATTGGCCTTCATTTGGCCTAAGGACAGTTTGATAATTTTTTATATAATTAAAGGGATTTAAAATTAATATTTAATTAATTTCTGGGTCATTTGATAATTTATCAAAATTTTTGGGGGTCGTTTTATAATTAACCGAAGGTTCTGGGGGATCCAATTATAATTTTAGAAACTAGTGGGGGCCAAAACATAATTTCCGAAAACTATTTAAATAAAACCAATTGGTTTAGTTGGATTTTAAGTGAACTGGCCCTAAATAGTGAAGAACCAACCAGTTCATCCGGTTCAATGCATCATGCTGACGTCAGCCTTAATAATTTATTATATTTTTAATCCTTTTAAGCCAAAACGACGTAGTTTTAGTAAGTGCTTTCAAACCATTTTATGATTCGATCGGGGCCCGACCTGAATCTAACTGGAGACCCGAGACCCGACCCGCCATTGTTCTTCTTCCCTATTACTCTGGTGAGGGTTCTGGTGGCCTTCTCTAGCGCCGACGACTGTTGTCGATTGAATTCTGATGCAAATTCAATGTGGTTCTGATGAGTGTGCAAAAGTGCACTCTAAATGCCCTATTATTTGATTAAAATGCTAGAAAGTGGATAGAAATGTGAGAATATAATTGATATTATTTTGTTTAATTTCTATTTACAATAAGTGGTATTTGAGCATTAATTTATAAGATTTTATATCTCAAATATTGCATTATTTATTGGCGAGAGATAGTTTGCAATTGCGCTTTACACTTAATATTTTTGGAATAATTTTTAGTTTTTTTGACAGATTCGACCACTGAGTTTCAATTGAGATTTGGATGGTGCTAGAATTTCAGAATGAGAAACCAGTCTTCATGAAATATTTAGAGGGCGTCTTGGGATTTTCAAAAAGGTCTGATTTGAAAAAATCGGAGTTCGTTTAGGCCTCCAAACATTGTTTCGAAATCAGGCCTGGGAAACTGGCCCGAACCTGTCCGACCAGCCAGCTTTAATGAGTCATAACTTGAGCTTCCGAAGTCCAAATCAGGTGGTTTTTGAGCCTAAAATTATCTACTCATTTGGGGCTACAACTTTCGTGAAGAGCCTAAGTCAAGATTCAGTCGTTATCAGATAGAAAATGGAGCGTAAAGATGGCGCTGCTGGCTGATGTGCGGCTGGAGAGTGCAAGGCTAATTCAAGTAAAGTAAAAGAAAAGAAACAAAAACAAAAGTTGCAAGTGGGCCCTGGAAGTGCAGTTTGGCGCATAAAGAACAAGACAAGAGAGGAAAATAAATAAAAAGAAAGAAAGAGCAATGGGCTTGCGTGTAGAGCTTGCGCTGGGTGTGGCGTGGGCCAGGGCTTTTGGTGGCGCTGTGTGGTGCGGCTGAAGGGCTGCACAGAGACCAAGCAGTGGGCCAAGGCGCTGTGCGGTAAAATACAGAAAACAGGGGGTCCTAGGGCTGAATATAAAAAGGAAAAAAAAAACCTAAATAGGGGGAGCTACGGCTGAAACAGAGGGAGCCGCAGGTGCGGCGCTACTGTGCAGAGAACCAAGCCTGCGGCGCAGAGAAGAAGAAATCAATCGCAGTCAAGCCATGGCCAGAGCTTTCTCTGTGAAATTTACGTTGTCCATCCTGTACATGGGTAACTAAATTTCTAAGTGGGGTTAGGGATGAACTTGCACCATAGATGGTTGTTTTAATTTATTTTTGATTCCTGTACGTAGTTTTTACTTGTTAAATTCTTTGATGATCATTCATAATTATTTGTTGGATTTTATTGTCTGAATAATTAAAGGGTTTAGTCCGTTTATAGATTCAGTCATGCTTTTTCTATTGAGTGGATTAATGTTTTGATTATTTTTGGAACAATTAAATATTTATATTGATTCAATTCTTTGCTGCAATATTGCTCGTTCGGTATATTGTCGTCGTTGGGTTTTTTCAATGTGAATATTAATTTGAGAGATTTAAAAGTGTTGAATGATTTTTCAAAGGGTTATTTTCAGTCTAATTTTAATGCATAATTTTAAATCTTCCGATTGAGATTTTTAGAATTTAATTTCTCAATTGAGTTATCTGTGAATTAAAAATAATTAAAATACCATATATGTGCAAGGGATTCCCGACACTCCACTGTTCGTTAATTTTGAATATTTTCTTCCATTAGTCAATTTGTTTAATTCTTAATTTTCATTCATAGATCATTTTTATATATTTTTATTTTCTCGTTAACCGTTTAATACTTTCTGTAGTTTCAGAAATTCTATTTATTATTCTTTTAATTTAGTCTCCCTGTGGAATCGACACCCCAAAGCTACATTACAACTACCGCGTTATTCTTTGGGCGTAATCAGGTTCGAACCCTAATTTCATGAGGATTCCATATATGTTTTAGTTTTTGGATTTGATGCTTTCTCATGCTCAAAATAGAGTGTTATAGTCGGGTTCTACCGAGGGCTCGACTTTTCGACGAGGTACACATTCTCTATTTCATGGCTTTTTAGCCATTGTTTTGCCTCCAATTTCTTCCTAAATGTTTTTGGAACTATAAGGAAGATTTTCTCGTTTCTTTAATGCAACAAAACCAACTCAAATTTTGAGTTTTTAATTTTTCTTTCCGCCAACTGTAACCACTGTTTTCCCAATGCTTTCTTAACCACTTTTTGTGATTCAAGTTGCAGAACACTCCTTATTTCATGCTCTTTTCAGCTATGTAGTTTGTTTGAAGCTTTAATCAAGTCTGATAAAAAACTTAATTTTTCACATATTCAGGTGTTAGAGTTCTCATGGTTTTCAAGCTTCCAAACACACCATTTTTCTTCTATTTTCATCCCTCAATAATATAAAACACAGTCATACATATTTTAGGCCACAAACAAGCTTAAAAATTGAATTTTTCTAGAAAGAGAAAATTTACCTCTTTTAGCTTTTTCTTTTCTCTCTATTGTTTCTCTCTCTTCCTCCTTGCATCTGGTTTCTACTTTTTTCTTTTTCTTCTTCTTCTTTTTCACTTTCTGTCTAAGCAAGTCTCTCATTCTTTCTACAATTCTCTCTCTATCTCTAGCCAGACCATTATGGTCTGTTTTTATTTTCTTCTTACACACGTATAGCACACACACATGGTATATATATATCTACAACATATATATAAACACACACACATATATATATATATATATATATTTTAATTTCTGTATGAAAATTGATTCGTTGCTCTGAAGGCCCAATGAGGTGTTGATACCTCAATTTTGAGCATGCATACTTGGGGCTTAAATAGGGTTTATATATATATATTGTGAGATATATAGCACAAAAGTGTTGTAGCTAAGTTTCCTATTATTTTTGGTATAGGATTCTCCCTCGTTTTTGGTATTGGGTTCAAGTCCCATGGCCAACACTTTTGGCCTTATTTTTTCTCTTTTTCTCTTCTTGTGCCTTGTTCGGCATTTTGGGTGTATTGAATTTTTGAAATTGTGTTTCAATTACCGTAAAATCTCTTGGCATTCTTGCAATGTTTTTGATTCTTGCATGCTTCCTATTTATCTCATTAATTTTATTTTTAACACATCCCATTGTGTTTGGTATATGCCAAGAATATATTATTTTTATCAAAAAATTCTCGATTCATTTTATTCCTTCCTCATGTACTTGTATTACTTATTTATTCTCTTCACGTGTCAATTTCATAAATCGATATCTGATCAAGCTTTCATAGCCTTCATTGTCTCGCCTTGTTGTATTTAAATGTATTTTAATTATTCTAACAGTCCATCATAATTATCGAAATAATTTCGACTAAACACACTCCCGTCGTGCGTTATGCAAATCTTGCTCAAGTGTAGTTCGTGCACTAATTTTTCATATTCACTTGTGTGTTAATCCTCGATTAACACTAGGCATAACTTCTATAAAATCATGACCTTCGGCATTAAGTTTCATTCTCACATTGTTCGTATTTAATTTAGGATTAATTATTTTCATCATTTATTCCTTTGCTTCCATATTTACGAGTCACTAGTCATAACTAACATTGCCCACGGTTATTAAGAAAATTAACTTATGATAATTGTCATTATCGTTAATTGCTTTGCTTAATTGGGTCGGGGTGTTACATCCTTCTCCCCTTAAAATGAGTTTTGTCCTCAAAACTCGAATGTTCATATCTAGGAAACTTTATTATCTTTTCATGCCAATTTCATCATCATTGATATACCATAAAAGCACAGGCCAATCAACACTTGACACGTGTGACCACAATCCGACCTATACTCGGCCAACATGATTCTCACTCAGCCAATGACTAAAAGCTCAAGCATTCAGATCATCATATAAGGTCGGAAGTGACCGAACATATATATATCCAGAACAAATCAACAGGGTCCAGACCAACACTCCAGAACTCGTCACCGCCTTGGCGGATGCCGAGCAGGGAATAAGGAAGTGGTCTTCAACAAGGAAGCAGTCTTCAATAAGGAAGCAGTCTTCAACAAGGAAACTACCAACTATGGTTATCTCTATGCAAGGTAGATGCAATCTCCGATAATCAAATCCCTATATTCATGGCATCTATGGTTATCTCTATGCAAGGTAACTGCAATCTCCGATGATCAAATCCCTATATTCATGGCTTCGAATCCTAATCAACTTAGGAAAGCCACGACTTATAAATTAAACCCTAAAGGTACGCCTTATTTCAGATGCTCATTCTTTGGCTTTCAATACAGTCTTTCAATTCTTTTACTTACTTAAGCATCGGAGCGGCTACCGCCGGAGCCAATCCGGTGGTCCTCTGATCATCTTTCTGAGTGTTCTACAGGTCACGGAGTCCATACTTATTACGAGCCGAAAAGTGCAGCATCAGTTTGGCACCGTCTGTGGGAAACGACTAATCTCCAAAGTGCTCTACTCATAAAACTCATCTCTTTCCCTACCGGAAAACCATGGCACCAAATCTCCGACCACGACAGAATACTCAGAATTCGCAAAACACTCAACATCAGTCGCCTGCTCCTCGCACAAAGGGACCAGCGGCCAATCCTATGCGACAAGAGATCGAAGCAATAAAATGACACAATGAACTGGTGCAGGAACAATTGATTGCCATCACTAGAACGCTGGCAACGCTCACGCAGAATCAAGCAGCGGGTTCTCCTAGCCCGCCAGTCAACTTCGTTGCAGGGACTCAACCTCCTGTTGCCCCGGAGAATGAAGAACTTCATGCGCAGGCTCCAACTAACCAGCCTGGGCACCCCTCAGGCGTTGCTCACACTGGCCGAGATCCGCAGCCATCAACAGTCCCTGGCTGGGGAACATCCGCCTTCGTTCCTGACGTACATTACCGGAGCACTACCCGAGCCCCAACTCCAAGGGCCTCGGGAGCACACCCGGCACCGCAGGAGCCTCATCATGCAGCACCAATCCCTCCGGTTCGGAATCCTCCTCCGTCCGAAGGGCGTACCCCACCCTACTACCCTGAAGCCGAGGCTGTCAGGCAGGGTTCACAAGATGTCAGACTCAGAGACCCGCGGAGGGTGGAGGAAATCGCCGAGTCGATGGACCGAATGATTGCCTTGAGAGGACCTCAGAACCCTCCAGAGCAAGATGAATTGGCCAGGCTGCTCGGAAGACTGGCCACCCCATTCACTCACGCCATTATGTCAGAAAAGAGGCCTAGAAAATTCATGGTGCCCAAGTTCACCTTGTACGATGGATCTGGAGATCCTGGAGATCACCTCTCTCATTACCAGCATACGATGGCCCTTCACGGAGCCTCTGATGCTTTCATGTGCCGAACGTTCATCACCAGCCTGAAGGGGACTGCTCTGAAGTGGTTCCACAACCTCCCACCGAACTCTGTTACTAGCTTCTACGAGCTCGGTAGACAGTTCTTGGACAGGTTTATGACCAGCAGAAGGCTCAGAATGGGGCCAGAATTCCTGCTAAACGTCAAGCAAACCAGGGAGGAATCCCTCAGAGCCTACATTGCGCGCTTCAACACCGAGCTCACGGAGATCACTGACTGCAGCCCGAAATTCCTTGTAGCAGGCCTGACGGCCGGGCTTGCCCAAGGTGGGTTCAGAGATTCCTTGACAAAGAGCCCTCCTGCCGATATGGCGGCATTAATGGATCGGGCCAGAAAATACATTAACCTGGAAGAAGCCAACCGCACGTCCCAGAAGGGCAGAGATCAGACCCAGAGGGACAATCCAAAGCGGGAGGACCACAAGAAGGAGGATCACAGAAGAGACTCCAACAAAAAGAGGGCCAGGAGCCCAGAGAAGAGAACAGCACCCAGAGCTGTGTACAACTCCGGACCGAGGGAGTTCACCAACTTCACTCCTCTGAACACCACACCGAACCAGGTACTCCGGCAGATCCGAGATCGGGAGAACCTGAGGTGGCCGGAACCAATCAAGGGAGATCCCAGCCTGCGGGACCAAAGTAAGTATTGTAATTTCCATAAAGATCATGGACATACAACTAACACTTGCAGGACCCTCCGATATGAGATAGAGCAGCTCATAAAGAAGGGGTGTCTTCGGGAGTTCGTCAAGCAAGATGGAAGGCAAAACCCCCAAGAAGACAAGCCTCAGCAGCGGCCCGACCAGAGGCCCGAACAGAGGCAGGAGCAGAGGGAGGGACGTAACGAGCCCCAGAGGCAGAACAATCACGTCATCTACGTCTTCTATGCTGACTCCCCTGTCACAGGAATGTCCAACAGGGCAAGAAAGAGATACGCTCGGGAGGCCAGAGCCGCCCCAAACGTACTACAGATCTCCAACGTGGAAAAGAGGCTCAAGCCAGCACCGGAGATCCAATTCACCGAGCAAGATCTAGCAGGGGTACACTGCCCTCACAGTGATGCCCTTGTTATCACCCTCAAAATCGCCAACTTCGAGACCAGAAGAGTCCTGGTTGATACAGGCAGCTCCGTCAACATATTGTTTTACGAGCCGCTTAAACAGATGGGCATAGACCATGACAACGTCAAGCCCACCACCGCCGTCATGGCAGCTTTTGATGCAACCTCAGCACCCCTTTGGGGAGAGTCGACCTTCCTACCACTGTAGGAGAGGGTGAAGGGCAGAAGACCACCATCTCGAAGTATATGGTGTTGAACATGAAGTCTCCCTACAACGTCATAATCGAGAGACCTTGGTTACATCAGATAAGGGCAGTCACCTCGACCCTCCATCAGTGTCTGAAGTACGTCCACAACCAGAGCGTGCACTCTATCAGAGGATGCCAGCCAACCTCCCGGGAGTGCCACGCTATTTCCCTTAAGGAGAAGGCTCCCAAATAGCAATTACAGCACACTCGGGATTGTGCAGATCTGGTATTCACTCACTCTCCCAAGGTGGAAGATTGCCCATCGGGCATTGAAGAACCCTTGAGCCCAAGGGGACGCAATAGCCGAGCCAAACCTGTTGGTGAGCCCATTAAAGTACTGGTCAGTTCAGAAGCAGAAGGGCGTTACTTGTACATCGGCCCAGACCTAACACACACCGAGCAGGAAAAGATAGTCAGGTTCTTGAAAGACAACCTCTCTATCTTTGCTTGGGAGACCAGAGACATGGAGGGAATAGATCCTAATCTTATAACTCACAAACTGATGGTGGATCCGGATACTTGCCAGTCAGACAGAAGAGAAGGCCGATTGCTCCTGAACGGCATCGGATTATAAACGACGAAGTCCAAAGGTTGCTGGACGCCAGGATGATACGGGAAGTGTTCTATCCCGAGTGGCTAGCCAACACCGTGCTCGTCAAGAAGAAAAATGGCAAGTGGAGAGTCTGCGTTGATTATACAGATCTCAACAAGGCATGTCCCAAGGACAGCTTTCCACTACCAAGAATAGATCAACTAGTTGATGCCACCGCAGGGCATGAGCTTATGAGTTTCATGGATGCCTACTCTGGATACAACCAAATCCAGATGTACCCTCTAGATCAAGAGAAGACTGCCTTCATAACCGAAAGAGGACTCTACTACTATAGAGTGATGCCTTTTGGTTTGAAGAATGCTGGAGCCACTTATCAGCAGTTGGTGAACAAGATGCTCAGCCCACTGCTCGGCAGCACTATGGAGGTATCAATCGACAATATGCTGGTCAAGAGCCTTCAGAAAAACAGCCACCTCCAGCACTTAGCCCAGACCTTCGATATCCTCAGACAGCACAAGATGAAGCTCAATCCCTCGAAATGCACCTTCAGAGTTACGAAGGAAAAATTCTTGGGATACATTGTCTCTCAAAGGGGTATCGAAGCAGACCCCACTCAGATCCAAGCCCTGATTGGGCTAAAGTCACCAAAAACCAGAAAGGAAATTCAGGCGCTGAATGGCAGAATTGCGGCACTGAGCAGATTTATCTCCAAATCCACTAACCGCTGCCTACCTTTCTTCAAAGTTCTGAAGGGCAGCAAAGCTTTGCAATGGACAGAAGAATGCGAGAAGTCCTTTCACGAGCTAAAGGAGTATCTAGCCTCTCCAGAGCTCCTGTCAAAACCAGTACAAGGAGAAAAGCTACTCCTATACCTTGCAGTCTCCGAAAACGCGGTCAGCTCCGCACTGATTAGACAGGACAGAGGAGTACAGAGGCCTATATTCTACGTCAGTAGGGCACTACTTGACACAAAAAAAAGATACCCAGAAATAGAGAAACTGGCCTATGCCTTGGTCATATCAGCTCGGAAGCTTCGACCTTATTTCCAGGCCCATCCAATCGAGATCCCAACTGCCTATCCTTTGAAATCTATACTGAGGAAACCTGAGGTATCGGGAAGATTGGTGAAGTGGTCTGTGGAGCTAGGGGAGTTCGACATATCATATGTACCCCGAAACTCCATCAAAGGGCAGGCCTTAATTGATTTCGTAGCCGAGTTCACCCTGGCACTTCAGAACAAAACACAAGTCACCGAAACTTTAGGAACCTGGCTGCTGTACATTGATGGATCGTCAACCGATCAAGGCTCAGGGGTAGGCCTGGTGCTACAGTCCCCTGATGGGCTCACATTAGAAAAAGCAGTCAGCTTGGGATTCAAAGCTTCTAAAAACGAAGCCGAATATGAAGCCCTAATCTTAGGCATGAAACTTGCCTTGGAATGCGAGGCTCAGAACCTCGGCGTCTTCTTCGATTCCCAACTGGTAGTGAGCCAAATCTTGGGAGAATTTGCCATTAAAGACAACAGGATGCTCCGGTACTCCGAACTGGTAAACCACTTGAAGCATTCCTTCCAGACATTTACTATCCAGAAGATTGAGAGAGACCAGAATTGCAGAGCAGACGCTCTGGCTAACATGGCCTCACGCCTCAAGTCTAAAGCAAATTCCACAGTAAAAATCTCCTTTCAGCCAAGACCCAGTATTAAGGAAGCCCAAGTTGCTCAAATTGATGAACAGCCCCAGAACTGGATGACTCCAATCCTCTAGTACCTAAGATCCGGGCTGCTCCCAGAGGATAAAAACAAAGCCAGGAGAATCCGAATTAGAGCGGCTCGGTACCTGATCCTAAACAACAAGCTTTACAGAAGGTCGTATTCTCAACCTCTGTTAAAATGCTTGGCTCCAGACGAGTCACAATATGTCTTGGCTGAAATACATGAGGGAATCTGCGGGAATCATAATGGGGGCAGAACTATAGCCCACCGAGCTCTATCACAGGGTTACTACTAGCCCGGCATGCTAAAGCAGGCAAAAGAATATGTTCGAAAGTGCGACAAATGCCAGAGATTTGCGCTGTACCAACATCAGCCTCATCATGAGCTTATCCCGATTCCTAGCCCTTGGCCCTTCGCTCAGTGGGGGATGGACATCGTGGGTCCATTACCAAGGGCCCCTCCGAACAGAAAATATCTCTTGGTGGCCATCGACTACTTCTCTAAATGGGCCGAAGCCGAGCCTTTAACACATATCACAGAAAAGGAAGTTGAGAGCTTCACCTGGAAGAACATTGTGTGCAGATTTGGCATACCACGTGTAATTATCTCGGACAATGGGACACAATTCACTGGTAAAGGCTTCAAGGCATTCTGCGAAAATCTCAACATCAGGTAACACTTTGCCTCTCCAGGCCATCCACAAGCAAATGGGCAAGTAGAGGTCACCAACCGAACAATCCTTGACGGGCTAAAGAAGAGGCTGGAGCAAGCCAAAGGAAAGTGGGCAGAAGAACTCCCTGGGGTTCTTTGGGCCTACAGAACAACCAAAAGAACTCCCACCTCGTAATTTAAAAATAAGAAAAGAAAAGAAAAAGTTTTTCACGCTTCCGCAATCATGTGTCGCACATCTATTCGATACCGCTGCCTATGTGAGCCTTCGCCCAAGGGTCCCCAGGCCTGAGGGTGGCGGTCGCGATGCGAGATCCGCACAGGGTGGGTTTCGGGTCGTGACACTCGGCGTGTCGACCAATTGGGATAATTGGTTCCCAATGGATGAAAGGTGTGAGGGACTTAATCTCACAGTATTTGGCAATCTTCAATTTCTTGTGGATTACCCAGTGTTGTCGATCTAATTCGTCCAGAAAAGCTTGCTGTTTCTCACCCTTAATTATAGTTTGCGGCTTAATCATTCTGAATTAGCTGAAACTTGACCTACACAAATTTTTGTATTAGGAACTTATTTCATTTTAAACTATACTCTTCTGGCAGCTCTATCAACTTTAATTTAATTTAATTTACTTCACATGTTTACGTGTCGTATCTTCTAGTATCGTATTTCCTCGTACTTGCCTTAGTTTAATATTTCGGCAATACTTTAGTATTTAGTCATCTGACAGATGCTATTCAACAATTTTTATGTTCTGTTATTTTAGACATTTCCTTTTGGGTCGAATAGACTCTACCATTGAGTCCGGAGTGTCGAAGAAGGTCGGTTTTGGCTTTCCTAACATTTAATTCGGACTATTATATGTAAAAGGACAAAATGGTCATTTATCGTTTTACGTGTCTCATTTTTCTGTACTTCGTTTCGTAATTTGGACTCCATTTTTGAGTTTGGGATGTCAAAGAAAGTCAACTTAGACCTTTTCTGGTTTCATTTTGGCTTTAGGGGTACCAGGGGTATTTTGGTCATTTTATCCCTTTACGCGTCTTTATTTTTGGGACCTCATCTCGTGTTGTGGACCTCACCATTGGACTCAGAAGGTCCGAGATAGTAAGAATATACTAATAACTTGTTAATTTTAGACAACGGGTATTTTGGTCATTTACCTCTTTACGTGTCTTTATTTTTCGGGCCCTGTCTCATAAAACGGACCCTACCATTAGTCTCAGAATATCCAAAATAGTTAAAACTCACTATTCATATGTTCAATTTGGATTTCATTTGCTCTATTTATGACCCAAGGGCAAAATAGTAATTTAACTTTATTTATTAAATAATTAAATTTATTATTTAATTATTTAATTATTTTTCCAGGGGTCTAATTGCATAAAATTTCCCTCAGTTGGCCCACAATAGAATTTCTTAGAAATTCTGGGGTCAATCCGTAAATAACAAAAGCTTTGGTTTATTTAATTTTAAATAATATAGAGAACCAGTGGGTTCGGTCCAATCCTAAGTGAACCGGTCCGGTCCATTTGTAAACCAACCGGTTCAGTTGGTTTACACGTAATGCTGACGTCAGGATGACGTCAGCCCTAATGTTTTAAAAATTCACACAAAACGTTACCGTTCTACTAAACCCATAATTCGTTGGATCCGGTTATAACCTAGACCCGAATCCGACCCGAACAGTGTCATCTTCCTCACGAAGTCGACACTGTTGACTGCAAAACCCTAATTTTTTTAGTTTGAATTTCGTGGCATTTTACAACTCCATTTTCTCTGTTTTCTTTTCTAATAAACTCCTAAGGTCGTAAGGCATTGTTTTGCATTCATTTAGAGGCTCGAATTAGGCTCAGTTGCTTGGTCCAAGTTGTGATAACCAGACCTGCAAACTGTCAATTTATGCTTGTTTCTTCATCATTTTTCGCGAGGTCGGGCTTATTTTGATTCCCTCTTCATGAGGATTCTGTTCCCGTTCATAAGAGTGGATTTAATCGCGAGTTTAAAGGTTTGGGTTGTAAACCCGTAACCTACAAGTCAATGTTTGGAGGCCATTTCTTGTGATTTTTGATCGCAGGTATAGGTTTTTATGTTGCTCGTAGTGTCTAGTTTAGGTTTTGATCAACCAAATCCAGTTTGGTAAGCTTTGGTTCAGACCTGCTTCAAGCAAGGTCTTCCATGGCCGTAGCTTCTAGGTTTGGTATTTTTGAGTGTTTTCAAGGCTACATTTCATGCTTAATAAACTTGTAAACATATATTTAACATCCTACATATATAAACTACTCAAAACAGTTTATATCCATGCTTAAATCTTAGAGAGAGAAAATGATAAACTTTCAAATTTCTCACCTTTTGAGCTGGTTTTTCCTTTTTTTCTACTTCTGAATCTCTTCCTTAGCTCCTTAGCTCCTTTCTGGTTTTTTTCGTAAGGAGCAAACATGCATTGAATGTCTTGCTTTAAAGAGAAATCCACCGACCTCTCTCTTTTTCTTCTCTTTCTCTCTCTACACGACCTCAACCCTAGTCCTGCCCCTATTCTCTGCTTCCTTTCCAATCCATTTAATCTCTTTTCTTCCAATTCAGATTTTGTATTTAAAGCTTTGTTTGAGATTTGTGTATATATACACATATTATACTAACACACACACACTAATTCACTCACTTACACATACATGCTACCACACACTCTAGCCAACAGGTCTCCCTTCCCATTACCCTCTCAAATCAGCCCACTTGTGGCTGCATTAATGCATGTGTTGATATTTGAATATATATATATATATATATATATACATACAATATAACACACACCAACTCACATGTGAACACTCACACACACACCCGGTTTACATATGTACACACTGCACTGTTCACTTATATATATATATATATATATATATTTATTTATTTCATTTAAGCATATATACATGCATGCACACTTGGTCACACATACATATACACATTACACCTTCCATGTAGTCTAATGTGTATTTGAATTATTTAATTATAATTAAAACTAATGATTTCATATAAATAATTAATTATTTGTTTATTTAATTAATTATTCTATTTGAGTGTAAATATTTTTACATTAGTTTTCTTTAATCTCGTAATACGTGTCATATGACCCGGTATCCCGGGTCAGGATATTACATTACCTATGCGGGGGCTTCGTTGGCTCGTTCCTTTGGGAAGCTCACCATAGCTTGTATGGTTTACGTATTATGGACGGAAAAGAACTCTAGGTCTTCTCCAACTAGAACCAATCCCCCCAAGGCATCATTACTCAAGTTCAGAGTACGATTCGCAAAAGACATTGCACCATTAAAGGAATCACTCCATCTAGTTCCAACAAGCTCCTTCAACATGTTTAGGGTCTGCCAAGTCGTATCTTTCTAGTTCTTGTCTATTGTTATTTGTTTTATTTTCTTTTATTTGTTTAGCTCTTAGCTTCGGGATCGGTTCCTTTTGCCTGTAGAAGTTTTTCCCTCCTTTCGCTATATTGAGGTTTGTCCTCTAGTTTGTTGTTTCCTTTCTCCTTCTTTAATATACATTTACCTTTCAAAAAGAAACTTTCAAAAGGGTTCCGTTTGGGCATTTAAGTCCTTATTTTGCATAAGTTGCAAATTGAGCGTGTGAATTTTGTTCCGCAAGTTTTGAGGTTCAACATTTCACGTGTGCGAGCTAGTTTGTTTGTGGATTGACATATTTCGGGCATTATAGGTGGTCAAACGGTCGAAAAGGGATAATTTTGTCACTTAATTCCCTTTTTGTTTTGCATAAGTTGCAAACTAGGAATGAATTGTGTTTCGTAAGTTTGAACCCTTGTATTTTATTTGTTGTCACTACCCGAAACCCACCTTATGCGGATCTTGAGTCGGGACCGCCACCCTTCGGCCCGGAGTCCTTGGGGCAAGGCTCGTACATAAGCTACAATATCATACAGTGATGCTGCGGAAGCATGAAAAACTTATTTTTTTTCTTTTCTTTTGAAAAAAAACATCTGTCGCATATCCACCTGATACTACCGCTCTTCATAGCGGTACACATAAATATAATAATCAGAGTATAATAATAATAACTAAAGATTTTACATAGTACATATCCATGTGCCCTCGGGCTTAAGTACATAATTGTCCAAAAATTACAACTACAAAAGTTTGACCAATGATGGGTCCTAATACTTCCAAAATATCTCCAGATCCTGCTGGAGCTGCCAATCATTGCTCCCCAAATTGAGCAAGGGTCCACCCATCATCATCACCTGAAAAATATTAGGGAATGGGGTGAGCTTCGAGAAGCTCAGTGATTAATTCCTACATCTGTCATGGGTTTTCAATTGGTAGAGGTTTCGTACATGAGAGTTTATAAAATACTCAACCACCAATTGTTCGTATACTTGAACATAGGAGATATGCATTCTTAAAACATGTAACTTTGAAGCATTCAAGGTATTCAAGCTAAAACTTACCTTTCCGTAAAAGAGCATATGCATTTCAGAGCATGTAACTTAAAATCATGTAATTCGAGTTAAACAAACATTTCTTAATTAGAGTATATGCATTTCAAAGCACATAAACATGCATAATAGGAAGTGGGGGTAAAAACTAGCTTCCATTTTCCAAAGCGTTACTTTAAAACATATAAACATTTCATAGTGAAAATGGGGGTAAAACCTGCTTCCATTTTCAAAATCGTTTGTCATCTTTTCTCTTTAATTAGGTGGAATCTGTTTCGAACCAGACTCCCATTTTACTGCAATGCTACAATGGAGATATCTCATTTGCCTGGGGGATTTGATCCTGCTACCGGGCATTTCTTCGTGTCATAGTTGAATCCCAAAAGATTACAACGTCGAATGTTGTGCTTATGCACAGTTTATCTTTCAAAACATTAATCACGTGGCTTCTTCAAATATATACTGTTCATGAGTATTTAAAACAAATAATATAGAACTTCTGCAATAGGACTTTAAATACTTGGAATAATCAAATTTAGGATATTTAAGAAACACTTACGGAGCATGCAATAACAGAATATTTTTAAAACAGGAATGATATAAAGACTGAATTTGATATTCGAATACTTCACATAATTTGAACTTAAAACATTATTCAAATCCGTGGAGTTAAATCTTCACTTCAAATGCAGGGTTACTCACATTGATCTCCTAGGTTTGCACTATTAGTTGGTTGTTCCCTTCCCTTTGTAGTTCCTAAGAACAATTCATAAATAACCTCATTAACTTCACATTCACTTTCAAACATTTTCTACTGATGCTTCTTAGCTTATGCTTAGATCGTATTAGATCCTAACATGATTTCATAAATTTCTTACGTACTTAATTTAACTTGCATTCTTAACCTATGACACAACTTAATGTGTGGGGAATTTAATTTATTTCAACTTATACTCTTCTGGTAGCTCCATTAACGTTAATTTAAATTTATTTAATTCACATGTTTTCGTGTCGTGTCCTTTCGTATTTCGCTTGCCTTAGTTTAGTACTTCGACAATACTTTAATTTATAGTCATCTGACAAATGCTATTCATCAAATTTTATGCCTTTTTATTTTAGACATTTCTTTTGGTCAAATAAACTCTACCATTGAGTCCGGAGCGTCGAGGAAAGTTGGTTTAGGCTTTTCAAGAATTTAATTTGGACTTTTGTATGTAAAAGGAAAAATGGTCATTCACCGTTTTACGTGTCATATTTTTCTGTACTTCGTTTCATAAATTGGACTCCATGTTTTAGTCTGGGATGTCAAAGAAAGTCAATTTAGACCTTCCCTGGTTTTAAATTTGGCTTTTGTGGTACTAGGGGTAATTTGGTCATTTTACCCCCTCATGTGTCTTTATGTTCGGGACTTCATCTCATGTCGTGGACCTCACCATTGGACTTAGAAGGTCCGAGATAGTAAGATCACACTAATAACTTGTTAATTTTGGACAAGGGGTATTTTGGTCATTTATCCCTTTACGTGTCTTTATTTTTCGGGCCCCGTCTCGTAAAACGGACCCTACCATTAGTCTCAGAATATTCGAAATAGTAAGGATTCACTGTTCATATGTTTAATTTGGACTTTATTTGACTTATTTGTGACTCAAGGGTAATTTAGGAATTTTACTTATTTAATAAATTAATTTATTATTTTTCCAGGGGCATATTTGCATAATTTTTCCAAAAATTGGGCCACAGTGTAAATCCTTAGAACAGTTGGGGGTCAAAGTATAAATATCCAAAGATCCGGTCTGAACCAGTTAGTTCAGTTCAATTTCAAGTGAACCGGTCCGGTCTTAACTGAACCAACCGGTTCGATCGGTTTAATTACATAAGGCTGACGTCATGATGATGTCAGCCTTAATGGCTTATAACTTTAAAACATAACACCAAAACGACACCGTTCAACTTAACCGTTTATGCGATGGGTCGGGTTCCGACCCGAACCCGATTTGACCCGAACCATCACTGTTCATCATCTCCCCCGTTTCTTCCCCAGTGTTGCCCTAGTTGCAGGTTTTTATGTTTTTCATTTTCGTGATGTTTTACAATTTCGTTTCTTCTGCTTTCTTTTCTAAAATATTCCTAATACTTTATGGCACACTTTTACATTGAGTTGGAGATTCGAATGTAGCTCAAAAGCTCAGTTTAAGCCACGATAACCGAACCTATAAATTGTCGGTTCATGCTCGTTTCTTGATCATTTTTCATGGGGTTTAGTTTGTTTTGATCCCCTATTCATGGGGATTTAGTTTCCATTCATAAGAGTGGATTTAGTCACGAGTTTAAAGGTTTGGGTTGTAAACCTGTAACCTGCAAGTCAATGTTTGGAGGCCATTTCTTATGATTTTTGGTCGCGGATTTATGTTTTTGGGATGCTTATAATTTCTACTTGAAGTCCCTATACACCAAACATAGTTTGGTGATGATGAAATCAAACCTGCTTCAAGCAAGGTCTTCCATGGCCGTAGCTTCTGGGTCTTATGTTTTTAAGCGTTTTTCAAGCTTAGATTTCATGATTAAACAAGTCTAAACATGTTCTACACATCGTATATACAAAATGAAGGCTTCAAACAGTTTATACACGGAAAAATTCTAGAGAGAGAAAAATGATGGTTTCATGGATTCTCACCTTTCTCCTTCATCTTTCTTTCCTTTTTTCCCTTGTTTCCTCCTTTGAATATCCCAGAACACTATCTCTCTCTCTCTCTCTCTCTCTCTCTCTCTCTTTCTCTTGCTCTATGACCGATCGGGTGGAGATCTTTTGTGTGAACCAAGTGTATACTTATGTGTATAAATGAGAACTTAATGTCCAACATTTCACCCCCTTACCTTGTCAAGTCAACCCTTCCCTCATTAATTTCTCTGATTTTTGGGGCCATACCTCACCATGCCTATTAGGTTGGGTTAGTTGCATTTTACTATTTTATATATATATATATGTAGATCACACACACACACAACCGTCCCTCCCTATGTATATAACCTCATATTATATTTATATATATATATATATTACATCATATATATTTAAGTGAATGTTTAATACATTCACATGTGTGCACATTTGGCCACATATACACACAACACACCCTACATGAGTGTAGGTGTGTGTCTTAATATTTAGTCACAATAATATATTTTTATATAATGAAATTTTTATTTATTTTCTTAAGTAAAAATAATCTTTTACTCCAAATTTTCTCATAGCCTCGTAATGTGTGCCATATGACCCGTGTCACGACCCGAAACCCACCCTCTGCGGATTACCGGATCGCGACCGCCGCCCCGAGACCCGAAGGCCCCGAGACAAGGCTCGCATCTGCAGCGGTATCGAATAGATGTGCAACATACGTTTTGCGGAAGTGTGAAAAACTTTTTCTTTTCTTTTCTCATTTTTAAATTATGCACATCCGTCCGATACTACTGCTCCATACATAGCATACATGGTTACACCTTCAGAGTATAATGAAAACTTAAAGACTTCATATATTCATACAATACATATTCGATTGCCCTGAGGGCTTATTACATATTCTTACATTGTCTTATTAATACAAAACGTACTATTAGTGTTCATAGGCTCTTCGAAAGAAACTACTTAACATATCCTTCCAAAAAAAGACAGCTAGACTCATTGTCGTCGTCCTTAAGACCCTATCTGCTGCATCACCTGAAAGGGGGGTCCGAACAAAGTCCGGGTAAGCTAATCTAAGCTTGTGAGCAACTCTAGTATTCGTTATGGGGTTTTCAATTAGCAGTGGTTTTGTACATAAGAGTTTGTAAAATAATCACCGCCAATTGTTCGTATACTTTGAATACAGAATATATGCATTCCTTAAAACATGTAGCTTTAAAACATTTAAAGTATTCAAGCTAAACTTATACATAAGAACTTTAAAACATATAACATATCATGTATTTCTTAAATAGAGTATATAAAACTCAAACATATGCATATTGAAAATGAGAGTAAAAACCTGCTTCCATTTTCAAACCATTTGTCATCTTATCACTTCCATTAGTGGAATCCGTTTCGAACCGGACTCCCATCTTACTTATAAATGGAGATATCTCATTTGCCTGGGGGATTAGATCCTGCTACCGGGCATTTCACATGACAGGTCAATGAGTTACAATAAGAACCCAAAATACTGACTATGTGGTTTTTGACAGGTCAATGAGATCCGAAGAAACCCAAAATACTGCCTGTGTGCTTATGCACCATTATCTTATAAAATATTTATCATGTGACTTTTCTCATAGATACTTTTCATAAATTCGTAATAAACATTCGTATACTTGAAATAAGCAAATTCAGGGTATTTAACAATAATTGCATTTTAACTAGACATGCTGAAAAGTATTTGAAGGAAAACTGTTGCAGAAACCAATCACTAAGCATGTCATAATGGGGTTATAAAATAGAACAATTTAAAACTGCATCATGTAAATACTGAATTTGAAACTTCAAATACTTCATATCTTTGAACTTAAAACCTTTTTAAATCCATGGAGTTAAATCTCCAATTCAAACACAGGGTTACTCACCTTGGTTCTTTAGGGTTAGTGCTAATAATGCGCTTTCCCACTTTCCTTGTAGTTCCTAAGAACAATTCATAAATATCTCATCAACTTCACATTCATTGTAATATCATCTCGATATTCCTTAACTTATGCTTAAATCGTATTAGATCCTACAATGATTTCATAAATTCATATGTATTTAACGTAACTCGTATTCTTAACCAATGACACAATTTAATGTGTTAGAAATTGAATTTACTTCAATTTATACTCTTCTGGGAGCTCCATTAACTTTGAATTAAAGTTATTTATTTGACATGTTTACGTGTCGTTTCTTTTCGTATTTCATTTCTCGTACACGCCTTAGTATTTGTACTTTGGCACTACTCTAATTTATAGTCATCTGACAGATGCTATTCATCAAATTTTATGTCTTTTTATTTTAGACATTTCTTTTGGTCGAATAGACTCTACCATTGAGTCCGGAGTGTCCGAGAAAGTCAGTTTAGGCTTTCCTAATATTTTATTCAGACTGTTATATGTAAAAGGACAAAATGGTCATTTATCGTTTTATGTGTCATATTTTTCTGTACTTCGTTTCGTAATTCGGACTCCATTATTGAGTCCGGGATGTCAAAGAAAGTCAATTTAGACCTTCCCTACTTTTAATTTGACTTTTGAGGTACCAGGGATAATTTAGTCATTTTACCCCCTTACGTGTCTTTATGTTCGGGACCTCATCTTGTGTCGTGGACCTCACCATTGGACTCAGAAGGTCCGAGATAGTAAGAATACACTAATAACTTGTTAAGTTTTGGTCAAAGGGCATTTTGGTCATTTACCCCTTACGTGTCTTTATTTTTCAGGCCCTGTCTCGTAAAACGAACCCTACCATTAATCTCAGAATGTCCAAAATAGTAAGGATACACTATTCATATGTTTAATTTGGACTTCATTTGCTCTATTTATGCCATAAGGGCAAAATAGTAATTTAACTTTATTTATTAAATAATTAAATTTATTATTTAATTATTTTTCAGGGCTTAATTGCATATATTCTTCATCATTTGGGCCATAGTAGGATTGTCCAGAAATTCTGGGGTCAATCCGTAAATACAAAGAGTGTTGGTTTATTTATTTTTTAAATAATTTTAGAAACCAAAGGGTTTGGTCTCAAATCAAGTGATCCGGTCCGGTCTGGTTGTAAACCAACCGGTCTATCCGATTTTGTGCATGTTGCTAACGTCATGATGACGTCAGCCGTACCGTTTTAAAATTTTAAAACAGGGATGAAACGCCGTCGTTCCAATTAATCGGTGGCAAGCCCAGAGGCTGCCACCTGTCCGAGTTGACTCGGCCTGATTTAAAAGCCGAGTTGACCCGCCTTCTTCTTCCCCACTTCGACCGACTGAAAACCCTAATTTCAGAATTCCTTTTCTTTCTATTTCGTGCAGTTTGGATCCATGGATCCTTACTGTTTTTGTCCCAAAATGTTCCTAAGGTATATACAATTCGATTGGCATTCATTTTGGAGTTCAAAACTCGTTCGTGTGTTCGGTTTAGGATACGATAATCCAACCTGCAACCCCCTCGTACATGCTGGTTTTTGAGCAAAAATCATTGGGGTTTCTTCTGTCATGATCTATTTTTCATGTAGTTTTAGTTTTCATTTTGATATACTCGGTTTGGGGCGATTTTGGAAAGTTGGTCCCCAAACTCGAATCCTGCAACTTCACATATAGGGTTTGTTCCATAGGTTTTGTGATCGCGGCTAGGGTTTTTCATGACTCTCATGACCTCAGTTTGAGGTTTTGGTAAGCCAAAATCAGTTTGGTGATACTCGGTTCAGACCTGCTTCAAGCAAGGTCTTCAATAGTGGATGCTTCTGGTTTTCATGTTTTTAAGTGTTTAAAAGCTAAAATTCCGTTCTTAAACTGATCTAAAACATGTTCTTCATATCATATATATAAAATGAAAGCTTTAAATCAGTTTATACATAGAGAAATTCTAGAGAGAGAATTTTAAAAGTTTTGGTGGGTTCACCTTTCACCACTATTTTTCTCTTTCTTTCTTGCTCCAAAACCCTTCTTCTCTTCTGATTTTCTTCCTTCCTTAGCTTCTCAGTCTCTCCCTCTTTGATCTTTGTCGTATGAAGCAAAGCATGCTTTGCATGCCTTGCTTTTTAAAGAGAGAACCGACCCCTCTCTCTTTACTATTCTCTCTCTCTTCTTTCTGATTTGTAGCCCTACACTAGACCTCCCATCTCATAAATTTTGTTCTTCCCAAGCTTGCTTTACATTAATGTTTTTTTTTGAGACATTTTGCATATAATATATACATATATATACATATACACATATATAAGACAACACACACACACACACACCAGCCGACACACACACCCCTTTTCACACACTGTTCACTCTTTTCCTATTTCTCTTATACATATACATACTTACATACATACATGTTTTTATATCCATACATACCCATTTCACTTTATACATATAAATACATAATATAATTAATATATATACTTTTCTCATACTTAATTAATTAATTTAATAATTAATTAGTTATATATATATATATAATTATTTTCTTTTCCTCGTAATACGTGTCATGTGACCTGGTATCCCGGGTCGGGATATTACATTCTTCCCTACTTAAAAGAGTTTTGTCCTCAAAACTCGATCGCTCCTAATCCATAAGATTAGAAAACTTCTCGATCAACATTACCTCATTTTTCACATTAACATGTCTAGAGTTTAAATTTAAACAATAAGCATATATGACAGAAATTAAGTATTTGATCGTATACCTAATTATCCTTAGAGGTTTGTGCAGCTTCAGAAAATATATTGAAAACCCGCCCGTACCTCGTAGGTTCTGGATTTTCTTTTGATTTTTCAGCAGTCCGAGCCTGCGGCGTAGCCGATGAAGCTACTATGGTAGGCTCTTTGGCAGTTGAACTCAATTTTGGGCATTCCTTGATACGATGCATGTTAGTTCACACTTGTAACAAACTCCGGTGCCTAGCCGACAAGGTGCGAAATGTTTCTTTTGGCAGGTAGGGCATGTGGGAGTTTCTACTGTCTTTTGACTAACATTGCCTTCCTCATTCACAGGTGTAGCACTCCTGCCTCCTCCTGTTTTGGTCTTCTTCATTTGTTGAGGCATGGGGCTCATCTGTTTCTTGTCCGTTTTCTAGGGCAAGGCTATTCCAGCTCTCTCAAATATTTTGGCACGGTCCACAACCGCGTTATATGTCGGAAGCTCAAAAGGTTCCAATCGATACCTAATGTTATCTTTGAGACCACATTCGAACTTCCTAGCTTTCAAATCCTCGGTGTGGATCATGTGTGGTGAGAAACGAGCCAGATTCATAAATTTAGTCTCGTACTCGACCACCGTCATCATTCCCTGGGTTAGGGTTGCAAACTCGGCTATCTTTTGATTTCTCAATGATCTCGGAAAGTACTTTTCATAAAACACTTCCAAGAACCTCTCCTAGGTCATGGGTGGCTCCCTATCTCTCTCCAAAAGCCACCACTCGTGCGCTGCATCCTTAAAAGTGACAGCAGCGTAGGAGACTTTCTGTTCAGTTGTGCAAGGCATTACGGTAAAAATGCGCTCCATCTCTCTTACCCATGATTCTGCACTAATTGTCGTATCCAGTCCATCAAACCTAGGCGGTTTGAATCCTTGGAATGTTTTGTAAGTAGATGTGTTGGCTGCCTCAGCGGGTCGTCCCAGATTTGGCGGAGGTTCAAGAGCTTGGACTGGTTGGGGCACTTGGCCCTGAGCTTGGATACCCGCCACTGTTCGGGCCATTGCTTCTATAAGATGCTCCATCCTATCCATTCTGTCCTCAGAACTTCCCGTAGTCCTTTTGGTATTTACCATTTTTGCTGAAAACACACATCCATTAGTTTGCCATCACATGTTCATTATATAAAATTTACTTTTATTCACTTCATGTTCTCAATGTGGGATACATTTTATTATCCCTATTTCTTTTACTTAACCACGGGTCCCATACCCCGCCTTCTTACTAAACTCGTACTTTTAGTTACTTACTTATTCTATTGCAGGTCCCATACCCTGCCCTTACATTACATTACGTATCACGTACTTACATATCTAATTCATGAACTGCGAGTCCCATACCTCGCCTTTACATCACATTACGTACTTCACATATCTATTTCATATAATACGGGTCCCATACCCCGCCTTCATATCATAACATATACTTCACATAATCATTTCATATATTGCGAGTCCCATACCCCGCCTTTACTTCAATTTACGTACTTCACATATTTAGGTAGCCTAGGACTTACCTAACTCAAAATTCTATTTCAAAATCTCTTATTGTCACTAAGTTGGCCTTAGTCAACCTAGAACTAATCTTAGAAATTCCTAACATAAATTACGACTCGGTCTTTTCCCAAAAGACCTAATACCTAGTGCTCTGATACCATGTTGTCACGACCCGAAATCCACCCTCTGCGGATTATCGGATCGCGACCGCCGCCCCGAGACCCGAAGGCCCCGAGACAAGGCTCGCATCTGCAGTGGTATCGAATAGATGTGCAACATACGTTTTGTGGAAGCGTGAAAAACTTTTTCTTTTCTTTTCTCATTTTTAAATTATGCACATCCATCCGATACTGCTGCTCCATACATAGCATAGATGGTTACACCTTCAGAGTATAATGAAAACTTAAAGACTTCATATATTCATACAATACATATTCGATTGCCCTGAGGGCTTATTACATATTCTTACATTGTCTTATTAATACAAAACGTACTATTAGTGTTCATAGGTTCTTCAAAAGAAACTACTTAACATATCCTTCCAAAAAAAGACAGCTAGACTCATTGTCGTCGTCCTTAAGACCCTGTCTGATGCATCACCTGAAAGGGGGGTCCGAACAAAGTCCGGGTAAGCTAATCTAAGCTTGTGAGCAATTCTAGTATTCGTTATGGGGTTTTCAATTAGCGGTGGTTTTGTACATAAGAGTTTGTAAAATAATCACCGCCAATTGTTCGTATACTTTGAATACAGAATATATGCATTCCTTAAAACATGTAGCTTTGAAACATTTAAAGTATTCAAGCTAAACTTATACATAAGAACTTTAAAAGATATAACATAGCATGTATTTCTTAAATAGAGTATATAAAACTCAAACATATGCATATTGAAAATGAGAGTAAAAACCTGCTTCCATTTTCAAACCATTTGTCATCTTATCACTTCCATTAGTGGAATCCGTTTCAAACCGGACTCCCATCTTACTTATAAATGGAGATATCTCATTTGCCTGAGGGATTAGATCCTGCTACCGGGCATTTCACATGACAGGTCAATGAGTTACAATAAGAACCCAAAATACTGACTATGTGGTTTTTGACAGGTCAATGAGATCCGAAGAAACCCAAAATACTGCCTGTGTGCTTATGCACCATTATCTTATAAAATATTTATCATGTGACTTTTCTCATAGATACTTTTCATAAATTCGTAATAAACATTCGTTTACTTGAAATAAGCAAATTTAGGGTATTTAACAATAATTGCATTTTAACTAGACATACTGAAAAGTATTTGAAGGAAAACTGTTGCAGAAACCAATCACTAAGCATGTCACAATGGGGTTATAAAATAGAACAATTTAAAACTGCATCATGTAAATACTGAATTTGAAACTTCAAATACTTCATATCTTTGAACTTAAAACCTTTTTAAATCCATGGAGTTAAATCTCCAATTCAAACACAGGGTTACTCACCTTGGTTCTTTAGGGTTAGTGCTAATAATGCGCTTTCCCACTTTCCTTGTAGTTCCTAAGAACAATTCATAAATATCTCATCAACTTCACATTCATTGTAATATCATCTCGATATTCCTTAACTTATGCTTAAATCGTATTAGATCCTACAATGATTTCATAAATTCATATGTATTTAACGTAACTCGTATTCTTAACCAATGACACAATTTAATGTGTTAGAAATTGAATTTACTTCAATTTATACTCTTCTGGGAGCTCCATTAACTTTGAATTAAAGTTATTTATTTGACATGTTTACGTGTCGTTTCTTTTCGTATTTCATTTCTCGTACACGTCTTAGTATTTGTACTTTGGCACTACTCTAATTTATAGTCATCTGACAGATGCTATTCATCAAATTTTATGTCTTTTTATTTTAGACATTTCTTTTGGTCGAATAGACTCTACCATTGAGTCCGGAGTGTCCGAGAAAGTCGGTTTAGGCTTTCCTAACATTTTATTCGGACTGTTATATGTAAAAGGACAAAATGGTCATTTATCGTTTTACGTGTCATATTTTTCTGTACTTCATTTCGTAATTCGGACTCCATTATTGAGTCCGGGATGTCAAAGAAAGTCAATTTAGACATTCCCTACTTTTAATTTGACTTTTGAGGTACTAGGGGTAATTTGGTCATTTTACCCCCTTACGTGTCTTTATGTTCGGGACCTCATCATGTGTCGTGGACCTCACCGTTGGACTCAGAAGGTCCGAGATAGTAAGAATACACTAATAACTTGTTAAGTTTTGGTCAATGGGCATTTTGGTCATTTACCCTTTACGTGTCTTTATTTTTTTGGCCCTGTCTCGTAAAACGGATCCTACCATTAGTCTCAGAATGTCCAAAATAGTAAGGATACACTATTCATATGTTAAATTTGGACTTCATTTGCTCTATTTATGCCACAAGGGCAAAATAGTAATTTAACTTTATTTATTAAATAATTAAATTTATTATTTAATTATTTTTCAGGGCTTAATTGCATATATTCTTCATCATTTGGGCCATAGTAGGATTGTCCAGAAATTCTGGGGTCAATCCGTAAATACAAAGAGTGTTGGTTTATTTATTTTTTAAATAATTTTAGAAACCAAAGGGTTTGGTCTCAAATCAAGTGATCCGGTCCGGTCTGGTTGTAAACCAACCGGTCTATCCGGTTTTGTGCGTGTTGCTAACGTCATGATGACGTCAGCCCTACCGTTTTAAATTTTTAAAACAGGGATGAAACGCCGTCGTTCCAATTAATCGGTGGCAAGCCCAGAGTCTGCCACCTGTCCGAGTTGACTCGGCCTGATTTAAAAGCCGAGTTGACCCGCCTTCTTCTTCCCCACTTCGACCGACTGAAAACCCTAATTTCAGAATTCCTTTTCTTTCTATTTCGTGCAGTTTGGATCCATGGATCCTTACTGTTTTTGTCCCAAAATGTTCTTAAGGTATATACAATTCGATTGGCATTCATTTTGGAGTTCAAAACTCGTTCGTGTGTTCGGTTTAGGATACGATAATCCAACCTGCAACCCCCTCGTACATGCTGGTTTTTGAGCTAAAATCATTGGGGTTTCTTCTGTCATGATCTATTTTTCATGTAGTTTTAGTTTTCATTTTGATATACTCGGTTTGGGGCGATTTTGGAAAGTTGGTCCCCAAACCCGAATCCTGCAACTTCACATATAGGGTTTGTTCCATAGGTTTTGTGATCGCGGCTAGGGTTTTTCATGACTCTCATAACCTCAGTTTGAGGTTTTGGTAAGCCAAAATCAGTTTGGTGATACTCGGTTCAGACCTGCTTCAAGCAAGGTCTTCAATGGTGGATGCTTCTGGTTTTCATGTTTTTAAGTGTTTAAAAGCTAAAATTCCGTTCTTAAACTGATCTAAAACATGTTCTTCATATCATATATATAAAATGAAAGCTTTAAATCAGTTTATACATAGAGAAATTCTAGAGAGAGAATTTTAAAAGTTTTGGTGGGTTCACCTTTCACCACTGTTTTTCTCTTTCTTTCTTGCTCCAAAACCCTTCTTCTCTTATGATTTTCTTCCTTCCTTAGCTTCTCAGTCTCTCCCTCTTTGATCTTTGTCGTATGAAGCAAAGCATGCTTTGCATGCCTTGCTTTTTAAAGAGAGAACCGACCCCTCTCTCTCTACTATTCTCTCTCTCTTCTTTCTGATTTGTAGCCCTACACTAGACCTCCCATCTCATAAATTTTGTTCTTCCCAAGCTTGCTTTACATTAATGTTTTTTTTTTGAGATATTTTGCATATAATATATACATATATATACATATACACATATATAAGACAACACACACACACACACACACCAGCCGACACACACACCCCTTTTCACACACTGTTCACTCTTTTCCTATTTCTCTTATACGTATACATACTTACATACATACATGTTTTTATATCCATACATACCCATTTCACTTTATACATATAAATACATAATATAATTAATATATATACTTTTCTTATACTTAATTAATTAATTATATATATATAATTATTTTCTTTTCTTCGTAATGCGTGTCATGTGACCCGGTATCCCGGGTTGGGATATTACAAGCTGATATTTCTAGGTCGGGGTATTACATTTGTCTTGAGGTGTGTGAGCCGTTTTGGTGCTGGTTTGACCATTTCTATGCATTTTTGGCGTCCAACGGGACAAAACAGGTCGTTTCATTTCTCAAGTCCCTCTTTTTGGCTTAAATTGCCAACCGAAATCAAAATTGTGTTCCATAAGTTTGAGGACTTGTATTACAACGATAGAGAGGTGTGGGAGCTAGTTTGGTTATTATTTGACATTTTTCGGGCATTTTGGGTTGTCAAACGGCCAAAAGCGGCCGTTTTGGCACTTGAGTCCCTTCTTTTTGGCGTAAGTTGAAAAGGGGGCATCCGAATTGTGTTTTGTAAGTTTGAAGACATGTATCATAACTTTAGAGCTGTGTGAGCTAGTTTGGTTGTGGTTTGACCTTTTTCGGGCATGGTGGGCTATTAAACTTTCAAAATTGGCTTCTATTACCTATGCGGGGGCTTCGTTGGCTCGTTTCATTGGGAAGCTCACCATAGCTTGTATGGTTTATGTTTTATGGAGGGAAAGGAACTCTAGGTCTTCTCCAATTAGAACCGATCCCCCCAAGGCATCATTACTCAAGTTCAGAGTACGATTCGCAAAAGAGTTTGCACCATTAAAGGAATCACTCCATCTAGTTCCAACAAGCTCCTTCAACATGTTTGGGGTCCGCCAAGTCGTATCTTTCTAATTCTTGTCTGTTGTTGTTTGTTTTATTTTGTTCTATTTGTTTAGCTCTTAGTTTTGGGAAGGGTTCCATCTGCCAGTAGAAGTTATTCCCTCCCATGGCTCTATTGAGGTTTGTCCTCTTGTTTGTTGAGTTATTTCTTCTTCTTTAATATACATTTACCTTTAAAAAAAAAAAACAAAACATTCAAAAGGGGTCCGTTTGGGCACTTAAGTCCTTTTTTTTTTGCATTAGTTGCAAATCGAGCGTGTGAATTTTGTTCCGCAAGTTTTGAGTATACACATTTGAGGTGTGCGAGATAGTTTGTTTGTGGATTGACGTTTTTCGGGCATTGTGGGTGGGCAAACGGTGAAAAAGGGACAATTTTGTCCCTTAACTCCCTTTTTGTTTTGCATAAGTTGCAAACTGGGAATGAATTGTGTTTCGTAAGTTTGAACACTTGTATTTTATTTGTCTTGAGGTGTGTGAGCCGTTTTGGTGCTGGTCTGACCATTTCTGGGCATTTTTGGCTTTCAACGGGGCAAAACAGGTCGTTTCAATTCTCAAGTCCCTCTTTCTGGCTTAATTTGCCAACCGAAATCAAAATTGTGTTCCACAAGTTTGTGGACTTGTATTACAACTATAGAGAGGTGTGGGAGCTAGTTTGGTTATTATATGACATTTTTCGGGCATTTTGGGCTGTCAAACGGCCAAAAGCGGCTGTTTTGGCACTTGAGTCCCTTCTTTTTGGCATAAGTTGCAAAGTGGGCATCCGAATTGTGTTTTGTAAGTTTGAGGACATGTATCATAACTTTAGAGGTGTGTGAGCTAGTTTGGTTGTGATTTGATCTTTTCCGAGCATGGTAGGCGTTTAAACTTTCAAAATTGGCTTCTATTACCTATGCGGGGGCTTCGTTGGCTCGTTCCATTAGGAAGCTCACCATAGCTTGTATGGTTTATGTCACGACCCGAAACCCACCCTATGCGGATCTCGTGTCGCGGGGCCGACCCGAAGGCCGTCCCTACTTTTTCCATTCCTATGTCATAGTACTAATATGTAATGTACTAAAAATTTTAAACAATAAACAGCGTAAGTCTTTATCAATTACAGTAATCCAACGGAAGTCTTTTAAATAATTTAAACAGTGGAAGTCTATTAAATACATGACATAGTTCTACATAAGACAAAATGAGAACTAAACGTAACCAGCACCCGGGGGTGGTGAATACATGGGAGAACTAACATAGACTAATACCGTACTTCAAAATGTCCCCCTACGCTCTCAGACTCCTACTGGGGTCTCGTAGTGTCATCACCTGAAATGGGGGTAAGTGGGGTGGAATGAGCTACAAAGCTCAGTAAGTAAATGCAGATCCCCAACACTAGTATCGATGATCAATGAATCCATGAATAAGATTATGATAGCCAATCATAAGAATAAGATGCTGTAATAGCCAATGAAAACAGTTGCCACGAGGGCCAATGGAAACAATTGCCACGAGGGCCAATGGAAACAATTGCCACGAGGGCCAATGAATAGTAATCACAATACACAATCAGAAGTATTGGGTGTAATATCAATATGAAGAAATTCAATGATAATATAACAACAATGAAGTACTGCCACTATGAACCGATCACAATCAAATCAATCAATGCAAGTCCCTCGAGACTTGAAGAATCATAAGGGATAGTGCCATTCAACAATCAAGTTCTGTCAGTCATAAGAGATGCTGTTATTCTGTGTCAGGGCTTGACAGACCCTCGATCTTTTGGGGCCCGGCATACCCCCCAGTAAATTCCAGTAAATTGCCATTTTGTCCGTTCACGGACTTGACCCGTAGGTCCCATTCAATCAGATAGCATCGGATGGGTGTTGTGACTGAGCACAACTCCCATGTTATAAACATATCATGATCATAAGTAATTCCATAGAATATAAAAATGGAATACCATTCATTCAATAAGGATACAACAGTAGGCCTTTCAAGGCATGGTTCAACACAATAACAATGATATAGCAATCAATCAATGTCCACAAGATAGAACAATATCACATTGTGGATAGCAATAACATGTGGTACCTTCAAGGCACAGTGTAACATGATAACAATGGTATATCAGTCAATCAAATGTCCACAAGATAGGAAAATATCGAATTGTGGAACGTAAAGATATCAATAGATTCAAGAGTACGAGTTTGGTAGTAAAAGAATAACTTGGCTTGTGGAAACACCACATGTAAGAGAGAGTGATCCACTTACCTCTATCGTGATTCTAGATCAGGAATCCGTGAGTGTACCCTTGCCTTTCGAGTTCCCTATATATCAGTGAATACGTTTTAGAATAGATTCTATTCATCAAATTTTATGCCTTTCCATCATACGTATTTCAAATACTAATTTAGACTTTACCATTGAGTCCGGAATGCCGAAGAAAGTCGGTTTAGGCTTTCGCGGAATTCCATTTGGACTTTTGTACTAAAAAGGGTAAAATGGTCACTTTGCACTTTTACGGTATTTTATCCTTCAGGGTCCCGTCTCGTAAAATGGACCCCACCATTGGACTCAGAACGTTCGAGATAATAAGTTTTGACTATTCATTTGCATCGTTTGGACTTCGTTTGACCCATATTTGAAATAGGGGCATTTTTGTAAAAATTAATATTTTATTAATTTTCCTGTTTGGGCCTTAGTGAGATTTCTCAAAACATTTGGGGCCGGTTCATAATTTCCACAAGCTGCGGTCTGAACCAGTTGGTTCAGAATCGGAAACCCTAAACTGGTCTGCCCCCTTACTGAACCAAACGGTTCAGTCAAATCTTAAGAACCGGAATAAGATAACCAGTTCTCCTATGCTATCCATGGTTGGGATAAGCCCAAACCCAATTCCAACATTTCTTATCCATGTAACCAAACAAGCCCAATCCATTTAAATTCAAAACAAAACGACGCAGTATCACTTACCCACTTATTTTCGGTCAAGTCCCGACCCGATCCGAACCCGGATCCAATTTTATTTTAACCCGATAGCCTCACGACATTCCGGTCGTCTTCCCCATTGCTCCGGTAGGGTTCTGGTGGTGAACAATCGTCTTCTCCAGCGACTGTCACTAAATTTCAGTCAATTTTCAACCGTTTTAAAATGCTATTTCCTTCCATTTTTCATGTAGATCTTATTTCTAACCTTAGTTTTCAACTTGACCCACTAATTCTTCACGAAATAGAGAAAAACAGTGGCTCCGGCCAACTGTACTTTCTCAAGTTCATGCCTATTTCTCAACTGTTTTGACCCTATGATTCTTCTAGTGTGTTTCTGCACCTGAGTAGGTTGTCACATCCCGAACCCCACCCTACACGAATGTCGAGGACGTGACCCCAGTCAGCTGCCACGCGACCAACCAAAGGAAATTTCTGAAGTTTCCAGTGAATTGCACTCCGACTGTAGGGTCAGATGCAGTGGAATTAAAAAAAATTTTCTTTTTGTCAAGGGAATGCAACTCATGTATCCACTATAGGATATGTATCACACAAAGCAAGTCTAAAATCCAATAGCTAACAATTCTAACCTCAGAGCATATCTATAATCTGACATGTAACAATAGAGTAGAACTATAACCTCTAGAGTATCGTTTAAATCCATGAGCCATGTCTATATCTAGTGCATATCAGTCAAGTCAGTCGTATTACATCACTCACCTGATTAAACAGATTCAATCCTCAATAATCCAGTCTCCACAGATCAGTGCCATCAGATCCAATAGATATCATTCCTGAAAAATGTTAGGGAATGGGGTGAGCTTCGAAAAGCCCAATGAGTAACACAAGTTCCCTGTCAAGGGTTTCAAACCATTGTTGTTTACAAAGCACAAGGGTAGTTCAGTTGTTTCTGAAATAGCAGTTTTATAAATCTACTTTAAATACAGTTCCAGTAGAATAAAGCAGGACTGAACAAAATAAAACAACAGATCAGAACAAACAGAACATAACAATCAGAGCCGAACAAAACATAACAGAACAGAGCGGAAACAATATGTCAACCAGAGATACAGGTATATCATCAGCGAAACAGAACAAGACAGAACTGAGCGGAAACAGTATGTCAGTCAGAGATACGGGTACATCATCAAAGAACATGATAGATCAGTATTGAGCAGAACAGGACGGGACAGAACAGAGCAGAACAGATCAAAACAGAGCAAACAGGTCAGAATGGAACAGATCAAACATAACAAATCAGGACGGATCAGGACTGATCAGATCAGACAGATCAAACAGAACAGGTCAGGGCAGAACGGATCAAACATAACAGATAGTTAAATATGTTCATTTGAAACAGAATTAAAACAGGAGTACAATTAAACATTAGAGTAACAAAACAGATCAGTAATGAGCAGAGCAGAACAGTATAACAGTATAAACAGTACAGTATGCACGGATTAAACAGTGCGGTATGCTCATATAGCACTCAAGACTGAGGTGGTACCAAGAGTCAGTTGTTTTTTCAGAACCAGTTAAAAACAGCGTTAAATACGTCCATTTGAAACAGTATTAAAACAGGAGTACAGTTAAAACATCAGAGTAACAGAACAGGTCAGTAATGAGCAGAGCATAACAATATAACAGGATAAACAGTACAATATGCACAGATTAAACAGTGCGGTATGCTCATATAGTGCTCAAGATTGAGGTGGTACCAAGAGTCAATTGTTCTTTCAGAACCAGTTAAAAACAGCGTTAAATATGTCCATTTGAAACAATATTAAAATAGGAGTACAGTTAAAACATCAGAGTAACAGAACAGGCCAGTAATGAGTAGAGCAGAACAGTATAACAGGATAAACAGTACAGTATGCACAGATTAAACAGTGCGGTATGCTCATATAGTGCTCAAGACTGAAGTCGTACCAAGAGTCAATTGTTCTTTCAGAACCAGTTAAAAACAACGTTAAATATGTCCATTTGAAACAGTATTAAAACAAGAGTACAGTTAAAACATCAGAGTAACAGAACAGGTCAGTAATGAGCAGAGCAGAACAATATAACAGGATAAACAGTACAGTATGCACAGATTAAACAGTGCGGTATGCTCATATAGTGCTCAAGATTGAGGTGGTACCAAGAGTCATTTGTTCTTTCAGAACCAGTCAAAAACAACATTAAATACGTCCATTTGAAACAGTATTAAAATAGGAGTACAGTTAAAACATCAGAGTAACAGAACAGGTCAGTAATGAGTAGAGCAGAACAGCATAACAGGATAAACAGTACAGTAGGCACAGATTAAACAGTGCGGTATGCTCATATAGTGCTCAAGACTGAAGTGGTACCAAGAGTCAATTGTTCTTTCAGAACTAGTTAAAAACAGCGATAGGTTTATTTCAGTACAGGACAGAGAAGCCAGACAGAGTAAAACAGAACCATGCATTTGAGTAAAAGCATGAAATCAGTGCATTAGATAAAACAGTACGGTACAGTATTTTAAAATACAATAACTAGACAGTGTACTTATACACCAAGTCAAGAGTCAAGGTTACTCACAAGACGCAACAGTACAGAACAAAACTAGGACAGACCATAAACGGAACAGGACAGACCCAAACTGAACAGGAGAGCAGGACAATACAAAATCATGTCACGTGTAATACATTATAAAAGAGTATGCATTTAAAAACATGCATTTAAACAGTATGGCAGATAAAACAGTACAGTGAATCAAAATACAGTAACTAGACGGTGTACTTATACACCAAGCTAGAAGTTTCAAGTTACTCACAAAACGCAACAGTACAGAACAAAACCAGGACAAACCATACAACAGAACATGACAGACCCGAACTGAACAGGAGAGCAGGACAGTACAAAATCATGTCACGTGTAATACATTATAAAAGAGTATGCATTTAAAAACATGCATTTAAGCAGTATGGCAGATAAAATAGTACAGTGAATCAAAATACAGTAACTAGACGGTGTACTTATACACCAAGCCAGAAGTTCCAAGTTACTCACAAAATGCAACAGTACAGAACAAAACCAGGACAAACCATACAACAGAACATGACAGACCCGAACTGAACAGGAGAGCAGGACAGTAAAAAATCATGTCACGTGTAATACATTATAAAAGAGTATGCATTTAAAAACATGCATTTAAGCAGTATGGCAGATAAAATAGTACAGTGGATCAAAATACAGTAACTAGACGGTGTACTTATACACCAAGCCAGAAGTTCCAAGTTACTCACAAACTGTTACGGTTATCTCCTTGCACAAACAATCCGATAACCTTCAAGTACGTCAGGCATCTCCATGTATGTCCTAAATAATCATCATCAATCACAGACAGATCAGAATTCATCCATTCAGGCCTTATTCGTCATCTTAGGTGTCTATCGGTTTACCTAAGATAGCCTAGTAGCCTATCGCCCTCTCATCGGGTTTCATCCGGGGTTATTTCATTCCTTAATTAGGCTTAGTAGTCTTCAGAACTATAATTTAAGTCATTTAGACTTCAATCGTTATCGGTCAGTTACTTTTTCAACCTTAGGGGCAAAATGGTCATTTTATCACTCTTGCCCCGGGCCCTGTCAAGGCCCTCAGAATAGTCTTTATATCTTAAATATAAAGTTCTACGTCTTTTAGACTCCAATCGGTATCAGTTAGGTTCTTATTTTAACCATAGGGGCAAAATGGTAATTTTGTCATTCTTGCCCCAAACCCAGTCGCGGTTCTCAGAATATCCCATATATCGTATACATGAAGTTCTAAGTCTTTTAGACTTGAATCGCTATCAGTTAAGTGCTTATCTTAGGGGCAAAATGGTAATTTGTCCATTCTTGTCCCGGACCTTATCGTGGTCCTCAGAATAGTCCACATATCTTAGATATAATTTTCTAAGTCCTTTGGACTTCGTTTGGTATCTGCTTTTGATCATCGGGACACATCGATCATTTCTCGTTTTACGCATTGACTGTCTCGGAGTCTTATTTAGCCCTTCAGTGTTCATAATTATCCCTATGATAATTTATCAGATCAGTTTGACCTTTATTTGACCTCTACTTTGCACTTACTTTGCTCAGGGGTATTTTGGTCATTTTACATTTTGTAAGATTCTGACTCCGAATCATCATTTAATCATGTTTACAGTTTCACCAGTATCTGGGCTTCCATCGGTATCAATTTCGTCCCAATCGGACTTCATTTGGGCTTCGTACAGTATTAGGGGTATTTTGGTAATTTCATGCGTCATATTTTTTTTGGCACCTCAGTTCATAAAATGGACCTTACCATTGGGTCCAGAGTGTCCGACATAGTTAACTTGGACTATCTTTTATGTTTAATTGGCCCTGGGTATCACTAGGGGCAGTTCAGTCATTTTACAATTTATGTGTCTGTATTTTTCGGGACTTCAATTCATTAAACGGACTTCACCGTTAAGTCCAGAATGCCCGACATAATCAAAATAGACTGTCTTTTATTTTTTATTTGGGCCTGGGTACCCTCAAGGGTAGTACAGTCATTTGTCACTTACAGGTCTGTATTTTTCGGTACATAATTTCCTAATTTGGACTGTACCATTGAGTCCAGAATATTTGAAATAGTGGGAATACACTATTCACTTACTTAATTTGGACTTCATTTGACCCATTTAATGTCCAGGGGTAAAATGGTAATTTTACCAAATTAATAAAATAATTAAAATAATTATTTTATTATTTAATTATTTTTCCAGGGGTGTATCTGCATAAATTCTTAAAAGTCTGGGCCAGAGTATAATTTCAGAAAACATTTGGGGTCAAAACAGAATATCATAAATCAGGGGTTCAGACCAAATGGTTTTAGGGTTCAGGAGTTGAACCGGTCCAAAATCCTCAAAAACCAACTGGTTCACTTCTCTTCAGAAAATCGGAATACGTTATCCATGATATCCCTAATTGCCACCTTATCCAGGTTTAGTTTAACCAAGTTCCTGATTTGAATTTATTATCCATGCGCCCAAACAGTCCGAATTAAATTTAAAAACCCATTCAGTTTCCCCCAAAACGCTACCGTTCCACTAATGCGGTGGCTTAGCCGTACGTGGACACGTGACTGTGTTAACACGTCTGGGCTCAGGCGAGTTGGACGAGTCGACTCGTCGTCTTCTTCATCAAATAACCCACTGTTGCCCTAAATTCCAGTTTTCACAATTTCTCAATTTCGTGACATTTTGGCCACGATTTCCCACTGCTTATGGTTCCAATCGATTCCTGGATGTCATGCCAACATTTTGGCATCAGTTTCATGGATCGAATCCACGCATGGAGCTCGGTCCACTCCATTATTGCGCAGACCTGCAACTCGGTCATGCACCTTCGTTTCTCAACCAAATCTCGTGAGATTTGGTTCCTTGTGATCCTTAGGTCATGGCGGTTTATTGCATGTGTTTCAAACAAGTTTTAAAGCCTTTTTGATAAAAATGGGTCATGGACCCGTGACCTGCAAGTTCAGGTTTGAGGGCCATTCCTAGGGTTTTGGGGTCATGGGTCAATGTTTTTGGCATCCTAGAAAGGTCTAGATAAGGTTTAGATCATCAGGAATCAATTTTCTGAAGGTCGAATGTCACGACCTGAAACCCACCCTATGCAGATCTCGTGTCACGGGGCCGACCCGAAGGCCGTCCCTACTTTTTCCATTCCTGTATCATAGTACTAATATGCAAAGTACTAAAACCTCAAAACAATAACAGCGGAAGTCTTATCAGTAATAGTACATCAGCGGAAGTCTTTCAATACACAATGTTAGCGAAAGTCTTTACAATACATAATATGGTTCTACATAAACAAAATAAGAACCAAACATGACCAGCACCCGAGGGTGGTGAATACATGGGAGAACTAAAACATAAACTGATGCATTTCCTCAAATGTCCTTCTATGTCTTTAAACTCCTACCGGGGTCTCGCGGCATCAGTACCTGAAATGGGGGTGAGAAGGGTGGAATGAGCTACAAGAGCCCAGCAAGTAAATACAGATCTCCGACACTGGTATCGAGGATCATAAAAGAATATGAATCCAAGAAGAAGAATATGATAGCCAATCATAAGAAATAAGATGCTATGATAGCCAATGGGAACAGTTGCCATGAGGGCCAATAAACAATGGAACACAATGTACAATTAGGAGTAAGGGACATAACATCAACATGAAACTCTTAACAACAATATATCAATATGAACGTGCTGCCACAATAAACCGATCACAATTAGATCAATAAAGGAATATCTCGCAATACAAGATAATCACAAGAATAAGGTAATTCAACAGTTACAGTCGAACAATCGTATAAGAGATGCTTTTGTTCTGTGTCAGGGCTTGATATGCCCTCGGTCCTTGGGGGCCCGGTTTACCCCCTTCAGTGCATTCCAATGTATGGCCATATGTCCGTTCACGGACTCGACCCGAAGGTCTTCAGTGTATTTAAAAGCATCGGATGGATATTGTGACTGAGCACAAATCCAGTATACATAAACATTTCCTGATCATAAATGATTCCATAGGAGTATATAAAAATGGAATATCATAAATTCAATGGAAACATAACAATAGGCATTTCAAAGCACGGTTCAACATGATGACAATGGTACAACAATAAATCAATGTCCACCGGATAGAACAATATCACATTGTGGAGACAATAACATCAGATACGCTCAGGAGTACAAGTTTGGCAGTAAAAGAATGAACTTGGCTTGATAACACCACATGGAAGAGAAAGGGTATCTACTTACCTCTAATCATCCATTCCTCCTAAATCAGTCTCTTGCGGTTTGCCTCTTTCCTGTCGCGTTCCCTATATATCAGTAAATGCGTTTTAGAATAATACTATTCATCAAATTCTATGCCTTGCTATGATAAGTATTTCTAATACTTATTTAGACTTTACCATTGAGTCCGGAATGCCGAAGAAAGTCAGTTTAGGCTTTCACGGAATTCAATTTGGACTTTTGTACTTAAAAGGGAAAAATGGTCATTTTGCACTTTTACGGTTATTTTATTTTTTGGGACTCCGTCTCGTGAAACGGACCTCACCATTGATCTTAGAATGTCCGAGATAATACAAATTGACTATTTATTTGTATCATTTGGAGTCCGTTTGACTTATTTTAGAACTTGAGGTATTTATATAATTAATTTATTAAAAGAATAATTAAATTTAAACTTTGTCTCAAATGGTCGACTGGTTTGTAAATATCCTTAAAAGGCTGACTGATTCGAATTTATTAAAAGTCAGCTATTTTGTGATTTCCGTTAATTTGTTCACTGAACTGTAAATACTTAAGGTTAATTTATAGCCTTTTTGTCAATTTATCTCACTAGCAAGTATCCATGGCTAACTTCGCAGTATTACCAACTAAGTTAAATTCTTTATAGTGACATAGAGGCTGCATAAAGACTAATGAAATATACAGCCAATGTAGCAACAAGAATAAGCCGAGCCTTGACTCCAGCAAAATATAAACTCATGAGGCTATACATATCTATAAATATTGTTGCATTTGGTAAACACTTGAAGCAGAATAAAGACCCATTATGAAAATCAAACCTGATTACTCGGCTATTACCTAACTGCCGTATCAGTTTGCAGCAGCAGCTCCAATTGCAGCTCCAATTGCTGCAGTTTCAACACTCATTGTCCCTAAGAACTCATCATCGTTTCTGCTATAGCTCGATTATTCTTTACAGCCTATCCAAATTGTAACAACACGGACAGTAACCTACTGCTAGACCTCCATTGCTGGACAGTGGCAGTCTCGGCTAGCTCTTTCAATTTCTCCCCGATCTGTTACATCATATTTTGTAAATCAATCTCTGTTGCCCATTTCTTTCTCCCGCACTCACTGCTGCTACTCTTTACTGATCTTTTACTATTGTAGAGTCTTTAACTGCTACAGATTTTTCCTATGTACAGCCGCTACATCTGCTGTACTCTAATGGAACAATACTCCATCAACTTCTTTGCTGAGTTCTTTCTTATCAGTCAAAACCGACACTAACGGCAGCACTAAGACTTCATAATATTTCCCCAGTCAGCACGTTTCTCCTTCAGCTCAAGCGTTGCCGTCTCGGAGACCAACATCAACGGTCCCTCTCCGTCTGATGGCCCGTTCGAGCAGCTACCGCCTGACTCTCTCAATCTTCCCCACACCCTGCTGCAGCGCTGCTGCTATTCTCACTGCCGCAGCAAATTTTGCAACAACAGTTCCTGCAGCTCTACTTTCTTCCTTTCTCACTCGGTCAACTGCTACACAAGCATACGTACATATATATACACTATACAAATTTCCCCTGTTCCGATCCATCTCAGTTCTTCCAATAAAATAAAACTAATTGTAGACATATTTGCACTGCATCAAGGTCTGCTCCTCCCTATTATTAATTTCGGCTGCTTCAAAATCCTCCTCTCTCTCTCTGTTTAACGCCCACACATATATGCATATGGAGGCTTTTGGGCGTTCCCTTAACACTGCTGCATATATATACATATACATAATATTTTTCTCTCCTGATTCACCCATTCAAGAGTTCCATGAAATCTGCTGGACTTTTCTATCAGCTCCAGTTTGAGCATCAAATCCAGCCCTTCTAACAGCAGTTCATGCTGTATTTCAATCCCCTTGTTCCTATCAATTCTTCACCTGCTGCTGCACCATTATCGGCCCCCATCGCACCGCTACACAAACACAGAGATATATGCATACATATACCCCCTGCTGCACCGATTCTCCTTTCTTTCCTTTGCTTTTCTCTTTGATATTCTCTATACGTGTTCGGCTCCTCTAATTTCATACCTTGACCGAGTATATGGGCGGTGGCTTTGCCACCTGGTTACATGGGAGCTCACGCACACACACCTGTACACACACGGCTGCTGTATGCAGCTCACTCAACACCCCCACATGACACACACCTGCACCGCATGTTGCCACCAATACTACACAAACACACGTAAACCCATCAATTCTTGCTGCCACGCTACACCTCACAATATATATATATATATATCTATATTTTTTTTTTTTGCCTGCACCGCAACACTTCTATCTCTTGACAACAGCTCCTGCTGCACGGATCTTTTCTTTCTCGGCTGCCACGTTACACAATATACACATTTGTAATATATAATGCTCTCTCATGCACTGCATGAAATCTTGAGATTGCCATCTGCCCATTTCTTTTACTTCCATTGGATTATAATATATACATATATATAAGCTGACCGTATACACATATATATATATAATATTCATAATCATTTAGATTTACTTTAAAATTTATGCGTCGACATTCACTTGCACGTTTTCTAGTAAAATCGGCTTCCGGTGCAACGGCACCCGGACACCCGTGACTGCCTGCCTTTCGTACCTATGCATCGTAATTAAACAATACAGTCTATTACGCATCCACTTTTATTTATGTCATTTAACGGCTTATAATTCGGGATTACATTTTATAGCCCAGTCCAGCCCGGTGTACATGCTATATCCCGGGTTGGGATATTACATCGAATCAGACCTGCTGTATGGAAGGTCATCAATGGCGGTTTGGTCACGGCTTTGGGTTTTCAAGCTTATCCGACCCTCCCAGTTATCCTATAATAGTTCCTAGGCCTCACAATAGTTCATATAAGTAGTTTATATGGCCTTAAGGTATTAAAAACAGTACCTGATCTCGACGATCCAAAATCTGAACTGGATGCTCTATGTAACTCAGATTTTCCTGGACGTCTAATGGTTCGTGCTCGATCACTCGATCTGCACTCTGTATACACTTCCTTAGCATCGAGACATGAAACACATTGTGAACATGTGCTAACTCTGAAGGTAAGGCAAGCTCGTAAGCTACGGGTCCAACCCTCTTCGTGATCCTGAATGGCCCAATATATCTGGGGCCAAGCTTTCCCCTCTTGCCAAACCTGACTACCCCTTTCATGGGTGATACTTTCAAGTATACAAAATCGTCTTTTGCAAATTCTAAGTCTCATCGGTGACTATTCGCATAGCTTTTCTATTGACTTTGAGTTGCTAATAAACGCTGTCGGATCAGTTCTATCTTTCCTATGGTCTGTTCCACTATCTCTGGCCCATAGAGTTTCCTTTCTCCCACCTCTGTCCAACACAGTGGTGATCGGCACTTCTTGCCGTATAATGCCTCATATGGCGCCATACCAATACTAGCTTGATAGCTATTATTGTACGTGAACTCCACCAATGGCAACTGATCTTCCCAACTCCCTTCAAAGTCTATGACACAGAAACGCAGTAAGTCTTCTAAAGTCTGTATCGTCCTTTTCGACTGGCCGTCGGTCTCGGGGTGATACGCAGTGCTAAGACTCAGTTCCGTGCCCATAGCTTGTTGTAGTCCCTTCCAGAATCGTGATACGAACCGGGGGTTCCTATCAGAAACAATCGATACTGGAACTCCGTAAAGTCTAATGTAATATCCCGACCCGGGATATAGCATGTACACCGGGCTGGACCGGGCTATAAAATATGTAATTACCCGAATAAACCGCCAATTGAATTTTGTAATGCGTACACGCGCGCATAATTAAATGGATAGGTATATAAGAATATATATACATAGATAATGTATCAATGTAATTTCATATATATATATATATACACACATGGCCGTATGCATATATATATATGTGCATAGGTGGATAAGGAATCAGAAATGGGAAAAGAATAGAACATGAGGTGTGTGTTACGTGTGATGAGAAGAGAGAGAGAGAGAGAGAGAGAGAGAGAGAAATAGGGGTGAGGTGTCTTGTGTGCATGTGTGTGGTGTCACCACGGCTATAGGTGGCAAAAGCCACCGACTGAGGAATCGGTTGAAAGAATTAAAGGGAAAGAGGAAGGGAATAGAGAGATAAAACTGAATCGCAAGAGCAGGAGGGAGAAGAGGAGAATTGAGAAAGGAAGGACTAAAATTAAAGTTCAGGAAATCGGTTAAGGATAGGTACCCTATTTCATCTTAATCTCTTTAGTTTTACTCCCTGTTATCATAGAATTTATGACTGAATTGGTAGGACTCGAAATAGGAAAGAAAAACAAGAAAAACCAGAACTGGGTTTACGGTTGGAAATGGTGATTTAAAATAGGTGAACCTAAATAGAAATTTGAACCCTGATATGAATAATACACTGCCCCAGGATTCCAAAACGCTTTGAATCGGTTTAAATGGTCAAGAAATGGCCATTCTGTGGCCAGTTATTCCCTCACCGGTGCAACGCCGGAAACTGGGAATGGGTGCGTGAAACCGGTGATGTTGGAGGTTAAAACCAGTCCTAAAATGTTCCTTACAATTTTAGAATTCATTGGGAAGAAAAATAGTAGATTTTGGACGTGAAATCGCTAAGATCCGTAGGGAATTTCACTATTCCGGCGACCGTGGCTGGAAAACCCACCGGAGAAGACGACCGGATTATCGGGGGCTTCTTCGGGTCAGGATGAGACCGGGTCTGGGTCGGGTCGGGTTGAGATCCGACCGACTGCAATACAGGTACCAACACTGTGTCGTTTTGAATGTAAATTTAAAATAATTTGGGCTTGTTTGGTTACGGATATAAGGGATTGGAATTGGGTTGGGGTTGTCCAAACCGTGGATAGGGTGAGAGAATTGGATATCTCAATCCGGTTCTCTGAAGTTAACTGAACCGGTTGGTTCACAGTGGAATGGAACCGGTTTAGGGTTTCTGGTTCTGGACCAACTGGTTCAAACCGCAACTCTGCATAATTACATTTTTGTAATATCCCGACCCGGGATACGTCACGTATACCGAGGTAGGTCGGTTAAAACATGTAACTTAAACGATAAGATATGAATGTCATAGTATTCTCATGGAAATGAAAGACTGGAGACTGTAATCACGGAAATGAATGACCAAGGCTGGGTAACACCCGAGCATCACAGGGCATTGCATCGAAATGCGTGCATGCACGCATTCCCATGCATGCATACGTGAACGTAGATACATAGCTTGATTTAAATCAGTGTATGCAAATATGATTTAAAATAGAATTAGACCTCCACATATGCATGTATATACATGTATAAAAAAAGTGTATTTCATGTGTATATATGTATAATATATAATGTATTATACATGTATGATGTAATTATGTATATATGTATATTTACATAAGAAACAAAAAGAAAGGAAAAAGGAAAAAGGGGAACTGCCTTGGGCAGTATGCAAGCACCAAAGAGAGTGTATGTGTCGGCTATGTGAGAAATGGGTGTGTTATATATATATATATAATATGATATATATATATATATATATATACATAAGTGCCCCACAAGTCTCCAAGCCATTTAATGCAAAGGTTGCATTTGGCAGAGAGAGCACAGGTTCTAGGTCAAGGAAAGAGGCCATAGAAGGGGGAGGAACCGAGAGAGAGAGAGAGAGAGAGAGAGAGAAGAGAGAGAGGCGGTGGAAACTCTCTCTACAAATATAAGCCTACGGGTGTGGGTTTAAACGCACAAACAAGACCAAAGTTGAGAGAACATCTTGGCAAAGAATTCAGAAGCATAAATAGGAAAGTTGGAAGGTCACAGTGGGCTAAATCCGAACACCCAGGTGAGTGGTTTTAATTCTGTTTTTACAATTTAAAGCATGAAGCTTGTATGTAATTATATAGTCTAAACAAGCATGAAATATAGGTTTTAATGCAAAAAGAATCATGGAAAACGGTTGAGAAACCATGGAGAAATATGGAGTTGCAGGTTTCATGGATAATTTCGGGTTCTATGAATTCATGCTTAAAACCTTGATGTTTGTTTATGAAAATAGTCCTTAGAGGTGCAGGAAACCATTTCTAATGGATTAGGGTCAAAACAGTGTACAAATAGTCACGAAATAGGAAGGATATGGGTCACCGGAAAATCGGCCGGAGATACTTAGGCTCTATTTCGTGAAGTTATGAAGGGATTTAAAGGAAATAGAAAATGGATTTGAAATCCTTAGGAGAAGGGGAAGAGAATGACATTTAAAAAGGGTCGAAATCTCACCGGAAAATGAGTCACCGTCGCCGGAGAAGGTGACTGTACACGCCGGAACCCTACCGGAGACGTGGGGAAGACGATCGGAAAAGCGTGGGGGCTATCGGGTCAAAACTGGGATGGATCCGGGTTCGGATCGGGTCGGTACCCGACCGGATATGAAACGGACCGAAGCTGTGTCGTTTTGGGTTTCTAATTAAATGGATTTGGGCATGTTTGGTTGCAGGAATAGTAAATAGAAATTGGGTTTTGGGGTTAACCGAAACAGGGATAAGGATAGGGAATTGGGTTATTGAAATCCGGTTCTTGAATGAAGGTGAACCGTTTGGTTCAGGGCAAGGGTGGACCGGTCTAGGGTTTTTAGGTCTGAACCAACTGGTTCAGACCGCAGCTTATGGGAATTATAAACCGGCCCCAAATAGTTTGGGAAATTTCACTGTTGCCCAAAGTATAAAAAATTAATTAAATATTAATTTTACAATAATGCCCCTATTCCAAAAAGAGGTCAAACGAAGTCCAAACGACACAAATAAATAGTCAAAACCTATTATCTCGGACGTTCTGAGTCCAATGGTGGGGTCCGTTTTACAAGACGGAACCCCGAAGGATAAAATACCGTAAAAGTGCAAAATGACTATTTTGCCCTTTTAGTACAAAAGTCCAAATGGAATTCCGCGAAAGCCTAAACCGACTTTCTTCGGCATTCCGGACTCAATGGTAAAGTCTAAAATAGTATTTGAAATACTTATGATAGAAAAGCATAAACTTTGATGAATAGTGTTTATTCTGAAACGTATTCACTGATATATAGGGAACTCAAAAGGCAAGGGTATACTCACGGATTTCTAAGATAGAAGCACGATAGAGGTAAGTGGATCACTTTCTCTTACATGTGGTGTTCCCACAAGCCAAGTTTATTCTTTTACTGCCAAACTCGTACTCTTGAAAGTATTGATATCCATGTGTTCCACATTTTGATATTTTCTATCTTGTGGACATATCATTGACTGATGTATCACTGTTATCATGTTTCACTGTGCTTTGAAAGCACATATGTTATTGCTATCCACTTTGTGATATTGTTCTATCTAGTGGACCTTGATTGATTGCTATATCATTGTTATCATGTTGAACCATGCCTTGAAAGGCCTACTACTGTATCCTCATTGAATGAATGATATTCCATTTTTATATTCTATGGAATTACTATGATCATGACATGTTTATGGACACGGGAGTTGTGCTCAGTCACAACAACCATCTGATGCTATCTGATTAAATAGGACCTACGGGTCGAGTCCGTGAACGGACAAATGGCAAATTATTGGAATTGACTGGGGGGTATGCCGGGCCCCAAAAGATCGAGGGTCTGCCAAGCCCTGAAACAGAATAACAGCATCTCTTATGATTAACAGAATTGATTGTTGAATGGCACTGTTTCCTTATAATTCTTCAAGTCTCGAAAGACTTGCATTGATTGATTTGATTGTGATCGGTTCATTGTGGCAGTACTTCATTGTTGTTATACTTTCATTTTACACTATTATTTCTGATTGTGTACCGTGATTACTTTTCATTGGCCCTCATGGCAAATGTTCCATTGGCCCTCGTGGCAATTATGTTTCATGGGCTATCACAGCATCTCCTTCCTTATGATTGGCTATCATTATCTATTCATGGATACACATTGATCATCGATACCAGTGTTGGAGATATGTTTTACTTACTGAGCTTTGTAGCTCATTCCACCCCATTTACCCCCATTTCAGGTGATGACGCTGCGAGACCCCAGTAGGAGTCTGAGAGCGTAGGGGGATATTTTGAAGCATTGTATCAGTCTATGTTAGTTCTCCCATGTATTCACCACCCCCGGGTGCTGGTTACGGTTTAGTTCTCATTTTGAATTTTGTAGAACTATGTCATGTATTTAATAGATTTCCGCTGTTTAATGTATTTAAAAAGACTTCCGCTGGATTACTGTAACTGATAAATGACTTCCGCTGTTTATTGTTTTAAATTTTTAGTACATTGCATATTAGTACTATGATACAGGAAAGGAAAAAGTAGGGACGGCCTTCGGGTCGGCCCCGCGACACGAGATCCGCATAGGGTGGGTTTCGGGTCGTGACAATTTTGACCCCGAAAGTTATAGATAATTCCACTAAGGCCCAACAGGAAAATGTTAATTTTACAAAAATACCCCTGACTCAAAAGTGGGTCAAACGAGGTCCAAATAGGGCAAATGAATAGTCAATTTTTATTATCTCGCATGCTCTGAGTCCAATGGTGAGGTCCGTTTCACGAGACGGAGTCCCAAAAAGTTACGACTTGTAAAAATGACCAAAATACCCCTGCTTCATAGGTGAGTCAAATGGACTCCGATTGAATTAAATAACTAGTGAATTTTTATTATTCTGAACCTTCCGAATCTATTGGTAATGTCAAAATTATGAAAAGAGGTTCCGAGAACAACGGACATATAAAAGTCTAAATAAGTATTAGAAATACTGATCATAGCAAGGCATAGAATTTGGTGAATAGAAATTATTCTGAAACGTATTTACTGATATATAGGGAACTCAACGGGAAAAGGCAAACCTACAGGAGACTGATTTAGCAACGCATTAGAGGTAAGTAGATACCCTTTCTCTTCCATGTGGTGTTATCAAGCCAAGTTCATTCTTTTACTGCCAAACTTGTACTCCTGAGCGTATCTGATGTTATTGTCACCACAATGTGATATTGTTCTATCTGGTGGACATTGATTTATTATTGTACTATTGTTATCATGTTGAACCGTGCTTTGAAATGCCTATTGTTATATTTTCATTGAATTGATGATATTCCATTTTTATATACTCCCATGGAATCATTTATGATCATGAAATGTTCATGTATACTGGATTTGTGCTCAGTCACAATATCCATCCGATGCTTTTAAATTTACTGAAGACCTTCGGGTCGAGTCCGTGAACGGACATATGGCCATACACTGGAATGCACTGAAGGGGGTAAACCGGGCCCCCAAGGACCGAGGGCATATCAAGCCCTGACACAGAACAAAAGCATCTCTTATACGATTGCCCAACTATAATTGTTGAATTACATTGTTCTTGTGATTATCTAGTATTGTGAAATATTCCTTTATTGATTTATTGTGATCAATTATAATGGCAGTACTTTCTTGTTGTTGTATTATCGTCGAGAATTCCAGGACATTGTTATGCCATTCCTACTGATTACACATTGTGATCCCACTGTTCATTTGCCACTGTTCACATGTTAAGAGTTTCATGTTGATGTTATGTCCCTTACTCCTAATTGTACATTGTGTTCTATTGTTTATTGGCCCTTATGGCAACTGTTCCCATTGGCTATCATAGCATCTTATTTCTTATGATTGGCTATCATATTCTTGTTCTTGGATTCATATTCTTTTATGATCCTCGATACCAGTGTCGGAGATCTGTATTTACTTGCTGGGCTCTTGTAGCTCATTCCACCCTTCTCATCCCCATTTCAGGTACTGATGCCGCGAGACCCCGGTAGGAGTTTAAAGACATAGAAGGACATTGAGGAAATGCATCAGTTTATGTTTTAGTTCTCCCCTGTATTCACCACCCTCGGGTGCTGGTCATGTTTGGTTCTTATTTTGTTTATGTAGAACCATATTATGTATTGTAAAGACTTTCGCTAACATTGTGTATTGAAAGACTTCCGCTGATGTACTATTACTGATAAGACTTCCGCTGTTATTGTTTTGAGGTTTTAGTACTTTGCATATTAGTACTATGATACAGGAATGGAAAAAGTAGGGACGGCCTTCAGGTCGGCCCCGCGACACGAGATCCGCATAGGGTGGGTTTCGGGTCGTGACATCTAACAATCTCTCTGATGTATAGCTCGGCTAGTCGCTGAAGAGATTGTGTAGTCTTGGTTGCCAGGAAGTGAGCTGTCTTAGTTAATCTGTCTACGATGACCTAGATAGAGTCACTCCCCTTGACTGTCTTTGGCAATCCTGACACAAAGTCCATCGTGATGTGTTCCCACTTCCACTCAGGAATGGGCAGTGACTGTAGAAGTCCTCCAGGCTTCTGATGTTCTACCTTAATTTGCTGGCACTTGGCACATCGTGCTATGTACTCAGCTATGTGACGTTTCATCCCAGACCACCAATAAGTATCCTTAACATTGTGATACATTTTGGTGACCCCTGGATGTAAGGCAAACTTCGAACTGTGTGCCTCATCAAGAATCTCTTTCCTGATCTCGGGCACGTTGGGTACGCAGATCCTACCCTGATAATATAATATTCCATCTCTCACTGTGTACTCGGAATCTATGCCTGTCTCAATTCCTTAAAGAAGCTTAGCCAACTTCTCATCCTGAGTCTGCTGCCCCTTGATCTTGTCCACAATCGACAAACCGACTGTGACATTGGCACATAGTGCCTCGGAACTGGGTAGAACTATCTCTATTTCCATGTCCTCCAAGTCTCTCAGTATTTTTATCTGTGTTGTCAACAGGCAAGCTAAACTACCTGATGACTTTCTACTAAAAGTGTCAACTACCACATTTGCCTTTCCTGGGTGGTACTGTATGTTGACCTCGTAGTCTTTCAATAACTCTAACCAACGGCGTTGTCTCATATTGAGCTCCTTCTGTGTAAACAGATATTTGAGGCTCTTATGGTCGGTGAAGATTTCGCACGTGGTCCCGTATAAATAATGCCTCCATATCTTCAAGGCGAAGACAATGGCTGCTAGCTCAAGGTCGTGTGTTGGATAGTTCCCCTCGTGGGGTCTCAACTGCCGGGAAGCATAGGCTACCATTTTCCGTTCTGCATTAACACACACCCTAAGCCCTTGAATGAGGCATCACTATAAATTATGAACCCGTCAGTTCCCTCTGGTATTGTCAATATAGGAGCTGTAACCAGACACTCCTTTAACTCTTGGAAACTCTTTTCTTGTTTCTCTGTCCACACAAAAGGAACACCTTTCCGGGTCAGTTTGGTAATAGGCGTAGCTATTTTGGACAAGTCCTTGACAAATCTCCTATAGTAGCCTGCTAACCCCATGAAACTTCGCACTTCCGTGACACTCGTAGGTTGAGGCCAATTCATGATTGCCTCAATCTTCTGGAAATCAACAGAGATTCCCTCTTTACTGATCACGTGTCCCAGAAATGCTATACTAGGAAGCCAAAATTCGCATTTCTTCAACTTGGCGTATAACTTCTGCTCCCCTAACTTCTGTAGGACTCTCCTCAGATGTACCTCGTGTTCTTCCTAGTTCTTAGAGTAAACCAAGATGTCGTCTATAAATACAATCACGAAGTCATCCAAGTACGGCTTGAACACACGGTTCATCATGTCCATGAACGCAGCTGGGGCATTGGTCACCCCAAATGGCATAACAAGGAACTCGTAGTGTCCATACCGTGTCCTAAATGCTATCTTCTTAATGTCAGTGGGTCTGACCTTCAACTGGTGATAGTCGGACCTCAGGTTGATCTTTGAGAACACTTGGGCCCCTTTCAATTGGTCGAACAAATCATCCACTCTGGGCAGTGGATATCTGTTCTGGATGGTAACTTTGTTCAACTCGCGATAGTCGATACACAGTCTCATAGTTCCATCCTTTTTCTTTACGAATAATACAGGTGCACCCCATGGTGATGAGCTGGGTCGTATAAAACCCTTGTCCAATAATTCCTACAACTGGAGCTTCAGCTCCTTCAGCTCTGCCGGTGCCATCCTATATGGAGTCTTGGATATCGGTGTAGTGCCTGGCAATACGTCGATGCAAAAGTCGATCTCTCTATCTATGGGCATTCCTAGAAGATCATCCAAGAACACTCCGGGAAATTCCCTAGCAATGGGAATCTTCTCTAACTCAGGCTGCTAAGAATCAGTGTCTTGAACACTACATAAGAATCCGTGACATCCCTTGTGAAGCAGACGCCTTGCCTGGATAGAGGAAACGAAGTAGGGTGGGGAAGCCACCCCTGTCCCCTCAAAGTTAACTGTTGGAAACTGTGGATTCTGTATGAGAACTCGTTTGGCCACACAGTCTATTGTAGCATGATTGGCGGCCAGCCAATCCATTCCAAGGATAACATCGAATCCACAAATTTCTAAGGGTATAAGGTTAGCCAATAAGTGTGTATCCCCAATCTGTATCCTACAATTCCTATACATGGTATCCCCCAACAATGATTTCCCCGATGGTATAGAAACATTCAATAAATACCCTAGGGGTTCCGTCACTAGGTTTAATCTAGCATCATATGTAGGGGATACAAATGAATGTGTAGATCCAGTGTCAAATAAAACATGAGCAGGCTATGAGCATACTAAAAGAGTACCTGCGACTACAGAAGTTGTAACCTGCACGTCTCCTGGTAAAAGGGAGAAAACTCGTCCTGCCTGCTGCTGGACGTTCCCCTGTCCACTTCTTTGGGCCGGAGGTCTAGGTGGTGCTACTCCAGTTGTTGGTGCTCTAACCAAAGCAGTGCTGGGTGTGGCCTGATCCTTCTGAGGGCATTCTCTTGCATAATGTCCCTCTTGACCACAGTAGTAGCACGCGTTGCTGTCCTTGAGACATTGGCCATTGTGGATCTTATTGCAACGAGAGCACTTGGATGCCCCATTTTCAGTGTTGCCTTGTTTCTTCTGACCGGACCCTGTCTCCTGTGATGCGGCTCCAGGTCTGGTAAATGTAGATCCATGTCCCGAAGTAGAAGGCCCTTGCTTCTTATTCTGGTTGCCTCCATGCTTCTGGTTCCCTCGCCTCTTGGCGAATTCCTCGCCACTCCTTTCTATGACTCGAGCTGTCTCCACTACATCATCATAGGTAGCCAGTCGATGGGGTACCAGTCTATCCTTGATAGCCCACCTCAATCCTTCCTCGAACTTGCGAGCCTTCAGATCCTCGGTATTGATAGCACTTGGGGCATAGCTATTATTGTACGTGAACTCCACCAATGGCAACTGATCTTCCCAACTCCCTTCAAAGTCTATGACACAGAAACGCAGTAAGTCTTCTAAAGTCTGTATCGTCCTTTCCGACTGGCCGTCGGTCTCGGGGTGATACGCAGTGCTAAGACTCAGTTCCGTGCCCATAGCTTGTTGTAGTCCCTTCTAGAATCGTGATACGAACCGGGGGTTCCTATCAGAAACAATCGATACTGGAACTCCGTGAAGTCTAACAATCTCTCTGATGTATAGCTCGGTTAGTCGCTAAAGAGATTGTGTTGTCTTGGTTGCCAGGAAGTGAGCTGTCTTAGTTAATCTGTCTACGATGACCCAGATAGAGTCACTCCCCTTGACTGTCTTTGGCAATCCTGACACAAAGTCCATCGTGATATGTTCCTACTTCCACTCAGGAATGGGCAGTGACTGCAGAAGTCCTCCAGGCTTCTGATGTTCTACCTTAATTTGCTGGCACTTGGCACATCGTGCTATGTACTCAGCTATGTGACGTTTCATCCCAGACCACCAATAAGTATCCTTAACATTGTGATACATTTTGGTGCCCCCTAGATGTAAGGCAAACTTCGAACTGTGTGCCTCATCAAGAATCTCTTTCCTGATCTCGGGCACGTTGGGTACGCAGATCCTACCCTGATAATATAATATTCCATCTCTCACTGTGTACTCAGAATCTATGCCTGTCTCAATTCCTTGAAGAAGCTTAGCCAACTTCTCATCCTGAGTCTGCTGCCCCCTGATCTTGTCCACAATCGACAAACCGACTGTGACGTTGGCACATAGTGCCTCGGAACTGGGCAGAACTATCTCTATTTCCATGTCCTCCAAGTCTCTTAGTATTTTTATCTGTGTTGTCAACAGGCAAGCTAAACTACCTGATGACTTTCTACTAAGAGCGTCAGCTACCACATTTGCCTTTCTTGGGTGGTACTATATGTTGACCTCGTAGTCTTTCAATAACTCTAACCAACGGCGTTGTCCCATATTGAGCTCCTTTTGTGTAAACAGATATTTGAGGCTCTTATGGTCGGTGAAGATTTCGCACGTGGTCCCGTATAAATAATGCCTCCATATCTTCAAGGCGAAGACAATGGCTGCTAGCTCAAGGTCGTGTGTCGGATAGTTCCCCTCGTGGGGTCTCAACTGTCGGGAAGCATAGGCTACCATTTTCCGGGCATGGTGGGCAATTAAACTTTCAAGATTGGCTTCTATTACCTATGCGGGGGCTTCGTTGGCTCGTTCCATTGGGAAGCTCACCATAGCTTGTATGGTTTACGTTTTATGGAGGGAAAGGGACTCTAGGTCTTCTCCAACTAGAACCAATCCCCCCAAGGCATCATTAATCAAGTTCAGAGTACGATTCGCAAAAGACATTGCACCATTAAAGGAATCACTCCATCTACTTCTAATAAGCTCCTTCAACATTTTTGGGGTCTGCCAAGTCGTATCATTCTAGTTCTTGTCTGTTGTTATTTGTTTTATTTTCTTCTATTTGTTTAGCTCTTAGCTTCAGTATCGGTTCCTTTTGCCAGTAGAAGTTTTTCCCTCCCTTGGCTATATTGAGGTTTGTCCTCTAGTTTGTTGTTTCCTTTCTCCTTCTGTAATATACATTTACCTTTCAAAAAGAAACTTTCAAAAGGGTTCCGTTTGGGCACTTAAGTCTTTGTTTTTGCATAAGTTGCAAATCGAGCGTGTGAATTTTGTTCCGCAAGTTTTGAGGTTCAACATTTCACGTGTGCGAGCTAGTTTGTTTGTGGATTGACATATTCCGGGCATTATGGGTGGTCAAACGGTCGAAAAGGGATAATTTTGTCACTTAATTCCCTTTTTGTTTTGCATAAGTTGCAAACTAGGAATGAATTGTGTTTCGTAAGTTTGAACACTTGTATTTTATTTGTCTTGAGGTGTGTGAGCCGTTTTGGTGATGGTTTGACCATTTCTAGGCATTTTTGGCATTCAAATGGACAAAACAAGTCATTTCGATTCTCAAGTCCCTCTTTTTGGCTTAAAATGCCAACCGAAATCAAAATTGTGTCCCACAAGTTTGAGGACTTGTATTACAGCTATAGAGAGGTGTGGGAGCTAGTTTGGTTATTATTTGACATTTTTCAGGCATTTTGGGCTGTCAAACCGCCAAAAGCGGCCGTTTTGTCACTTGAGTCCCTTCTTTTTGGCGTAAGTTGGAAAGTGGGCAGCCGAATTGTGTTTTGTAAGATTGAAGACGTGTATCATAACTTTAGAGCCGTGTGAGCTAGTTTGGTTGGCTCGTTCCTTTGGGAAGCTCACCATAGCTTGTATGGTTTACGTTTTATGGAGGGAAAGGAACTCTAGGTATTCTCCAATTAGAACCGATCCCCCCAAGGCATCATTACTCAAGTTAAGAGTACGATTCGCAAAAGACTTTGCACCATTAAAGGAATCACTCCATCTAGTTCCAACAAGCTCCTTCAACATGTTTGGGGTCTGCCAAATCATATCTTTCTAGTTCTTGTCTGTTGTTGTTTGTTTTATTTTGTTCTATTTGTTTAGCTCTTAGTTTCGGGAATGGTTCCATCTGCCAGTAGAAGTTATTCCCTCCCTTGGCACTATTGAGGTTTGTCCTCTTGTTTGTTGTGTTATTTCTTCTTCTTTAATATAGATTTACCTTTAAAAGAACAAAACAAAACATTCAAAAGGGGTCCGTTTGGGCACTTAAGTCCTTTTTTTTTTTTGCATAAGTTGCAAATCGAGCGTGTGAATTTTGTTCCGCAAGTTTTGAGTATACACATTTGAGGTGTGCGAGATAGTTTGTTTGTGGATTGATGTTTTCCGGGCATTGTGGGTGGTCAAACGGTCAAAAAGGGACAATTTTGTCCCCTAACTCCCTTTTTGTTTTGCATAAGTTCCAAGCTGGGAATGAATTGTGTTTCGTAAGTTTGAACACTTGTATTTTATTTGTCTTGAGGTGTGTGAGCCGTTTTGGTGCTGGTCTCACCATTTCTAGGCATTTTTGGCGTTCAACGGGGTAAAACAGGTTGTTTCAATTCTCAAGTCCCTGTTTCTGGCTTAACTTGCCAACCGAAATCAAAATTGTGTTCCACAAGTTTGAGGACTTGTATTACAACTATAGAGAGGTGTGGGAGCTAGTTTGGTTATTATGTGACATTTTTCGGGCATTTTGGGCTGTTAAACGGCCAAAAGCGGCTGTTTTGGCACTTGAGTCCCTTCTTTTTGGCATAAGTTGCAAAGCGGGCATCCGAATTGTGTTTTGTAAGTTTGAGGACATGTATCATAACTTTAGAGGTGTGTGAGCTAGGTTGGTTGTGGTTTGATCTTTTCCGGGCATGGTAGGAGTTTAAACTTTCAAAATTGGCTTCTATTACCTCTGCGGGGGCTACGTTGGCTCGTTCTATTGGGAAGCTCACCATATCTTGTATGGTTTACGTTTTATGGAGGGAAAGGGACTCTAGGTCTTCTCCAACTAGAACCAATCCCCCCAAGGCATCATTACTCAAGTACAGAGTACGATTCGCAAAAGACATTGCACCATTAAAGGAATCACTCCATCTAGTTCCAACAAGCTCCTTCAACATGTTTGGGGTCTGCCAAGTCGTATCTTTCTAGGTCTTGTCTGTTCTGATTTGTTTTATTTTGTTCTATTTGTTTAGCTCTTAGCTTCGGGATCCGTTCCTTTTGTCGGTAGAAGTTTTTCCCTCCCTTGGCTATACTAAGGTTTGTCCTCTAGTTTGTTGTTTCCTTTCTCCTTCTTTAATATACATTTACCTTTCAAAAAGAAACTTTCAAAAGGGTTCCATTTGGGCACTGATGAGTGCGCAAAAGTGCACTCTAAATATCCCATTATTTGATTAAAATGCTAGAAAGTGGATAGAAATGTGGGAATATACTTGATATTATTTTATTCAATTTCTATTTACAATAAGAGGTATTTGAGCATTAAATTATAAGATTTTATATCTCAAATATTGCATTATTTGTTGGCGAGAGATAGTTTGTAATTGCGCTTTTCACTTAATATTTTTGGAACTATTTTTGGCTTTTTGACAGATTCGACCATTGAGTTTCAATTGAGATTTGGATGGCGTTAAATTTTTAGAATGAGAAAACGGTCTTCATGAAGTTTTTAGAGGACGTCTTGGGCTTTTCGGAAAGGTTTGGTTTGCAAAAATCGGAGTTCGTTTGGGCCTCCAAACATTGTTTCGAAATCAGGTCTGGAAAGCTGTTCTAAATTCTGTCCATCCAGCCAACTTGAAGGAGCTGTAACTTGAGCTTCCAAAGTCCAAATCAGATGGTTCTTGAGCCTAAAATTATCTACTCATCCGGGGCTACAACGTTCGTGAAGAGCCTGAGTTAAGATTCAGTTGTTATCTCATAGAAAATGGAGCGTAAAGATGGGCGCTGCTGGACATGTGCGGCTGGAGAAGAAAAAAAAAAAGCAACTTTATGTGACTGGGATAGTTTCCAACGTAATGGACAGAATGCATAAAGTAAAGCAAGATAAGAAAAAGAAAAAATCAAAAGAAAATGGTTTGAAAAGTCAAAGGAAATGAAAAAAAGAAAGAAAAAGCCAAATGGCTTTGTACAGTTGAAGCTTATGCTCATTTGGGGCGTGAGGTGGCAGCCATTGTGTGGGGCCCTGTTGGATGCAATAGGCGTTGGGCTTGAATAAAAATAAGCTTGGCTGTGCGCACTGGCCTGCTGCGTTGCGGCTTGGGCAGTTTGGTGTTGTTGTGGGGCCCAAGTGGGCCGAATCAAAAAGAGGCTGAGGCTCAGTTCGGTGTGGCCTTGGCTAAATGGCGCGACTGAATCAAGTAAGGCTTAAGTGGGCCCAGGCCAGTGCGGAGGTGTTTTTTTTTTTAGGGCTAATTAAAGAGGAAAATATGGAGAGAACAGGGACGGCGACAGAGAGTGAACAGAGAGGGAGATTGTGCGGCTGTGCGGCGCAGAGAAGAAGAAAACGTCAGTGCAGCTACTCCATGGCTCGATTGTTCTCCGTGAAATTTATGTTATCCGTTTTATACATGGGTAACTAAATTTTCAAGTAGAGTTAGAGATGAACTTGCACCATAAATAGTTATTTTAATTTATTTTTGATTCCTGTACGTGATTTTCACTTGTTAAATTCTTTGATGATCATTCATAATTAATTGTTGGATTTTATTTTCCGAATAATTAAAGGGTTTAGTCTGTTTATAGATTCAGTCATGCTTTTTCTATCAAATGGATTCATGTTTTGATTATTTTTTGGAACAATTAGTTATTTATATTAATTCAATTCTCTGCTGCAATATTATTGGTTGGGTATATTGTCGTCGTTGGATTTTCTTAATGTGAATATTAATTTGGGGGATTTAAAAGTGTTGAATGATTTTTCACAGAGTTATTTTCAGTTTAATTTTGGTTCATAATTTTTATATCTTCCGATTGAGATATTTAGAATTTAAATTCTCAATTGAGTTAACAGTGAATTAAAAATAATTAAAATACCAGTTATGTGCAAGGGATTCCCGAAACTCTACTGTTCGTTAAATTTGAATATTTTCATCCGTTATTCAGCTTGTTTAATTTTTAGTTGCATTCAAAAATCACTTTTCTATATTTTTATTTTCTCGTTAACCGTCTAATATTTTCTTTAGTTTCAGAAATTCTGTTTATTATTCTTTTAATTTAGTCTCCCTGTGGAATCGACACTCCAAAGCTACACTACAACTACCGCGTTATTCTTTGGGCGTAATCAGGCACTTAAGTCCTTGTTTTTGCATAAGTTGCAAATCGAGCGTGTGAATTTTGTTCCGCAAGTTTTGAGGTTCAACATTTCTGGTGTGCGAGCTAGTTTGTTTGTGGATTGACATATTCCGGGCATTATGGGTGGTCAAACGGTCGAAGAGGGATAATTTTGTCACTTAATTCCCTTTTTGTTTTGCATAAGTTGCAAACTAGGAATGAATTGTGTTTCGTAAGTTTGAACTCTTGTATTTTATTTGTCTTGAGGTGTGTGAGCCGTTTTGGTGCTGGTTTGACCATTTCTATGCACTTTTGGTGTTCAACGGGACAAAATAGGTCGTTTCAATTCTCAAGTCCCTCTTTTTGGCTTAAACTGCCAACCGAAAAAAAAATTGTGTTCCACAAGTTTGAGGACTTGTATTATAGCTATAGAGAGGTGTGGGAGCTAGTTTGGTTATTATTTGACATTTTTCGGGCATTTTGGGCTGTCAAACGGCCAAAAGCGGCCGTTTTGGCACTTGAGTCCCTTCTTTTTGGCTTAAGTTGGAAAGGGGGCATCCTAATTGTGTTTTGTAAGTTTGAAGACATGTATCATAACTTTAGAGCTGTGTGAGCTAGTTTGGTTGTGGTTTGACCTTTTCCTGGCATGGTGGGCTATTAAACTTTCAAAATTGGCTTCTATTACCTATGCGGGGGGCTTCGTTGGCTCGTTCCATTGGGAAGCTCACCATAGCTTGTATGGTTTACGTTTTATGGACGGAAAGGAACTCTAGGTCTTCTCTAATTAGAACCAATCCCCCCAAGGCATCATTACTCAAGTTCAGAGTACGATTCGCAAAAGACTTTGCACCATTAAAGGAATCACTCCATCTAGTTCCAACAAGCTCCTTCAACATGTTTGGGGTCTGCCAAGTCGTATCTTTCTAGTTCTTGTCTGTTGTTGTTTGCTTTATTTTGTTTTATTTGTTTAGCTCTTAGATTCGGGATGGGTTCCTTTTGCCGGTAGAAGTTTTTCCCTCCCTTGTCTATATTGAGGTTTGTCCTCTAGTTTGGTGTTTCCTTTCTCCTTCTTTAATATACATTTACCTCTCAAAAAGAAACTTTCGAAATGGTTCCGCTTGGCCACTTAAGTCCTTGTTTTTGCATAAGCTGTAAATCGAGCTTGTGAATTTTGTTCCGTAAGTTTTGAGTATACACATTTGAGGTGTGCGAGCTAGTTTGTTTGTGGATTGACATATTCCGGGCATTATGGGTGGTCAAACAGTCGAAAAGGGATAATTTTGTCACTTAATTCCCTTTTTATTTTGCATAAGTTGCAAACTAGGAATGAATTGTGTTTCGTAAGTTTGAACACTTGTATTTTATTTGTCTTGAGGCGTGTCAGCCGTTTTGGTGCTGGTTTGACCATTTCTATGCATTTTGGCGTTCAACGGGACAAAACAGGTCATTTCGATTCTCAAGTCCCTTTTTTTGGCTTAAATTGCCAACCGAAATCAAAATTGTGTTCCACATGTTTGAGGACTTGTATAAAAGCTATAGAGAGGTGTGGGAGCAGGTTTGGTTATTATTTGACATTTTTCGGGCATTTTGGGCTGTCAAACAGCCAAAAGCGGCCGTTTTGGCACTTGAGTCCCTTCTTTTTGGCGTAAGTTGGAAAGTGGGCATCCGAATTGTGTTTTGTAAGTTGGAAGACATGTATCATAACTTTAGAGCTGTGTGAGCTAGTTTGGTTATGGTTTGACCTTTTTCGGGCATGGTGGGCTGTTAAACTTTCAAAATTGCTTCTATTACCTATGCGGGGGCTTCGTTGGCTCGTTCCATTGAGAAGCCCACCATGGCTTGTATGGTTTACATTTTATGGAGGGAAAGGAACTCTAGGTCTTCTCCAATTAGATCCAATCCCCCCAAGGCATCATTACTCAAGTACAGAGTACGATTCGCAAAAGACAGCGCATCATTAAAGAAATCAGTCCATCTAGTTCCAACTAGCTCCTTCAACATTTTTGGGGTCTGCCAAGTCGTATCTTTCTAGTTCTTGTCTGTTGTTGTTTGTTTTATTTTATGCTATTTGTTTAGCTCTTAGTTTCGGGAAGGGTTACATCTGCCGGTAGAAGTTTTCCCTCCCTTGTCTATATTGAGGTTTGTCCTCTAGTTTGTTGTTTCCTTTTTCCTTCTTTAATATACATTTACCTTTCAAAAAGAAACTTTCAAAAGGGTTCCATTTGGGAATTAAGTCCTTGTTTTTGCATAAGTTGCAAATCGAGCGTGTGAATTTTGTTTCGCAAGTTATGAGGTTGAACATTTCAGGTGTGCGAGCTAGTTTGTTTGTGGATTGACATATTCTGGGCATTATGGGTGGTCAAACGATCGAAAAGGGATAATGTTGTCACTTAATTCCCTTTTTGTTTTGCATAAGTTACAAACTAGGAATGAATTGTGTTTCGTAAGTTTGAACCCATGTATTTTTTTGTCTTGAGGTGTGTGAGCCGTTTTGGAGCTGGTTTGACCATTTTTAGGCATTTTTGGCGTTCAACGGGACAAAACAGGTCGTTTCGATTATCAAGTCCCTCTTTTTGGCTTAAATTGCCAACCGAAATCAAAATTGTGTTCCACAAGTTTGAGGACTTGTATTACAGCTATAGAGAGGTGTGGGAGCTAGTTTGGTTATTATTTGACATTTTTCGGGCATTTTTGGCTGTCAAACGGCCAAAAGCGGCACTTTTGGCACTTGAGTCCCTACTTTTTGGCATAAGTTGGAAAGGGGGCATCTGAATTGTGTTTTGTTAGTTTGAAGACATGTATCATAACTTTAGAGCTGTGTGAGCTAGTTTGGTTGTGGTTTGACTTTTGCCGGGCATGGTGGGCTATTAAACTTTCAAAATTGGCTTCTATTACCTATGCGGAGGCTTCGTTGGCTCGTTCCATTGGGCAGCTCACCATAGCTTGTATGGTTTACGTTTTATGGACGAAAAGGAACTCTAGGTCTTCTCCAATTAGAACCGATCCCCCCAAGGCATCATTACTCAAGTTCAGAGTACGATTTGCAAAAGACTTTGCACCATTAAAGGAATCACTCCATCTAGTTCCAACAAGCTCCTTCAACATGTTTGGGGTCTGCCAAGTCGTATCTTTCTAGTTCTTATCTGTTGTTGTTTGTTTTATTTTGTTCTATTTGTTTAGCTCTTAGTTTCGGGAAGGGTTCCATCTGCCGGTAGAAGTTATTCCCTCCCTTGGCTCTATTGAGGTTTGTCCTCTTGTTTGTTATGTTATTTCTTATTCTTTAATATACATTTACCTTTAAAAGAAAAACAAAACATTAAAAAGGGGTCCGTTTGGGCACTTAAGTCCTTTTTTTTTTTTGCATAAGTTGCAAATTGAGGGTGTGAATTTTGTTCTGCAAGTTTTGAGTATACACATTTGAGGTGTGCGAGATAGTTTGTTTGTGGATTGATGTTTTCCGGGCATTGTGGGTGGTCAAACGGTCAAAAAGGGACAATTTTGTCCCTTAACTCCCTTTGTGTTTTGCATAATTTGCAAACTAGGAATGAATTGTGTTTCGTAAGTTTGAACACTTCTATTTTATTTGTCTTGAGGTGTGTGAGCCATTTTGGTGCTGGTCTACCATTTCTGGGCATTTTTGGGGTTCAACGGGGCAAAACAGGTCGTTTCGATTCTCAAGTCCCTCTTTCTCGCTTAACATGCCAACCGAAATCAAAATTGTGTTCCACAAGTTTGAGGACTTGTATTACAACTATAGAGAGGTGTGGGAGCTAGTTTGGTTCTTATGTGACAGTTTTCGGGCATTTTGGGCTGTCAAACGGCCAAAAGTGGCTATTTTGGCACTTGAGTCCCTTTTTTTTGGCATAAGTTGCCAAGCAGGCATCCGAATTGTGTTTTGTAAGTTTGGGGACATGTATCATAACTTTGGAGGTGTGTGAGCTAGTTTGGTTGTGGTTTGATCTTTTCCGGGCATGGTAGGCGTTTAAACTTTCAAAATTGGGTTCTATTACCTATGCGGGGGCTTCGTTGGCTCGTTCCATTGGGAAGCTCACCATAGCTTGTATGGTTTACGTTTTATGGAGGGAAAGGGACTCTAGGTCTTCTCCAACTAGAACCAATCCCCCCAAGGCATCATTACTCAAGTTCAGAGTACGATTCGCAAAAGATATTGCACCATTAAAGGAATCACTCCATCTACTTCCAACAAGCTCCTTCAACATGTTTGGGGTCTGCCAAGTCGTATCTTTCTAGTTCTTGTCTGTTGTTATTTGTTTTATTATGTTCTATTTGTTTAGCTCTTAGCTTCGGTATCGGTTCCTTTTGCCGGTAGAAGTTTTTCCCTCCCTTGGCTATATTGAGGTTTGTCCTCTAGTTTGTTGTTTCCTTTCTCCTTCTTTAATATACATTTACCTTTCAAAAAGAAACTTTCAAAAGGGTTCCGTTTGGGCACTTAAGTCCTTGTTTTTGCATAAGTTGCAAATCGAGCGTGTGAATTTTGTTCCGCAAGTTTTGATGTAACACCGCGACTGTGATTAATTAATAATTAGTTGCTAATTATTAATTAGAACTGACGTAAAGAATAATTAAGTAGCTAATCGAGAACCTCATGATAGACCCATAAAATAACTTAAGCATATACGAAATGAGGGCTGTTGTGTCCGAATCTCATTACCAATTAATTAGGTGAAATGATGTTATTCTAACACTAAGAAAACTCGAGTTAGCGAACTACAAAAATCCCAAGGGATTAATAACCGACACTAGACCTTGGAGATTGAAGCTAACCTAAATAGGAAATGACCAAAAGAAACTGCGTCGAAAAAGAAGCAACGGAAAAGAAGATCTAACACCCCGATCCCGTGTAATTAATAATTAATTATGTAACACCCCGAACCGGTATAATTAATGACTAGAACCAAATTACTGGACGATAAAGGGAATTAATCATAATCCCGACGGTCATGATAGACCGATTAAAATAATTAAATATGTCTGGAGAGAATGGTATAATTCCCGAACCCGATTACTGATTAATTCGGTGAAATAACGTCGTTTTAACACCAACGGAATCCGAATTAGCTAACCCGGGAAATCCCGGATGATTAATAAATGACACGAAACCCCTGACATTGAAGATAACTGAAATAGAAACTGACCGGAAGAAACCGCGTCGAAAAAGGAGCTACGGAATGAAAGTTATGTAGCAAACCTTGAAAATTGAATTACTGCGCAACCAAACGTGGCCTTAACCCGAAATATGGAAAAAGACCAAAAAAATGTGGCCAAGAGGATTTGATCCCTTGACCAAATTGGGTAGAATTTGGTTTACCAAAAATTTACCAACTAGACTGGAAACATCTTTGTGTATATATGTGCAAAGATATATATTTAAACACCATTCAGATTTGGCCATTCCCCCAAAGTGGCCAATACACAAGCATGCAACACCTCAGCATTACATCATGCTATGCCATAGCCATCATGCCTATAGTTCATGATTAAGCCTCTCTTCCAACCAGATTTCATGCAATATAATCATGCATGTGGGGAGATGGAGGGTCAAGAGAAAATGTGATATATGTGTATCTCCATATATGCATGAGACCAGATCTGTATTGAGGGCATTTTGTACACTGTTTTATAGAGAGAGAAAGGGGAGAGAGAGAGAGAGAGAGAGAGAATCCTAGAGAGAGAGTGGGAGAAATACACAAGTGTGTATACATTGGAAACCATTGGAGAAGCTTAGAGGGGATCTAGAGGGTGGAACTGAAGGGCTGCACGATTGGGAGAGGACTCAAATCCAACCCTTGAAGCTTCTGCTTGAGCTCAACAGTGACGGAAGCACTGCTCGAAGGTTAGTGTTCAATTTTTTGAAATCCCCTGCTTGAATTTAACTACTGTTTTACTGCTTTTGGGGGACTGTTAATGCATGTATATTGATTAAACAAGAAAACTGGGTTGTTGTGGTCGAATTGGACCTACGAAACTGCCCCGAGCCACAAACTGTAGAAAACCGCCATTAATGACCTCAAAACTGCAGGTCTGAAACGACTGCCATGAAACTGATTTTTGACCCTTGGGACATGATCCAGACCCTTCTAGGATCCCAAAAACTGTTATCCGTGACCCTAAAACCCCAGGAAAGGCCTTCAAACCTGAACTTGCAGGTCACGGGTCCATGACCCATTTTTATCAAAAAAGGCTTTAAAACTTGTTTGAAACACATGCACTAAACCGCCATGACCTAGGGATCACAAGGAACCAAATCTCACGAGATTTGGTTGAGAAATGAAGGTGCACGACCGAGTTGCAGGTCTGTGCAATAATGGAGTGGACCGAGCTCCACCCGTGGACTCGAGGCACCAAACCGATGCCAAAATGTTGGCTTCACCTCCAGAGAACGTTTGGGATCAAATCAGTTGAAAAACCCTACATGAAACTCCACGAAAATGGAGGAAGCCGGAACTGGGAATTAGGGCAACAGTACACTGGTTGGTGAAGAAGACGACGAGTCGACTCGTCCAACACGTCCAAACCCACCGAACTGACTCACACACTTGTCGACGTATGAACTGGCCACCGCTTAATTGAAACTACACCGTTTTGGGTGTCAACTGATTTGTTTTAAAATCAAATTCTGCCCGTTTGGATGCGGGGCTAATAAATTAAAATCAAGTTTTGGGAATAAGATATCCGTGGATAAAGGGGCAATTGAGGTTAAATGGAATATGTAATTCCGGTTTTCTGAAGGGTCAGAACCGGTTGGTTTTTAAGTGTTTTGAACCGGTTCACTTGGTAAACCCTTGAACCCTGTGGGTTGAACCCCTAATTTTATGTATTTACATTTTGACCCTGAAACTTTCTGAAAATTACGGATTTGCCCCAACAGTTCTGAATATTGCACAGTGGCCCAGATTTTGGGAAAATTATACATTTAAGCCCCTGCTAAATTAATTAAATAATAAAATAATTATTTTATTATTTTATTAAATAGGTAAAATTACGATTTTACCCCTGGACATTAAAAATGTCAAACGGAGTCCAAATAAATTAAATAAATAGTGTATTTTCACTATTTCAAGCATTCTGGACTCAATGGTACAGTCCGATTTGGGAAATACAGTACCGAAATATACAGACCTGTAAGTGATAAATTACTGTACTACCCCTGATGGCACCAGACCCAAATAAAAATAAAAGACAGTCTATTTTGACTATGTCGGACACTCTGGACCCAACGGTGAGGTCCATTTTATGAACTGACGTGCCGAAAAATATGACACGTGAAATTACCAAATTACCCCTGATACTGTACGAAGCCCAAATGAAGTCCGATCGGGACGAAATTTGTAATACCCCGACCCGGGGTACGGCACAAATATCGAGGTAAGTCGATACAATAATAAAACCCGAACTGTTTTAAGTTACGTTGCATAATTAAATGGATATGTGTATATGAATATGTATGCATAATAATGTATTAGGTGATCTCATGAATACATATAAATATATATATGTGGTAAATTGGATAATATGTATATATATATGTATATCTATATATATATATAAGAAAAGTTGGTGAGGTGTCTTGGTGCTCGGGTATGCTGCCACCGCAGCAACAGGTGGCAAGGGCCACCGACTGAGGGTCGGTTAAGGGGATAAAGAAGGTAAATGAAGAGAGAAAAAAATAGAACCAGTCTTAGAGAGAGAGAGAGAGAAAACTGAAAATTGAGGTATAGCAGCTGCTTGAGAACAGGTAAACTCCTACGTCTTTGTTCTTTAAATTCATTTTGTATAATTATAGAATTGCTTACTGGAATTGTAGGATCTGAAACAAAGAAGGAAAAACAAGAAAAAAACCAAAAACTGGGTTTCGGTTGAAATGGTGACTTAAAATAGGCGAACCCAAGTGGAAAACTGAACCATAGGATGGATAGGAAAAGTCTCTAGGGACCCAACGCACTTCGAATCAGCTTAAATGGTCAAGAAATGGCCATTCTGTGGCCAGTTATCCCCTCACCGGTGCAACGCCGGAAACTGGAAATAGGTGCGTGAAACCGGTGGTGTTGGAGGTTAAAACCGGTCCTAAAAGGTTCCTTACAATGTTAGATTTCATTTGGAACGAAAACAGTAAATTTTGAACGTGAAATCGCTAAGATCCGTGAGGAAATTCGCTATTCCGGCGACCGTGGCCGGAAAACCCCACCGGAGAAGACAACCGGAGTATCGGGGGCTTCTTCGGGTCAGGATGAGATCGGGTCTGGGTCGGGTCGGGTTGAGATCCGACCGACCGCAATACAGGTCCAACACTGTGTCGTTTTGAATGTGAAATTAAAATTAATTGGGCTTGTTTGGTCACGGGTATAAGGGATTGGAATTGGGTTGGAGTTGTCCAAACCGTGGATAAAGTGAGAAAATTGGATATGTTAATCCGGTTCTCTAAATTTAACTGAACCGTTTGGTTCAGTGAAGAACCGAACCGGTTAGGGTTTCTAGTCAGTAAACCCAATGGTTCAGACCGCAACTCTGGCTAATTATATTATGACCCCAAAAGTTTTGAATAATTACACTAAGGCCCAATAGAAAAATGTACATTTTACAATATTACCCCTGACTCAAAAGTGGGTCAAACGAGGTCCAAATAAGGTAAATGATTAGTCAATTTTTATTATCTCGGATGCTCTGAGTCCAATGGTGAGGTCCGTTTCACGAGACGGAGTCCCGAAAAGTTACAACTTGTAAAAAATGACCAAAATACCCCTGCTTCATAAGTAAGTCAAATGGACTCCGATTAAATTAAAGAACTAGTGAATTTTTATTATTCCGAACCCTATGGACTCAATGGTGAAGTCTAAATTGGCATTAGAGATACTTAAGATGACGAGACGTAAGATTGATGAATAAACATTTATTCTGAAACACGTTTATTGATATATAGGGAACTTGAAGGGGAAGGGCCCACTCACGAACTTCTAAGCTAAGATTTCATTAGAGGTAAGTAGATACCCTTTCTCTTCCATGTGGTGTTATCAAGCCAAGTTCATTCTTTTACTGCCAAACTTGTACTCCTGAGCGTATCTGATGTTATTGTCTCCACAATGTGATATTGTTCTATCTGGTGGACATCGATTATTGTTGTACTATTGTTATCATGTTGAACCGTGCTTGAAATGCCTATTGTTATGTTTCCATTGAATTGATGATATTCCATTTTTATATACTCCTATGGAATCATTTATGATCATGAAATGTTTATGTATACTGGATTTGTGCTCAGTCACAACATCCATCCGATGCTTTTAAATACACTGAAGACCTTCGGGTCGAGTCCGTGAACGGACATATGGCCATACATTGGAATGCACTGAAGGGGGTAAACCGGGCCCCCAAGGACCGAGGGCGTGCTAAGCCCTGACATAGTATAAAAGCATCTCTTACATGATTGCTCAACTATGATTGTTGAATTACAATATTCTTGTGATTATCTTGTATTACGAGATATTCCTTTATTGATTTGTTGTGATCAATTATATTGGCAGTATTTTCTTGTTATTGTATTATCGTCGAGAATTTCAGAACATTGTTATGTCATTCCTACTGATTACACATTGTGATTTCACTATTCATTTGCCATCATGACAATTGTTCCCATTGGCTATCATAGCATCTTATTTTTTTATGATTGGCTATCATATTCTTATTCTTGGATTCATATTCTTTTATGATCCTCGATACCAGTGTCGGAGATCTGTATTTACTTGCTGGGCTCTTGTAGCTCATTCCACCCTACTTACCCCTTTTCAGGTAATGACACCGCAAGACCCCAATAGGAGTCTGGAAGCATAGGGGGATATTTTGAAGAATTGTATCAGACTATGTTTTAATTCTCCCATGTATTCACCACCCACGGGTGCTGGTTATGTTTAGTTTTGACTTGGTACTGTAAAACCATATGATGTAGGTTAAGACTTCCGCTGACTATTGTAGTGATAAACTTCCGTTGTTATTGTTTTAAGAATTTGGTACTTTGCATATTAGTTCTATGATACAGGAATGGAAAAAGTAGGGACGGCCTTAGGGTCGGCCCCGCGACACGAAATCCGCATAGGGTGGGTTTCGGGTCGTGACAGCTTGGTATCAGAGCTATAGGTCCGATTGTGAGTCATGGGAGATAGGACTAGAATTAGAATGGTTAGATAAAACTGACGTTTATGTTCTAGAGGCATTGATTGTTATCTTACACATTAACTGATCCTCTCATTGGTTACCTTCATTGGTTGTTCTTACAGACATGGTAAACACAAGGCAAGGTCCGTTGCCTATGGAGCGTCTGGAACAGTTGGAAAGGTTGATGCAGGGCGTCATTGAGTCGTTGCCACGGGTGCAGGCCGGTATTGATCGGCCGGTACAACTGGAACAACAGGAGCAGCCTATCAATATAGGCGGCAACATAGGTGGTCATCAGGGGAACGAGCGAGACCCTGCATACTTATATGAACGTTTTCAGAAAATGAAACCTCCGATATTTGATGGTACGGGTGGGGCCACCAAAGCTGAAGAGTGGATGTTAGAAATGAACAGGATTTATGAGATCCTGATGTGTACTGACATTCAGAAAGTGGCCTATGCCACATATATGCTCAAGGGAATGGCCCATAAGTGGTGGATAAATGAGAAGACCAGAGAACCAGGGATGAACTGGCAGAGGTTTACCGAGATCTTCTACAAGAAGTACTTTTCCCAAGAAGTACAAAACCGAAAAGTTGCTGAGTTCATGACATTGCATTAGGGGAATATGACGGTGGAGCAGTACGAGGCCACATTTACTGAATTGGCCAGGTTTGCCCCAGAGGCTATCAATAATGAGAATCGAAAAGCTCGCAAGTTTGAGGAGGGATTGAGGTGGTCCATCAAGGATAGACTGGTGCCCCATCGTCTGGCTACCTACGATGATGTGGTAGAGACAGCTCGGATCATAGAAAGGAGTGGCGAGGAATTCGCCAAGAGAAGGGGGAATCAGAAACAGGGAGGTAATCAGAATAAGAGGCAAGGGCCTTCTTCTTCCGGACTGGGACCCACATTTACTAGACCTGGAGCTGTGTCACAAGCAACAGGGTCCGGTCAGAAGAAACAGGGCAACACTAAAGAGGGTGCAATCAAATGCCCTCGTTGCGAGAAGGTCCATAAAGGCCAGTGCCTCAAGGATAGCAATATTTGTTACTACTGTGGCCAGGAAGGACATTTTGCGAGGGATTGCCCCAAGAAGGGTCAGGCCACGACAAGTGCTACGTCGGTTAAAGCGCCGGGACCTGGAGCAGCAGCACCTAGATCTCAGATCCAGAGGAGTGGGCAAGGAAGCGTCCAGCAGCAAGCAGGACGGGTTTTCTCCATCGTGCCAGGAGACATGCAGGCTACAACCTCTGTAGTCGCAGGTACTCTTTTAGTCTGCTCACAGCCTGCTCATGTTTTATTTGACACTGGATCTACACATTCATTTATATCCCCTACATATGCGGCTAGATTGAACATAGTGACAGAACCCTTAGGATATTTACTGAATGTTTCTATACCATCGGGGAAATCTTTGTTGGGAGATACCATGTATAAGAATTGTGCAATACAGATTGGGGATATACAATTGCTAGCTGACCTAATACCATTGGGAATTTGTGGGTTTGATGTTATCCTTGGAATGGACTGGCTGGCTGCCAACTACGCCACGATAGACTGTGAGGCCAAGCGAGTTCTCATACAAAATCCTCGATTTCCGATCGTTGATTTTAAAGGGACAGGGGTGGCTTCACCACCCTACTTTGTTTCCTCCATCCAGGCTAGGCGTCTGCTTCGCAAGGGATGCCACGGGTTCTTATGTAGTGTCCAAAATGTTGATTCACAGCAGCCTGAACTAGGGAAGATTCCTATTACCAGGGAATTTCCCGAGGTATTTCTGGATGATCTTCCGGGGATGCCCATAGATAGGGAGATAGAGTTTTGCATTGATATATTGCCAGGCACTACACCAATATCCAAAACCCCATATAGGATGGCACCAGCAGAATTAAAAGAGCTGAAGCTCCAGTTACAGGAATTATTGGACAAAGGTTTTATACGACCTAGTTCGTCACCATGGGGTGCACCTGTATTGTTTGTAAAGAAAAAGGATGGAACCATGAGGTTATGTATTGACTATCGTGAACTGAACAAGGTTACCGTCAAGAACAGGTATCCACTGCCTAGAATAGATGATCTGTTCGATCAGTTGAAGGGGGCTCAAGTATTCTCGAAGATTGACCTGAGATCCGGTTATCACCAGCTGAAGGTCAAGCCCGCTGATATTCAGAAGACGGCCTTTAGAACACGGTATGGACATTATGAGTTTCTTGTTATGCCATTTGGGGTGACTAATGCCCCAGCTGCATTTATGGATATGATGAACCGTGTATTCAAGCCGTACTTGGATGACTTCGTGATTGTGTTCATAGATGATATCTTGGTTTATTCTAAGAGCCAGGAAGAACACGAGGTACATCTGAGGAGAGTTCTACAGAAGCTAGAGGAGCAGAAGTTGTACGCAAAGTTGAAGAAGTGTGAGTTCTGGCTCCCTAGTATAGCCTTTCTGGGACACGTGATCAGTAAGGAAGGAATCTCTGTCGATTCAAAAAAGATTGAAGCAATTATGAATTGGCCTCAACCCACTAGCGTCACAGAAGTGCGAAGTTTCATGGGGTTAGCAGGCTACTATAGGAGATTTGTGAAAGACTTCTCCAAGATAGCTACGCCAATTACCCAACTGACTAGGAAGGGTGTTCCTTTTGATTGGACCGAGGAGCAAGAGAGAAGTTTTCAAGAATTGAAGGAACGTCTAGTTACAGCTCCTATATTAACAGTGCCGGATGGAACTGACGGGTTTGTGATTTATAGTGATGCCTCATTCAAAGGCTTGGGGTGTGTGTTGATGCAGAACGGAAAGGTGATAGCGTATGCTTCACGACAGTTGAGACCCCACGAGGGGAACTATCCGACACACGATCTCGAGCTGGCAGCTATTGTCTTCGCCTTGAAAATGTGGAGGCATTACTTGTACGGAACCACGTGTGAGATCTTTACTGACCATAAGAGCCTTAAGTATCTGTTTACACAGAAAGAGCTCAATATGAGACAGCGCCGTTGGTTGGAACTGTTAAAGGACTATGAGGTCAGCATACAATACCACCCGGGGAAAGCAAATGTGGTAGCTGATGCTCTGAGTAGAAAGTCATCAGGAAGTATGGCTTGCCTGTTAACAATACAGACAGAGATACTGAAGGACTTGGAAAGTATGGAAATAGAGGTAATTTTGCCCATCTCTGAGGCAAGATGTGCCAACGTCACAATCAGTCTATCGATTGTGGACAAGATCAAAGAGCAGCAAACTCATGATGAGAAGTTGACTAAGCTTCGTCAAGAAGCCGAGACAGGCATTGACTCCGAGTTTACTGTACAAGAGGGGATGTTGTGCTACCAGGGTAGGATCTGCGTACCCGACGTGCCCGAGCTCAAGAAAGAGATCCTGAATGAGGCACACAGTTCAAGATTCGCTTTGCATCCAGGGAGCACCAAAATGTATCACAATGTTAAAGGTACTTATTGGTGGTCTGGGATGAAGCGGGATATAGCCAAGTACATATTACAATGTGTTGAGTGCCAGCGGGTCAAGGTAGAGCACCAGAAGCCGGGAGGACTTTTGCAGTCGCTACCTATTCCTGAGTGGAAATGGGAACACATTACAATGGACTTTGTGTCAGGGTTACCAAAGACAGTAAGAGGGAATGATTCGATATGGGTGATCGTGGATAGGTTGACTAAAACAGCGCATTTCCTGGCAACTAAAACGACACAAAGCCTACAGCGACTAGCCGAGTTATACATCCGAGAGATTGTTAGACTTCATGGAATTCCAGTCTCAATTGTATCTGATAGAGATCCACGGTTTGTGTCAAGATTCTGGAGAGGTCTACAGAGTGCTATGGGTACGGAGCTGAGTTTTAGCACTGCATACCATTCTGAGACTGATGGACAGTCAGAAAGAACAATACAAACTTTAGAGGACTTGTTACGTTTCTGTGTCATAGATTTTAAAGGAAGTTGGGAAGATCAGTTGCCCTTGGTAGAATTCACATACAATAATAGCTATCAAGTTAGTATCGGTATGGCACCATATGAGGCGTTATACGGCAGGAAGTGTCGATCACCGCTGTGCTGGACAGAGGTGGGTGAAAGGAAACTCTATGGGCCAGAAATAGTAGAACAGACTACCGGGAAAATACAACTGATCAAGCAACGTTTACTAGCAACTCAAAGTCGACAGAAAAGCTATGCGAATGTTCACCGACGAGAGTTGCAGTTCACAGTGGGCGATTACGTGTTTGTGAAAATGTCGCCCATGAAGGGAGTGGTGAGGTTTGGCAAACGAGGGAAGCTAGGGCCAAGGTATATTGGACCATTCAGGATCATGGGGAGAATTGGGCCTGTAGCCTACCAACTTATCTTACCTCCGGAGTTAGCACATGTACATGACGTATTCCATGTTTCAATGTTAAGGAAATGTGTACAGAGTGAAAACCAGGTAATTAAACATGAGCCTCTAGATGTTCAGGAGGATCTGAGCTATATAGAACACCCAGTGCAGATTTTGGATCATCGAGATCCGGTTCTACGGAACAAGACTATTCCATTAGTCAAGGTACTGTGGAGGAACCATCAGATAGAAGAAGCTACCTGGGAGCGGGAAGATGACATACGCGCCAAATATCCGCAATTATTTTCATAGTCGTGTATGCTAAGTTTGGGGACAAACTTATTTTTAAGGGGGTAAGGATGTAATACCCCGACCCGGGGTACGGCACAAATATCGAGGTAAGTCGATACAATAATAAAACCCGAACTGTTTTAAGTTACGTTGCATAATTAAATGGATATGTGTATATGAATATGTATGCATAATAATGTATTAGGTGATCTCATGAATACATATAAATATATATATGTGGTAAATTGGATAATATGTATATATATATGTATATATATATATATATATAAGAAAAGTTGGTGAGGTGTCTTGGTGCTCGGGTATGCTGCCACCGCAGCAACAGGTGGCAAGGGCCACCGACTGAGGGTCGGTTAAGGGGATAAAGAAGGCAAATGAAGAGAGAAAAAAATAGAACCAGTCTTAGAGAGAGAGAGAGAGAAAACTGAAAATTGAGGTATAGCAGCTGCTTGAGAACAGGTAAACTCCTACGTCTTTGTTCTTTAAATTCATTTTGTATAATTATAGAATTGCTTACTGGAATTGTAGGATCTGAAACAAAGAAGGAAAAACAAGAAAAAAACCAAAAACTGGGTTTCGGTTGAAATGGTGACTTAAAATAGGCGAACCCAAGTGGAAAACTGAACCATAGGATGGATAGGAAAAGTCTCTAGGGACCCAACGCACTTCGAATCAGCTTAAATGGTCAAGAAATGGCCATTCTGTGGCCAGTTATCCCCTCACCGGTGCAACGCCGGAAACTGGAAATAGGTGCGTGAAACCGGTGGTGTTGGAGGTTAAAACCGGTCCTAAAAGGTTCCTTACAATGTTAGATTTCATTTGGAACGAAAACAGTAAATTTTGAACGTGAAATCGCTAAGATCCGTGAGGAAATTCGCTATTCCGGCGACCGTGGCCGGAAAACCCCACCGGAGAAGACAACCGGAGTATCGGGGGCTTCTTCGGGTCAGGATGAGATCGGGTCTGGGTCGGGTCGGGTTGAGATCCGACCGACCGCAATACAGGTCCAACACTGTGTCGTTTTGAATGTGAAATTAAAATTAATTGGGCTTGTTTGGTCACGGGTATAAGGGATTGGAATTGGGTTGGAGTTGTCCAAACCGTGGATAAAGTGAGAAAATTGGATATGTTAATCCGGTTCTCTAAATTTAACTGAACCGTTTGGTTCAGTGAAGAACCGAACCGGTTAGGGTTTCTAGTCAGTAAACCCAATGGTTCAGACCGCAACTCTGGCTAATTATATTATGACCCCAAAAGTTTTGAATAATTACACTAAGGCCCAATAGAAAAATGTACATTTTACAATATTACCCCTGACTCAAAAGTGGGTCAAACGAGGTCCAAATAAGGTAAATGATTAGTCAATTTTTATTATCTCGGATGCTCTGAGTCCAATGGTGAGGTCCGTTTCACGAGACGGAGTCCCGAAAAGTTACAACTTGTAAAAAATGACCAAAATACCCCTGCTTCATAAGTCAAATGGACTCCGATTAAATTAAAGAACTAGTGAATTTTTATTATTCCGAACCCTATGGACTCAATGGTGAAGTCTAAATTGGCATTAGAGATACTTAAGATGACGAGACGTAAGATTGATGAATAAACATTTATTCTGAAACACGTTTATTGATATATAGGGAACTTGAAGGGGAAGGGCCCACTCACGAACTTCTAAGCTAAGATTTCATTAGAGGTAAGTAGATACCCTTTCTCTTCCATGTGGTGTTATCAAGCCAAGTTCATTCTTTTACTGCCAAACTTGTACTCCTGAGCGTATCTGATGTTATTGTCTCCACAATGTGATATTGTTCTATCTGGTGGACATCGATTATTGTTGTACTATTGTTATCATGTTGAACCGTGCTTGAAATGCCTATTGTTATGTTTCCATTGAATTGATGATATTCCATTTTTATATACTCCTATGGAATCATTTATGATCATGAAATGTTTATGTATACTGGATTTGTGCTCAGTCACAACATCCATCCGATGCTTTTAAATACACTGAAGACCTTCGGGTCGAGTCCGTGAACGGACATATGGCCATACATTGGAATGCACTGAAGGGGGTAAACCGGGCCCCCAAGGACCGAGGGCGTGCTAAGCCCTGACATAGTATAAAAGCATCTCTTACATGATTGCTCAACTATGATTGTTGAATTACAATATTCTTGTGATTATCTTGTATTACGAGATATTCCTTTATTGATTTGTTGTGATCAATTATATTGGCAGTATTTTCTTGTTATTGTATTATCGTCGAGAATTTCAGAACATTGTTATGTCATTCCTACTGATTACACATTGTGATTTCACTATTCATTTGCCATCATGACAATTGTTCCCATTGGCTATCATAGCATCTTATTTTTTTATGATTGGCTATCATATTCTTATTCTTGGATTCATATTCTTTTATGATCCTCGATACCAGTGTCGGAGATCTGTATTTACTTGCTGGGCTCTTGTAGCTCATTCCACCCTACTTACCCCTTTTCAGGTAATGACACCGCAAGACCCCAATAGGAGTCTGGAAGCATAGGGGGATATTTTGAAGAATTGTATCAGACTATGTTTTAATTCTCCCATGTATTCACCACCCACGGGTGCTGGTTATGTTTAGTTTTGACTTGGTACTGTAAAACCATATGATGTAGGTTAAGACTTCCGCTGACTATTGTAGTGATAAACTTCCGTTGTTATTGTTTTAAGAATTTGGTACTTTGCATATTAGTTCTATGATACAGGAATGGAAAAAGTAGGGACGGCCTTAGGGTCGGCCCCGCGACACGAAATCCGCATAGGGTGGGTTTCGGGTCGTGACAAAATTGATACCGATAGAAGCCCAGATACTGGCGAAACTGTAAACATGATTAAATGATGATTCGGAGTCAGAATCTTACAAAACATAAAATGACCAAAATACCCCTGAGCACAGTAAGTGCAAAATATAGGTCAAATAATGGTCAAACTGATTTGATAAATTATCATAGGGATAACTGTTGTGCCACTTTGAGTCCCACATCGAATAGGAGTCGGATACTGGCGTCGCTTATAAGCCCCAGTCGTCCTCTTCCTTGCATCAGGCCTTTTCCGCCCAGGAAGAACAAAGCCGTGAGGGCTCTTAAGCCCAAAGCGGACAATATGGTGCACGCGGAGCCTACTATGTGACAGGACGAAAAAGTGCAGCATCAGTTTGGCGCCGTCTGTGGGAACGCTTGGGCCACGTGCCTCGTTCTCGTGCTCCACCAGTCCCGACTGGAGGGAGTAGCTGTTGTGCCACTTTGAGTCCCACATCGAATAGGAGTCGGATACTGGCGTCGCTTATAAGCCCCAGTCGTCCTCTTCCTTGCATCAGGCCTTTTCCGCCCAGGAAGAACAAAGCCGTGAGGGCTCTTAAGCCCAAAGCGGACAATATGGTGCACGCGGAGCCTACTATGTGACAGGACGAAAAAGTGCAGCATCAGTTTGGGTATACCATAAAAGGACAAGCCAATCAACACTTGACACGTATGACCACAGTCCGATTTATGTTCAACTAGCATGATTCTTGCTCAGCCAATGACATCCAGATCATCACATAAGGTTGGAAATGACCAACAAATATATCCAGAACTGACCACAGGGTCCAGACCATAGCTTCAGATCTCGTCACCGCCTTAGCGGATTCCGAGCAGAGAATAAGGAAGCAGTCTCCAATACGGAAACTACCGTTTATGATTATCTCCATCTACGACTCAATGCCCACAAGGAAACTGCAATCTCCGATGGCCATATCCCTATATTCATGGCGTCGAATCCTAATCAACTTAGGAAAGCTTCGGCCTATATATTAAACCCTAGAGGTACGCTTTAAAACTCATGCTCATTCTTTGACTTTCAATACAGTCTTTCAAATTCCCTTACTTACTTAAGCATCGGAGCGGCTACCTCCGGAGCCAACCCGGTGGTCCTCTGATCATCTTTCTGAGTGTTCTACAGGTCACGAAGCCCTCACGTGTTGCGAGTCAGAAAGTGCAGCATCAGTTTGGCGCCGTCTGTGGGAACGCTTGGGCCACGTGCCTCGTTCTCGTGCTCCACCAGTCCCGACTGGAGGGAGTAGCTGTTGTGCCACTTTGAGTCCCACATCGAATAGGAGTCGGATACTGGCGTCGCTTATAAGCCCCAGTCGTCCTCTTCCTTGCATCAGGCCTTTTCCGCCTAGGAAGAACAAAGCCGTGAGGGCTCTTAAGCCCAAAGCGGACAATATGGTGCACGCGGAGCCTACTATGTGACAGGACGAAAAAGTGCAGCATCAGTTTGGCGCCGTCTGTGGGAACGCTTGGGCCACGTGCCTCGTTCTCGTGCTCCACCAGTCCCGACTGGAGGGAGTAGCTGTTGTGCCACTTTGAGTCCCACATCGAATAGGAGTCGGATACTAGCGTCGCTTATAAGCCCCAGTCGTCCTCTTCCTTGCATCAGGCCTTTTCCGCCCAGGAAGAACAAAGCCGTGAGGGCTCTTAAGCCCAAAGCGGACAATATGGTGCACGCGGAGCCTACTATGTGATAGGACGAAAAAGTGCAGCATCAATAACTATGAACACTGAAGGGCTAAATAAGACTCCGAGACAGTCAATACGTAAAACGAGAAATGACCGATGTGTCCCGATGATCAAAAGCAGATACCAAACGAAGTCCAAAAGACTTAAGAATTTACATATGAGATATATGGGACATTCTGAGGACCACGACAGGGTCCGGGGTAAGAATGGCAAATTACCATTTTTCCCCTAAGGCTAAGTAAGCCCTTAACTGATAGCGATTCAAGTCTAAAAGAGTTAGAACTTCATGTATACGATATATGGGATATTCTGAGAACCACGACTGGGTCCGGGGCAAGAATGACAAAATTACCATTTTGCCCCTATGGTTAAAATAAGAACCCTAACTGATACCGATTGGAGTCTAAAAGACGTAGAACTTTATATTTAAGATATTGATATACCATAAACAGACACACCAATCAGTTTGAGACACGTGTGCCTATCAGATTAACAAATCTTGATCCTACAGAGCTCATATATTTCGGTCATACAGAACAGCTACAAGCCTTCGGGGTATTCTCATATATGTCTATCATACAGAGCAGCCATAAGCCTTCGGGGCATTCTTATTTATATATCATTCAGAACCGATGAACTCGGTCATACAGTACAGATGAAGCATTCAGGATATTCTCATGTACATCGTCCAGACCTCCTGTTCTGGACAGTATTTATTCGACACTGCATATATGGTTTCCTTAACAGCCGTTAAGCGGGGAATAAGGAAACAGCCTTCAACACGGAAACTACTATCTATGGTTATCACCATCTACGATTCAATGCTCCACAAGGTAACTGCAAATCTCTGATGATCAAATCCCGATATTCGTGGCGGCAAAACCTAATCAAAATTAGGAGAACCACGGCTTATATATTAAACCCTAGAGGTACGCTTTGGATTCTTATGCTCATTCTTTGACTTTCAATACAGTCTTTCAATTCCCTTACTTACTTAAGCATCGGAGCGGCTACCGCCGGAGCCAATCCGGTGGTCCTCTGATCATCTTTCTGAGTGTTCTACAGCTCACGGAGCCCTCACGTGTTGCGAGTCAAAAAGTGCAGCATCAGTTTGGCGCCGTCTGTGGGAACGACTAATCTCTACATGCTTTATTCGTAAACTCATCTTTTTCCCCATCGGAAAACCATGGCACCAAATCTCCGACCCCGACAGAATACTCAGAGTTCGCAAAACGCTCAGCGTCAGCCGCCTGCTCCACGCACAAGGGGACCAGCGGCCAACCCTATGCGACAAGAGATCGAAGCAATAAAACGACACAATGAATTGGTGTAGGAGCAGTTGCTAGCCATTACTAGAATGCTGGCAACGCTCACGTAGAACCAAGCGGCGGCTTCTCCTAGCCCACCGGTCAACTTCGTTGCAGGAACGCAACCCCCGGTTGCCACGGGGAATGAAGAACTTCGTGGGCAGGCCCCCACTAACCAGCCTGGGCACCCCTCAGGCATTGCTCACGCTGGCCGAGATCCACAGCCATCAACAGTCCCTGGCTGGGGAACATCCGCTTTTGTCCCCGACGTGCATTACCGGAGCACTACTCGAGCCCCAACTCCTAGGGTTTCGGGAGCACCCCCGGCACCACAGGAACCTTATCATGCAGCGCCAGTCCCACCGGTTCGGATTCCTCCTCCATCCGAAGGGCGCACTCCACCCTACTACCTTGAAGCCGAGGCTGTCAGGCAGGGTTCACAAGATGTCAGACTCAGAGACCCGCGAAGGGTAAAGGAGATTGCCGAGTCTATGGACCGGACAATCGGCTTAAGAGGACCTCAGAACCCTCCAGAGCAAGACGAACTGGCCAGGCTGCTCGGAAGACTAGCCACTCCGTTCACCCACGCCATCATGTCCGAAGAGAGGCCTAGAAAGTTCATGGTGCCCAAATTCACTCACTACGACGGATCTGGAGATCCAGGGGATCACCTATCTCATTATCAGCATACGATGGCCCTTCACGGAGCCTCAGATGCTTTCATGTGCCGAACGTTCATCACCAGCTTGAAGGGAACAGCTCTGAAGTGGTTCCACAACCTCCCTCCGAACTCCGTTGCCAGCTTTTACGAGCTCGGTAGACAGTTCTTGGATAGATTTATGACCAGCAAGAGGCTCAGAAGGGGGCCAGAATTCCTACTGAATGTTAAGCAGACCAGGGAGGAATCCCTCCGGGCCTACATTGCCCGCTTCAACACTGAGCTCACTGAGATCACGGATTGCAGCCCGAAATTCCTTGTTGCTGCCCTTACTGCCGGGCTTGTCCAAGGTGGCTTCAGAGATTCCTTGACAAAGAGCCCCCCGGCCGATATGGCAGCATTGATGGATCGGGCCAAAAAATACATCAACCTGGAAGAAGCCAACCGCTCAGCCTAGAAGGGCAAGGATCAGACTTAGAGGGATAATCCGAAGCGGGAGGACCATAAGAAGGAGGATCACAGAAAAGACTCCAACAAAAAGAGGGTCAGAAGCCCAGAGAAGAAAACAGCTCCCAGAGCTGTGTACAACTCCGCACCAAGGGAGTTCACCAACTTCACGCCTTTGAACACCACTCCGAACCAGGTACTTCGGCAGATCCGAGATCGGGAGAACCTGAGGTGGCCAGAGCCGATCAAAGGAGATCCCAGCCTGCGGGACCAAAGTAAGTATTGCAATTTCCATAAAGATCATGGGCATACTACTAACACTTGCAGGACCCTCCGATATGAGATAGAACAGCTCATAAAGAAGGGACGTCTTCGGGAGTTCGTCAAACAAGACGGAAGGCAGAACCCCCAAGAAGACAAGCCTCAGTAGCGGCCAGATCAGAGGCCCGAACAGAGGCAAGAGCAGCGAGAAGGACGAAACGAGCCTCAGAGGCAGAACAACCATGTTATCTACGTCCTCCATGCTGACTCCCCTGTTACAGGAATGTCCAACAGGGCAAGAAAAAGATATGCTCGGGAGGCCAGAACCGCCCCAAACATCTTGCAGGTCTCCAACGTCGAAAAGAGGCTCAAGCCAGGGCCACAGATCCAGTTCACCGAGCAAGATCTAGCAGGGGTACACTGCCCTCACAGTGATGCCCTTGTTACCACCCTCAGAATCGCCAACTTCGAAACTAGAAGAGTCCTAGTCGACACTGGCAGCTCAGTCAACATTCTATTCTATGAACCGTTTAAGCGGATGGGCATAGACCAGGACAGCGTCAAGCCTACCACTGCCGTAATGGCAGCTTTTGATGGCAACCTCAGCACCCCCCTGGGGAGAGTTGACCTTCCTACCACTATTGGGGAAGGTGAAGGGCAGAAGACCACCATCTCTGAATACATGGTGTTGAACATGAAGTCTCCATACAATGTCATCATCGGGAGACCCTGGTTACACCAGATAGGGGCGGTCACTTCGACCCTTCATCAGTGTCTGAAGTACGTCCACAATCAGAGCGTGCACTCGGTCCGAGGATGTCAGCCAACCTCACGAGAATGTCACGCTATTGCCCTCAAGGAGACAGCTCCAAAATAGCAATTACAGTACACTCGGGACTGTGCAGATCCGGTTTTCACTCACACTCCCGAGGTGGAAGATTGCCCATCCGGCGTTGAAGAGCCCCTGAGCCCAAGGGGACGTGATAGCCGAGCCAAGCCTGTTGGCGAGCCCATCAAGATACTGGTCAGTTCAGAAGCAGAGGGGCGTTATTTGTACATCGGCCCAGACCTTACGCCCGCCGAGCAGGAAAAGATAGTCAGGTTTCTGAAGAACAACCTCTCTATCTTTGCTTGGGAAACCAGGGACATGGAGGGAATAGATCCTAATCTGATAACTCACAAACTGATGGTAGATCCAGATCACCCCCCAGTCAGACAGAAGAGAAGACCGATCGCTCCCGAACGGCATCGGGTTATAGACGAAGAAGTCCAGAGGCTGCTGGACGCCAGGATGATACGGGAAGTTTTCTATCCTGAGTGGCTAGCCAACACTGTGCTCGTCAAGAAGAAGAACGGCAAGTGAAGAGTCTGTGTTGACTATACAGACCTCAACAAAGCATGCCCCAAGGACAGCTTTCCACTGCCGAGAATAGATCAACTGGTTGACGCCACTGCAGGGCATGAGCTTATGAGTTTCATGGACGCCTACTCTAGATACAACCAGATCCAGATGTACCCTCCAGATCAGGAAAAGACTGCCTTCATAACCGAAAGAGGACTCTACTGCTACAGAGTAATGCCTTTCGGTTTGAAGAATGCTAGAGCCACTTACCAATGGTTAGTGAACAAGATGTTCAGCCCACTGCTTGGCAGCACCATGGAGGTATACATCGACGACATGCTGGTAAAGAGCCTCCAGAAAGGCAGCCACCTCCAGCACTTAGCCCAGACCTTCGATATCCTCAGACAGCACAAGATGAAGCTCAACCCCTCGAAATGTACCTTCGGAGTTACGAAGGGAAAATTCTTGGGGTACATCGTCTCTCAAAGAGGTATCGAAGTAGATCCCACTCAGATCCAAGCCCTGATTGGACTGAAGTCACCAAAGACCAGAAAGGAGATTCAAGCACTGAACGGCAGAGTCGCCGCATTGAGCAGATTTATATCCAAGTCCACCGATCGCTGCCTACCTTTCTTTAAAGCTCTAAAGGGCAGCAAGGCTTTGCAATGGACAGAAGAATGCGAGCATTCCTTCCAAGAACTAAAGGAGTACCTAGCCTCTCCAGAGCTCCTGTCAAAACCTGTACAAGGAGAAAAGCTGCCCCTGTACCTAGCAGTCTCTGAGAACGCGATCAGTTCCGCACTAATCAGACAGGACAAAGGAGTACAGAGGCCTATATTCTACGTCAGTAGGGCACTACTTAACACGGAGAAAAGATACCCAGAAGTAGAGAAGCTGGCCTATGCCTTGGTCATATCAGCCCGGAAGCTTCGACCTTACTTCCAGGCCCATCCAATTGAGATTCCAACTGCCTATCCTCTAAAGTCAATACTGAGGAAACCCGAGGTATCAGGAAGATTGGTCAAGTGGTCTGTGGAGCTAGGGGAGTTTGACATAGCATATGTACCCCGAAACTCCATTAAAGGGCAGGTCTTAGCTGACTTTGTAGCCGAGTTCACCACGGCACTGCAGAACGAAGCACAAATCGCCGAAACTACAGGAACCTGGCTGCTGTATATTGATGGATCGTCAACCGATCAAGGATCAGGGGTAGGACTGGTACTACAGTCCCCTGATGGACTTACATCGGAAAAAGCAGTCAGCCTGGGATTTAGAGCTTCTAATAATGAAGCTGAATATGAGGCTCTAATCTTAGGGATGAAGCTTGCCTTGGAATGCGAGGCTCAGAACCTCGATGTCTTCTCTGACTCCCAACTGGTAGTAAGCCAAGTTTTGGGAGAGTTTGCCATTAAGGATGACAGGATGCTTCGGTACTCCGAACTGGTGAACCATTTAAAGCATTCTTTCCAGACTTTCACTATCCAGAAGATTGAGAGAAGTCAGAACTGCAGAGCAGATGCTCTGGCTAACATGGCCTCCCGCCTCAAGTCTGAAACAGACTCCACCGTTAAAATCTCTTTTCAGCCAGGATCCAGCATTGAGGAAGCATCAGTTGCTCAAATTGATGAACAGACCCAGAGCTGGATGACCCCAATCCTCCAGTATCTAAGATCCGGGCTCCTCCTAGAGGATAAAAACAAAGCCAGGAGAATCCGAATCAGAGCGGCTCGGTACCTGATCCTGAACAACAAACTTTACAGGAGGTCATATTCTCAACCTCTGTTAAAGTGTTTGGCTCCAGACGAGTCACAATATGTTTTGGCTGAAATTCACGAGGGAATTTGCGGAAATCACAATGGAGGCAGAACTATAGCCCACCGAGCTCTATCACAGGGCTACTACTGGCCCGGCATGCTGAAACAGGCTAAAGAATATGTTCGAAAGTGTGACAAATGTCAGAGATTCGCCTCGTACCAACACCAGCCTCAGCACGAGCTCATCCCGATTCCTAGTCCTTGGCCCTTTGCTCAATGGGGAATGGACATTGTGGGCCCGTTACCACGAGCACCTCCAAACAGGAAGTACCTCTTGGTGGCTATCGACTACTTCTCTAAATGGGCCGAAGCCGAGCCTTTAACGCATATTACAGAAAAGGAAGTCGAAAGCTTCACCTGGAAGAACATTGTCTGCAGGTTTGGCATACCACGTGTAATTATCTCGGATAATGGGACACAATTTACTGGTAAAGGCTTCAAGGCATTCTGCGAAAATCTCAACATCAGGTAGCACTTTGCCTCTCCAGGCCATCCACAAGCAAATGGGCAAGCAGAGGTCACCAACCGAACAATCCTTGATGGGTTAAAGAAAAGGTTGGAACAAGCCAAAGGGAAGTGGGCAGAAGAGCTCCCAGGAGTCCTTTGGGCCTACCGTACAACCAGAAGAACTCCCACCTCTGAAACACCCTTCTCATTAGCCTATGGGACAGAAGCAGTAATTCCGGTTGAAATCGGTATGCCAACTCTGAGGACTGAGGCCTTTGAGCAAGAATCCAATGATCAGCAGCTGATGGAGAACTTGGATTTGCTCGAAGAGAGAAGGGATCAGGCCAGCATCAGGATGGAAGCCTACCAACAAAGAATGGTCAATAATTCCAGGATAGGACTCAAGACAGTCAGCTTTCAAGTTGGAGACTTCGTCTTAAGAAGAGTCTTTCAGAACACCAAGGATCCCACCATGGGAAAGTTGTCACCAAATTGGGAAGGCCCCTACAAAGTAACGAAGGTCGTTCGACCTACCACTTACTGGCTTGAAGACATGACTGGGAAACCTGTTCCTAGGCCATGGAACGTAGAACACTTGCGGAAGTATTATCAATGAAGATTTTTTTTCTTTTACTTCCTTAAAACTGTTCATCTATTAATGCACAGGCCTCCAGAGCCTGGTCCATCTATTAATGCACAGGCTTTCAGAGCCTGGTCCATCTATTAATGCACAAGTCTTATGACTTGGTCCATCTATTAATGCACAGGCCTCCAGAGCCTGGTCCATCTATTAATGCACAGGCCTTCAGAGCCTGGTCCTTCTATTAATGCACAAGTCTTATGACTTGGTCCATCTATTAATGCACAGGCCTTCAGAGCCTGGTCCATCTATTAATGTACAGGCCTTCAGAGCCTGGTCCATCTATTAATGCACAAGTCTTATGACTTGGTCCATCTATTAATGCACAGGCCTTCAGAGCCTGGTCCATCTATTAATGCACAAGTCTTATGACTTGGTCCATCTATTAATGCACAGGCCTTCAGAGCCTGGTCCATCTATTAATGCACAGGCCTCCAGAGCCTGGTCCCTCTATTAATGCACAGGCCTTCAGAGCCTGGTCCATCTATTAATGCACAGGCCTCCAGAGCCTGGTCCCTCTATTAATGCACAGGCCTTCAGAGCCTGGTCCATCTATTAATGCACAAGTCTTATGACTTGGTCCATCTATTAATGCACAGGTCTTCAGAGCCTGGTCCATCTATTAATGCACAAGTCTTATGACTTGGTCCATATATTAATGCACAGGCCTCTAGAGCCTGGTCTATCTATTAATGCACAGGCCTTCAGAGCCTGGTCCATCTTCAACTAGCGGATTCTGTGATCCGGTCTATCCAAAGGTAGAAGTTCCGAGCATCTGTCAACTAAAGTTTCCTAGAACGGAATACCTCGGATCTGACACTTACATTATTTGACTTATCTGTCAAACAAACCAGCACCATGGTTTCAACCAAAGGTGAAGTACTTCGATTCTGGCATTTTTCTAAGTTTTTGATTTATTTTCAGAACAATCGGCAATGCATTAGAAGGTGCTTAAGTTTCAAAAGAGCACATTCACAGAAAATATCAGATCTGAGAAGAAGAAATTCAACTTTATTGATAACTCAAAAGATTTACATCAGTACCAAGACACTACTACAGAAGCTATTACAGAAGCTATTACAGAAGCTACGCTTGGCAACATAATGGCTCTTCTCCTGGGATGATAAAAGGGCACAAGATCCAAAACCTTCAAAACCGCCTTCATCGGCTCCATTTGAAAGGAAGGAACCCTGAACCCCAGTCTACATCAAGTAGTGCCCAGGCCATTTCATCATCACTATCACTGGTCCCATGACCAACCGATGATGAGGGCTCTGAGCCTCAGAAGACTTTTCGTTCTCCACCTTTGTAATCGGCATAACGCCCCAGCCAATTGAAGCAAGGGTTCCTGCCAAGTCACAAAGGGGAGGAGGCGGCCCCCGTTCATCTCCCTCAGAGCAGTTGTCACTGCCAAGTTATAAGCGGGAGGAGGCAACCCACCTTCAATCTTCTTCTTCACACCAACTGTTTCACCCCAACCACTTGGAGCAAGGGTCTCTGACAGGGCGTAAGGAAGAGGAGGCAACTCACCTTCGTCTTCATCACCAACGCTCCAGGCCTCGGTTGAATCAGGGAGGGACCACCACCAGTCGGAGAAATCTCGACTAGATATCGGAGGAAACAAGAAGACTTGTGCCTCCTTCAATCCTTCCTTGGAGACTGAAAATAGGGGAGGGTTAACTTTTGGCCACAGTTCAGTTATTCCCAACTCAAGCAAGGAATCATCCATCATCTCCGAACGAGTGGAAGAACTCCGGCAGCATATAAAAACCTCTCTTACAAACAATTCGGGGAGCAGAAGGGTTGAGCACAACCATATGCCCTCGTTTCCATATATATAGACACTGGAAGACCAAAGGCCACCCAGTTGAACCGTCACAACGGTTAAGCGAAGTGCTAGCTTCGAAATCCCAAACGGCGAAGGTGCAATAAATGCAGTATTAAACCACCTTCTCGGGAGAAACAAAAGGCAGGGCCATACACGTAATACACAGGCTTTTAATCTTTTCCATGTATGTGACGTGACGGTTTCTCCATGTCATTAACACTTACAGGACCACGTGTACAACAGAGGTCCGTCAACTATGACGTTTCTTGATTTCTAACAGATCTGGAGACAGAAGATCTGATCAACCAAACTACAACCGCAAAGATATCCACTTATTATTATGTCCCCGAATTCAGAACGGTCAGCTTTGAAATACTTCAAAACAGAAGTCTCCAATTACTGGCCTAAGGCAAGTAAAGAAGTTCGGAACACAGCTTCCTGCAGAAGAAAATCTGATCTGGTATACACTAAACTCCAGAGCAGTGTAACTTGCAACAATTATTACCATCAACTACATGTTAAGGCACTACAGAGCTACATAACTCAAAGATACGCACAATTGCTACAGAGCAATATAACCAAAGAGGCGAGCATTAACCAAAAGACTGTTCCATTAAACAAATGTATGTCTCAAGTACATTGAAAAATAACAAAATATGGATCCTAAGCCTGATCAGCAGGAACAGGATCAACGACAGGAGAAGGTTCGGCAGGTACAGTATCAACCACCTCAGTCGGTACAACCACTTCCGTGGGATCAACCGGGAGGACATCAGCCACTTCGTCCTGGTTGACCTCTGGAGGTTCAGACCTAGGCGGCACAATAAAGGAGACATCTAGATCGGGAAACTTGGCAAGAAGCCGAGAGCGGAAGTTATTAAACCCAAACGTAATGAAGTGATGGGCCATTCCTTCCAGCTTCGACCTCATCTCATCCTCATTGTCCATCAGTGCCTGCTCCACGGCTTCATCGAGCTGCCTACGGTGCTGGTACCGCAAGCCGTTCATCTCCACCTGCAACCTCCTCACCCGCTCAACGGCAAGGTTCCTCTCCGACTCCATCACAGTCAAGGAGTTCTGATACTCCTTCAACTTCTCCGCAGAGTCATGAGCCTCCGACCGAGCAGTACCCAACTGGAGTCCCAGTTCGTCCAGATTGGCCCTAAGTTGGTCGAGCTCCTCCACAGATGGAGAAACCTCCACCAAAGCAGAAAGGGTATGCAAGGTCTGCATAACACAAAGAAAACGACTCAAACACCAGTAGAAACGCTTAAAGGTAAGGAAAATATGGTCCTAACGAGCTCACCTTAACCTGAAGAGCGGTCAAGTCAGCAAGAAGCTTCCCAGACGCCTGAGGCTTAATTTTAACTGAGCCTTTGGCCCAGAACTCACTCAGAATCTTCTTGGCTCCCTGACCAGCAACGTTAGGAGCCACCGATGATGATGCCTCCTTACCCGCTCGACGAGACGAGATTGGAGGAACCACTGTGATAGGGACGGGAGCCTCTTCCTCCCTCTCAGCAGGCCCGGGAGAGGACGAAATCAGCCTCCGCTTCTTCGGAACGGGAGGGACCACTGGAGAAGAAGCCTCCCCCACCGCAGGCGGTGATGGCCCGGACTCCCACTGAGCCATCACATTATCAGCAATCTCCTCGACACTACCCCTGGCAGCCATTAATTTATTAGGGTTGACAATGGAAGAATGATCCCTAATGCTGGGCTTCAAAAGCTTCTTATACTGCTTCTGAATCGCGGGAGAGAAATCTGGTCTCTTCCACGCACTCTTAACTACAAAGCAAACACAGAAATTGATCAGTTCAACAAATTGGCAAACAAAACAGAGTCAACGCAGCCACGGAAAAGTTAAACCTCACCCCTTGGCCCAGTGGTTCGAGGGAATGTGGAAGGTTGACCCTCGAAGTTCTTGAATTCCCATCCTCCTTTAATAAAGAAGTACCATTTCTTCCAGGTCTTGTTGGAGGAGGGCACAGAAGTAAGGGGTCTGAACCCACTATCAAAAGACATGTAATAAAGGCCTTCCGCCTTTTGAAGTTTTAGATCCATATTGCTACGGATCAGGTCAAGGGACACCTCGACATTATTCATATGCCCTAATACGATAAAGCTCAACAGATGTCTCCAACTGTTAAGGTTCAGGTCTGCGGGGCACAGATCAAACCAACAAAAGAATTGTTTTATTATATCAGGAAAGGGGAGTGTAAGACCCAGTTCAAACCAGGCCAGATAGGCACAAATTTCTCCATCTCTAACATCGCCCGGGCGATCTTGAGAATCTGGGACCCTGAAAGCGACATTTTTGGGAAGTTTGAACTTTGCCCATAACTCCTTCAGCATACTTTCAGTAATTACACTCTCACCCTCTTCTTTGCGACCAGACCGACCAGAGGTCTCGCCAGCCCTGTTCGGGGGATCATCAAAAGCATCGACAATCCTGACCCCCGGACTAGAGGGAGGAACTACCATTCTATTTTCGTCAACATTCACTAATTGCATTTGAGGATCAGTCTCAGAAGGACTTCCCAAACCAGAGTGTGATTCTAAGCCAGACATGGCGAACAAGAGAAAGAGATGAAACAAACAAGAAGGAATGAAGAAGGGGACTAAAAGTCGAACCTGAAACCAAGAAAAAGTTATGAACACCGGGGATCCTCCAAAACTTCAAGATATGTCGAATGGCGGTCTAGAACTGTAGAAGTAAATGCAGAAGAAAGGTATGAAAGGCTTTTCCCTCTCTCTATATACACATTCGAAATATGAGCCTTCCAAGACGAGCCGACACAACGGTTGAAAGTAATGATGAGTTCTCGAGTATCGGCTGCGCAATAAATGACGCGTTAAACCGGCGTCTTGAGAAATGGGAAGGCAAAACGTATGACTCTTCACAAAACCCTCAACCCTAGTTAAAACCCTAGCTTTTGACAAGGGCTCGGGGGGGGAGTAGCTGATATACCATAAACAGACACACCAATCAGTTTGAGACACGTGTGCCTATCAGATTAACAAATCTCGATCCTACAGAGCTCATATATTTCGGTCATACAGAACAGCTACAAGCCTTCGGGGTATTCTCATATATGTCTATCATACAGAGCAGCCATAAGCCTTCGGGGCATTCTTATTTATATATCATTCAGAACCGATGAACTCGGTCATACAGTACAGATGAAGCATTCAGGATATTCTCATGTACATCGTCCAGACCTCCTGTTCTGGACAGTATTTATTCGACACTGCATATATGGTTTCCTTAACAGCCGTTAAGCGGGGAATAAGGAAACAACCTTCAACACGGAAACTACTATCTATGGTTATCTCCATCTACGATTCAATGCTCCACAAGGTAACTGCAAATCTCTGATGATCAAATCCCGATATTCGTGGCGGCAAAACCTAATCAAAATTAGGAGAACCACGGCTTATATATTAAACCCTAGAGGTACGCTTTGGATTCTTATGCTCATTCTTTGACTTTCAATACAGTCTTTCAATTCCCTTACTTACTTAAGCATCGGAGCGGCTACCGCCGGAGCCAATCCGGTGGTCCTCTGATCATCTTTCTGAGTGTTCTACAGGTCACGGAGCCCTCACGTGTTGCGAGTCAAAAAGTGCAGCATCAGATATAAAGACTATCTTGAGGGCCTTGGCAGGGCCCAGGGCAAGAGTGATAAAATGACCGTTTTGCCCTTAAGGTTGAAAAAGTAACTGACTGATAACGAATGAAGTCTAAATGACTTGGGTTATAATCCTGATGACTACTAAGCCTAATTTAAGAATAAAATAGCCCCGGATGAAACCCGATGAGAGGGCGATAGGCTACTAGGTTATCTTAGGTAATCCGATAGACACCTAAGATGACGAATAAGACCTGAATGGATAAATTCTGATCTGTCTGTAATTGATGATGATTGTTCAGGATATACATGGTGATGCCTGACGTACTTGGAGGTTATCAGATTGTTGTGCAAGGAGATAACCGTAACAGTTTGTGAGTAACTTGGAACTTCTGGCTTGGTGTATAAGTACACCGTCTAGTTACTGTATTTTGATTCACTGTACTGTTTTATCTGCCATACTGTTTAAATGCATGTTTTTAAATGCATACTCTTTTATAATGTATTACACGTGACATGATTTTGTACTGTCCTGCTCTCCTGTTCAGTTCGGGTCTGTCCTGTTGTAACGGCCTGATCCACATGGCATGATATTGTCTGCTTTGGGCTTAGGTCCCCTCACGGTTTTGTTCTTGGCAGTGGGCTTGCCCCACCCCAAAAGGCCTCATACCATTGGAGAGCAGCATCCTTACTTATGAATACCTTCACCCTTCCTTCCCCAGGCGATGTGGGATACCTCTCCCCTCCTTTGGATCGCTGTCTGCAGCGAGGTTCTGGTTCCTCACACTTCTGGCTGGGTCAGGCACTGATACCATCTCAGCAGAAAACAGTAACAAATAATCGAGCAGAAGTCTACGAAATTGAAGAAATAAAACCCAGAAATTTAGGGCTATAGTAGGGGTGAAACGGTGGGGAAGACGATGTACAGTCGGGTCACGGGTCGGGTCCTGACCCGATGTTTGAATAAAGGGTTCGGGTTACCCGGAACTACGTCGTTTAACTAAGTGATATTTAAAATTCAAATTTAGGGCTGACGTCATCATGACGTCAGCACTACGTGTCAAACCGGCTGGTCCAATTAACATTGGACCGGTTCAGTTGAAACAGAACTGAACCGGTTGGTCCAGACCGACAGTTTGTATAATCACCCTTTGACCCCAGAACTTTTATGAAATTCCACTGTGGCCCATTTTAAAATAAATTAATATTAAATTAATAATATTTAAATAATAAAAATTAAGAAATTGCCCCTAGTCCTCAAACAAGTCAAACGGAGTCCGAATAAAGTAAACGAATAGTGGATTTTGACTATTTTGGACGTTCCGGACTCAATGGTGTGATCCGTTTTACGAGACGAGACTCCAAAAAATTAGGACACGTTAAAGTACAAATTACCAAATTGCCCCTAATGCAGCCGATGTCCAAATAAGGCAAGTTATTAGTGTATTCTTATTATCTTGGGCTTTCTGAGATCAACAGTAGGGTCCGATTCACAAGACGGGACTCCGAAAAATACGACGCGCGAAATCACCAAACTACCCCTAAGGTACCCGAAGCCCAAATGAAACTAAAAGATAGTCTATTTTGACTATGTCGGACATTCCAAACCCAACGGTGAAGTCCATAACACCAAAATAGGTACTGAAAATTTAGTCACGTGAAAAATAAAACTCATCAAGTCACCACGAGTTGACTAGTAAGACCAATCCTAGGAAGTTAGAATACGTCAGGCCTAAAATTAAATGAAAGAGCATGAATAGGTAACGATTTAAGGTAAATGTGAAGTTAACGAGTTCTTTATAATTTTCTTAGGAAATACAAAGGAAAGGGAAAAGCCCACCAGTAGTGCAAACCCGGGGAATCAAGGTGAGTAACCTCACATTTGAAGTGGAGATTTAATTCCACGGATTTGAATGATGTTTTAAATATCAAATTCTGTCTTTACACAATTCCGTTTTAAATATTCTGTTACGACATGCTTCCTGAATAATTTACTACTGTTCCTTGAGATATACTTCAGCATGTTTAAAATTCTGATTTCAAATGTTATTATATATCCTGAATTTACATGTTTCACGTATTTCAATACCCTATCATGAGATTATGAACTGTATGTTTTGAATGCTTTTAAATGCATCCACACGAAGGAATTATGGGTTAAATGCTTTTAAATGCAAGATAAATTGTGCATAAGCACCACGGATTTCTATCGGGTTTCTTAGGAACCCAACTACGATACGAATAAATGCCAGGTAGCAGGATCAAATCCCCCAGGCATATGAGATATCTCCACGAAAAGTAAAATGGAAATCTGGTTCGAAACGGATTCTGTTAATGAAAGTGATAAGGTGTGTGTTGAAAATGGAAGCAGGCTTTTTCCTCATTTTCACCATGCATATTTATATGATTTGAAATTCATATACTTTATTTCGAAAGTACAAGTTAGCTTGAATACTTTAATGGGAAAGTACCCATTCCCGAACCTCTACCACAAATTCCAAGAGTTAAAGTAGATAGGGCTGAAATAGTTCGTGGGATGATGGAATTTATGAAACAAGGTTCAGCAAGCTAACCAGGACAAAGCCCAGTCTCATTCTCAGATGAGTGAGACTAGAGTCACATCAACCATGAGAGAGTTTCAAAGGTTGAATCCTCATAAGTTCTCAAGAGAGGACCCGATCCGTTTGTTACGGATGATTGGTTGAGGCATGTTTCTAGACATTTAAACACAGCCTGTATCTAGGAGGATGATCTCTAGATTGATTATGCTAGCCTTTTGTTTTAGGGGTGAGCCTTAACTTAGTGGCAATCAGTAGGGCCTACTGTGGTTGAGTGTGGGATGTCTTCACCAAGGCTTTTATAGACAAGTTCTTTCCTGTCGCGATTAATGATTCACTACGACCGGAGTTTCCCTATCTTTACTAGGGTGACATGACCGTATCCGAGGACGATACTTATTTTTCTTGTCTAGCCCGATTTGCTCTAGGGGTTGTTGATAATGAGGTTGAAGAATCTTGTACTTTTAAACTTGGGCTCCAGTCTTCCATTCGGAATAGGATAATTCCTCTCAAGATTCGGCTATTCTTAGAGCTTTATGATAAAGCCTTGTTAATTGAGGTCGACTTGGAGGACACGAAAAGGATCTATGACTCGAGGTATCCAATTCGAGGTTCAGGTTCTTATCCCGATAGAGGGGATAAGAAGAGATAGAAAGAGGGAGTCCCTCACTCACAAGAGCAAACACATACTTCTTACTGGCCATCTTATTTATCATTCTCCACACCTACGAGAGGTACACAGGGAAATTTGATTTGCTATGAGTGCCAACAGCTAAGGTATCGCAAAGTAGATTGCTCATAAAGGAGACAGACGTAGTCCTAGGGACGAGGACAATAAAGAGGTAGGGGCCCAGGACTTTCACATAGTGTGGGCCAGACATAGACTCAAGGGCAGGGTAAGACCCCTATTTGCTATCAATGTGGTCAATTGGGACACATTGCTAGAGTTTGCACCGTACCTCAGCCTCAAGAGACTAAGGTTTTTTTAGGTTATCACCTGGGTCATTCTTCACAGACCCATTAGACTGGACAACATTTCCTTCCACCACTTCCACCTCTTCCTCCAGTTCCTACTTTCTTAACTCAAAGTTCCAGGCCAGCCCAAGGGCTTTCATCTGCTGCAACCAGACCATAAACTACACATCAGGGCATGACACACTAGGACCTATCTCCAAGCTAGACACAAGGGAGAGTCTATACAGTTACTCTAGTTAACTCATCTGCTGGTCCCTCAGTTGTGCGAGGTACCATTCTAGTATTCAATTTGTGGGAAAATGTCTTGATTGACATGAGTGAATCTCATTCATTTATTTCTTCATCTTTTACACATACTCTAGGGTTAGACATGGACATTCTAGATCGTCCTCTTTAGGTAAAGACTCTAATGGGAGGTAGGGTTTTACTTAGATGAATTTTTCATTCTTGCGAGTTAGAGGTGGCCAATCATTGCTTCATCTTTGATTTCATTGTGTTATATATGACTAAGTTCGATCTTATTTTGGGTGTGGATTAGTTGTCAACTTATCGGGCGACCATTGACTGTTATCAACGGAGGGTAACTATCTATACTTTTAAAAGAAACTTTTTTTTATTTCTTAAGTGATCGTAGTGACCTCACTACTCCACGCTAGTGGGACTCACGCAATTTGGGCGAGCTTAGGTATATGTTCTTGAGTTGGGTAGTAAACAATGTTTGTAGAAGGCATGGGGAGCTACCCCTAGTAGTGAAAGAGTTCCCAGATGTGTTCTTAGATGATTTATATGAGTTACCACCACATTGAGAAATAGTGTTCCCCATTGAGTTATTATTGGGTACTGTAGCGATCTCCATGGCACCTTACCGCATGGCACCTATGGAGTTGAGGGAGCTAAAGGTACAACTTGAGCAATTGTTGAATAAAGGATTTATACATCCTAGTACATCACTATAGGGAGCATCAGCCCTTTTTGCTAAAAAGGGTGATGGACCACTTTGCCTTTGTATTGACTACCGTAAACTTAATCAAGTGACTGTGTAAATAAGTACTTGTTGCCATGTATTGATGACTTGTTTAATCAATCGAGGAGATCCACTGTTTTTTCCAAGATTGATTTGAGATCTGGCTATCATCAGTTGAGGATCAAGGAAGAAGATATTCCAAAAATCACTTTCCACATACAGTACGACCATTATGAGTATTTAGTCATGCCATTTGCATTGACTAATGCTCCAGTTGTTTTCATAGACCTCATGAATCGTGTTTTCTGCCAATACCTTAACACCTTTATCATTGTCTTTGTGGACAACATTCTTATCTACTCACCGTCCAAGGAGAAACACGGGGAATATTTTTCCATTATTTTGTAAAATTTGCAAGAACATCAATTGTATGCAAAATTTGAGAAATGTGGCTTTTGGTTAATGAAAGTAAAGTTTCTTGGGCATGTTGTTTCACAACAAAAAGTATCCGTGGGTCCTTTAAAGATTGAAGTTGTCACGACATGGGAAAAGTCGACAAATGTATTTGAGATTCATAGTTTCTTGGGCTTGGCTGGATACAACCATAGGTTTGTTGAGAGATTTTCATGTTTGGCTACGCTTGTGACAAGGCTCACTAAGAAGAGAGTTCAATCAATTTGTAAGGGATGATGCTTGCAAGCTTTCCTTTCAAGAATTGAATACTTGTCTTACCACGACACCATTCCTTACTATTCCCGAGTGCAGAGAGAAATATTCTATTTATTGTGATACTTCACGGGAAAGGTTAGGTTGTATCCTTATGTAGAACGGAAATGTGGTAGCATATAGATCATGACAGTGGAAACCTCATGAGAGGAATTACTTGACACATGATTTGGAGTTAGCCACCATTTTCTTCGCATTAAAAATTTAGCAACATTATCTTTATGGTGAAATGTTGTAGCTGATGCACTTAGTAGAAGATCTCGAGGAAATTTGACTAGTATACTCATTTGAGAGCGGGAAATGCTAAAGGCAACATTGGAGTATTACCTATGTCTTGAGGAGGCCAAGGGGACCGTTATGTTATTCTCTATCGTTGCGCACCCTAGCTTGCTACTTCGAGTACTTGATGCACAGTTGTAGGATTTTGAGGTGGAGGCCATTTGCACTCGCATTTCCAGTGGGGACACAGTCGAGAGTTAGACAATTTACATCGACCATGGCTTAAGGTCTCAAGGACGAGTCTATGTTCCACAACCTTATCGCAAAGAAGTTATACGAGAGTTCCATCATTCTAGGATGGCAGTTCATCCATGAGGCACGAAGATGTACCATAATCTTTGTAGAAAATATTGGTAGAAAGGCATGAAGGTTGACGTGGCAAGATTTATTAGTAGATGCTTGACGTGTCAATAGGTTAAGGTCGAACACTAGCGACCCGCAGGATTGCTTCAACCACTTCTAGTTTTTGAGTAGAAGTGGAAACACATTACAATAGACTTTGTAATTTTTTCCTAAATTATAAATTATAAAATAATAATAATGTAAAATTTTATTAAAAAACTAAATTTGTGAAATGAAAAGACTAAAATGGGTTTAGAAATAAAAATAAGGAAAAAAAATAAGGAGGGGCAAAAAAGGGGATTCACATTTTATCTTACTTTTGGCTTATAAAGCCAAAATCCCTACACACTTAAAACACACACCAAAAACACACACATTTACGTGAAAAAGTGAGAGAAAGAGAGAAAAATAGAAAGAGAAGAAGAGAGGGAAGGCTAGGGTTTGAAGATCTTTGGAGAAGTGGAGTTTTTCTTAGGAAATTGAAGAAGCACAAAGCCTCCTTACATACAAATCTCAACTTAGAAACAAGAAATTTGAAAAATCCATCAAGATTCAACAAGGGAAAAGTTGGGGTTTCTATCACAGCTTGAAGAAATTAAGGTAGGAAATTTCTAAACCTAGGTATAGGAGATGTGTAGTTAGGTTCATTACATGTCTATCTCATCTATTGCCATTAGATTGCCCATGTATGCATTTTTGGGCATATATGGCATGTACATTGAAATTCTATGAAATTGGTGTATTCCTACCATGAGATAGTTTGTTTTGATCTAGTCTAACTATTAAATGCACTCCTAATTATTTACGAAAAGAATTGTTTGCTGGAATTATGAAATGAGTTTATATGCTTTATACTTGATATTGTAAATGGCATATAAGGTGTTTGTAAAATTGCTTAAATGAATCATTGATGTGAAATGATGAAAGTTTGATGAAGTCACTTGAATGTTGAACCCTCATGATGAATATATGACGAATTGTAAACATAAATGTGAATGTTAAGCCCTTTGAAAATGTGAGAATAAATACTTGAAAACTGATGAACATGGGGCTAGGATTAGGCATGTCAATTGTGTGACTTTGAGCATGGTGAGATTGCCCTTACCTAGAGTTTTGATTGGTGTTCGGGATGGTTTCTCCCTTTAGCTTGCGAGCTGTAAACTCGCGCAGGTGGTTGTATGTCTCTATCGTGTCACGACCCGAAACCCACCCTAAGCGGATTATCGGATCGCGATCGCCGCCCCGAGACCCGAGGGCCCCGAGACAAGGCTCGCATATGCAGCGGTATCGAATAGATGTGCAACATACGTTTTGCGGAAGCGTGAAAAACTTTTTCTTTTCTTTTATCATTTTTAAATTATGCACATCCGTTCGGTACTGCCGTTCCATACATAGCATACATGGTTACACATTCAGAGTATAACTAAAAACTTAAAGACTTCATACATTCATACTATACATAACCGATTTGCCCAGAGGGCTTATTACATTACCTTACTATGTCTACTAATATAAAAGTACTATTAGAGTTTACAGACTTATCAAAAGAAACTAATTAACCATGTTCTCCCAAAATCAGCAGACTTGTCATCATCGTCCTTAAATCCAAACTGCTGCTATTTACCTGAAAGGGGGGGTCCGAACAAAGTCCGGGTAAGCTAATCTAAGCTTGTGAGCAATTCCAGTATTCGTCATGGTGTTTTTCAATTGGCAGCGGTTTAGTACATAAGAGTTCGTAAAATAGTCACCGCCAATTGTTCATATGATTGAATACAAGATATATGCATTCCTTAAAACATGTAGCTGTGAAGTATTTAAAACATTCAAGCTAAACTTATACATGTGAACTTTAAAACATATAACATATCATGTATTTCTTAATTAGAGTATATAAAACTCAACATATGCATAATGAAAATGAGAGTAAAAACTTGCTTCCATTTTCAAATCATTTGTCATCTTATCACTTCCATTAGTGGAATCCGTTTCGAACCGGAGTCCCATATTACTTATCTATGGAGATATCTCATTTGCCTGGGGGATTAGATCCTGCTACCGGGCATTTCACATGACAGGTCAATGAGTTACAATAAGAACCCAAAATACTGACTATGTGGGTTTTTGACAGGTCAATGGGATCCGAAGAAACCCAAAATACTGCCTGTGTGCTTATGCACCATTATCTTATAAAACATTTTTCATGTGACTTGTCTCATAGATACTTTTCATAAATTCGTAAATAACATTCGTATACTTGAAATAAACAAATTCAGAATATTTAACAATAATTGCATTTTAACTAGACATGCTAAAAAGTATTTGAAGGAAAAACTGTTGCAGAAACCAATCACTAAGCATGTCACAATGAATTTCTAAAATAGAACAATTAAAAACTGAATCATGTAAATACTGAATTTGAAACTTCAAATACTTCATATCTTATACTTAAAACCCTTTTTAAATCATGGAGTCAAATTTCCAATTCAAACACAGGGTTACTCACCTTGTACTTTTAGTCTTGCTCTATTTGGGTGCTTTGCCCCTGGCTTCCTTTAACCTTTGAAGCCATTACTGCAATGTTTCCGTATCTTCCCGTTTCTTAAGTTGTTTAGCTGCTAATTGCTCCTTTGTTATTGTCTTGTAAATAAAGGGGCTTACGCAGCATACTTCATTTGTTTTAGAAATTCGGATACGATTTTGAATCAGCTGAAGTTGTCTTTCTAGCTGTTCCCGGAAAGCTTGCTGTCTTGGGTCACTTGCCAATTGGGCCCTTGTCTTCATAGGAGTGACTTCCTTTTCTTGGCTCATTTTGTGTTTAATTAATTATCTGTTTAAAACACAATTTATCATGTCAAGAAAAATAGATTTCTACAATCATACTCTTCTGGGAGTTCCATTAACTTTAATTTAAAGTTATTTACTTAACATGTTTACGTGTCTTGTCTTATCGTATTTCATTTCTCGTATTTGCCTCAGTTTAGTTCTTTGGCAACATTTCAGTTCATAGTCATCTAACAGATGCTATTCATCAAATTTTATGTCTTTTTATTTTAGACATTTCTTTAGGTCGAATAGACTCTACCATTGAGTCCGGAGTGTTTAAGAAAGTCGGTTTAGACCTTTTCTGATTTCATTTTGGCTTTAGGGGTACCAGGGGTATTTTTGTCATTTTACCCTCCTTACGTGTCTTTATTTTTCGGGACCCCGTCTCATGTCGTGGACCTCACCAATGGGCTTAGGGGGTCCAAGATAGTAAGGTTACATATATAACTTGTAATTTTTGGACAACGGGCCATTTTGGAGTAATTAATTTAATTAATCAAATTTAATTAAATTAATTATAACATGTAATATATATATTATTAATGGGGAAAAGAGAATAGGTTGAATAGGATGGCACGCTGGCCAGCGTGCCATCTCCCTCCCCATACATCACAGGATCGAGTCCCACCAGGTGCGGCTGCACCTTTTTTATTTCCGTAATATATACCTTATAATATATATATATATCGTGTTTATAAATGGACACATGTGAGCGCGTGGCCGAGTGGAAAGGAGAAGACTTCCCACGCGCGAGGGTTAGGGATCGAAACCCCTTAGCCACGATTTGCTTCCTTTCTCTTATTTTTTTACAACACGGTTTATATATAACCGTATACGCCCCTAAACGGCGCCGTTCCAATAACTCGGTGGCAAGCCCTAAGGCTGCCACCTGTCCCGAGTTCACCCACCGTTTTAAACGGTGCACGAGTCGACTCGGTCGTCTTCCCCGAGCGACCGACTGGAAACCCTAATGCCCGATTTCCTTTTTCTCCTATTTCGTGACGTTTTACTCTTCCAAGCTCGACTGTTTTTGTCCCAATTTATCCCTAAGGTTTATACAAATCGATTGGCATTCATTTTGAGCTTTAAAACTCCTTCATCTATTCGGTTTTTGGCATGATAGCTGAACCTGTAATAGCCTCGGTTCACACTCGTTTCTTGACCATTTTTTATAAGGTTTGGATTGTTGTGATCTCCTCTTCATGGAGATCAAGTTTTCATTTAAATAAACGGCTTAAATCATGAGTTTAGAGGTTTGGGGTGTAGACCCGAAACCTGCAACTTGACATTTGAGGGCCTTTGTTCATGCTTTTTGGTCGCGGTCACACGTTTTTAACATGTTTGTGTGGTCTAAAAGAGGTCCCTATACACCAAACCAAATTTGGTTTCCCTTCGATCAGACCTGCTTGAGCAAGGTCCATCCATGGCCGTGGCTTATGGGTCATGCAACCTTAGGTGTTCTTAAGCTAGATTTTCATGCTTGTTACGGTTTGACGTGTTCTAAACATCATATATTCAAAATGAAAGCTTTAAATCAGTTCATATGTAGAGAAATTCTAGAGAGGGAATTTTGACAGTTTTGAACACTCTCACCTTTTTGGTTGATTTTCCTCCTCTTTCTTGCCTTAATCCTTCTTCTCTTCTCTTCAGTTATTGTTCTTTTGGTTTCTTTAGCAAGAAGAAAGCATGATTTACATGCTTAGCCTTTATAGAGAAGTGACCGACTCTTCTCACTCCTCCCACCTCTTTCTCTCTCTCTACAGCTATCTTTCTCTCTCTCTACATTCTGAATTCTAGCCCTACATAGACTTCCCATCTCATAATTTCAGCCTTCTCTCTTTCCTACTTTGCATTAATTTCCCATAGATATTTATACATATTATATACATATATATATATATATACACATATATATACAAGACACACACACACACTTGCCGACACACACACACACATTCACATTGTTCACCTCTTCACTTTTCATCTTTTTCATATTTCATTTATTTAATATATATATATATATTTATACATTTACATACATTTAATTAATACATATATATATATATATCAAGTCTTATAATTAATTAATTAATGTAATAATCAATTAATTATATATATATGATTTTCTTCCCTCGTAGTACGTGTCATGTGACCCGGTATCCCGGGTCGGGATATTACATATCGGGTTAGTAGTCCATAAAGCACACAAGGCTTACTAGGGACTGACTATGAATAAGTCCGGGGATTAAGACTTGAGAGATGAAATGGAAACTTTGAATAATTGAAAGAGCTCAAATGGAATGAAACCTTAAAGTTTGGAATAATATACATTGTTCTCTTTGATAATGCTTCTTTATAATGCTTATATGCTTTAGTACATGTAAACTTGGCTATTGGTTTGAATCCTTATTGTTGATGATGCATGCTTAATGAACACTTGATTGCCACTAAACGTGCACAAGAATACACGTGCCACCACATTTTCTTACCTCCGTTTAGATATTTCTTATTGGGGTTTTTGTACTGACTGCAACTAGATGCATGAGCAAGCAAAGAAACAACCGTAGTTTGAAGAATCATTTGATGCTACTTTTGGAAGACCTCATTTTGTATACTTAAAAGACCCCTTTTATGTGGAGGCTTGTAATGACTTTCATTTTTTTAATACAATTGGATATGTATATACTTGTGGTAGGTCATGTTTTTGGGTAATCCTTGAATGACTATTGTAAGCTATTTTGGAAAAATCACCATTTTTATATATTTGACTACCATGAACTTTTTGGAAGATTGTTAATTGTGTGTTCATTTGGAATAGACCATGTGAATTTTATCTAGAATAGGTATGAACTCTAAAGATGTTGTTGATGTAATTTTGGTAAGGCATTTGACCATTTTTTTATTCTTTTTTGGATTTATAGAACATGAAACTTACATTTGAGGTTTAGGTGTTATTTCTATATGAATGGAAATGGTTGTGGGATGATTAATGAATGAGTAGATTATGTTATGGTTGTTAGATGAATTGAGAATAAATGATTTTTGCTCTTGAGAATTAGGTTGAACCAATAAAAAAAGGCGAAACAAGACAAGTTTTCAAAACGGGCCAAAGTAGGGGCTCTATGCTTGATCGGCACCTGTGTGTTCCGATTGGCACTAGAAGGTTGAAAAACCCACTCTCAATTCATTAATCGACACTCAGAAAGGGCCTTGACCACTTCTTCTTCCATTTTTTCAGTTTAGCTTCCAAACTGACTTTTCGACACCCTATTTATAAAAGCTATGTCTTCTTTCCCACCTCTGCACCCTTCTTGAGAAAATTTTCACTTCCTTCCAAGAAAACTCTGATTGATATCGACATAATCTGTACTAGGAAAACAAAGACAAACAAGCTACTTGTCATTCAATGTGTAATAATTATTGAAACCACAAAAAAATTTCATTTCACATGGATTGTTAAATGTTTCCCACCCCGTTGATATTTTGAGATCACCATTTCCACTATAGGTATGAGAATACAATTGGAAAACTTCGTCAAAATCAAGTTTTGCACGATATATAACTGGGTTATCGTCGTTGGCTGACATTTGTGGCGATGGGGACAGGGTCTCAATTATGTCCATGTTAGTGTCATTTAGTATAGCTAGAGTGCCTGTATAACTGGGATAAAAGTGAAGCTTTAAGGTTGTCCAAAAATAAGTTTGAGAGGTCTAGTAAGAATCTTCTAGGGTGTCTTCAATATTTACTAGGTATAGAACAAGGTTCCCATCAAGCTGCATCTTAAGATGAAACTGTCCAATTGAGTGGTTAGTGTTTGATAAACTAGATAACAACTCACTTCTACATGAGAGGTTCTGACCTCCTAGTATGGTGTTAGTAAGACAGTCAAAACTTTCCCAGATGACTTGAGAATCCTGCTTGTATAGAACGAAATTTCCAGAATCAAGCATAGAAGTAAAGGCAACAGAATTTATTGCATTCACTATGAGTTTATTTTCTCCTTGCTCAATTCTTGGAATAAGTTTACCATCCTTTGTAATCTCCAACTTCATAGCAGAGGTTAACGGTGGATCATCTCGACTTGCAGTCCACACAATCGTCTTATTTGGTTTACCCACCAACCAAATCCCAACAACAAAGTCGCTACCACAAGGGTAGAACCAAAATGCAAATTGGCCGAAAAAAGAAGGCCATCAAACGGGGGGAGTTGCGGGAAAGATTGAAGAGCCTAAGCTTATATTGCTTTCATTAGCTTCCCCAATTACATAGAATAGAAACTGAGTGAGAAAATAGCAAGCATAAAGGCCATGATAGTGGAGGAAATTATTAATGAGACTTTTAGTGGTTAAAGTTTTTGTGAGTGTAGGTACCGAAAAAATCTAGACACAGCTTTTAAAGTCCGCTCCCTCAAAGTGGGAGAGGAACACGCGCTCTTTTCAGATTGGGGTGTACATGAATACACAAAAGAGTCTACAGCTTATTTTAGGTTAAATAACAACCAAACCTGATACAACCTATAAAGAATACATGTAAAAGGAATAGCAAAGAAAAATTGAAATTAGATTGCTTTGATCTGATTTACATTCTAAATCCCTTGACATAGGTTAAAATAAAGTAAAGCAAAATTATTCTACAATGAATTAAAGAAAACTGAACCCAGAAGCTAAGGTACGAGATGGGAAGGGGTTAGGCACCCATCCCACCCAATTCGAATGGACTAGGCCTCAAGTGTTCATCTATAAGGCTTAATATTCCATGACAAAAATAAGATGATGATAGAGTATAATGATAGTAATGACATAAATGAAAGAATACAACTAACAAATAAGTAACCCAAGCCCAAAAATAAGTAGAGAGCAACCAAATAACTAAAATAAGCCAAAATAAGAGGAAAGAGAGAGATTGACATGAATAAAATAATAAAAAGGTCATAATAAGAGAGATAGGATATGGGAAAAAGACATAAAGTAAATATCTTAAAGGAAAATAGTAAATTCGGGCCGATGAGGATCCTACGTATCCATTTAGGTAATGGAATCAGAGTCAACATAGTTCTTTAGTTCGATTTAGTTTATTAAGAGTGGTAGGATAAATTAAATTAGGAGAAGAGAGAATATTAGCGTTTTAAGGAGCATACCTAATTGTTTGTATTGAATCAGACAAGGCCTGAACTTGAACTCCTTGGATTGAATCTTTGATGGTGTAGAACTTCGTCTTCAATGGATTAGAATTATTACTTGTGTAGAATAAAGCTTCAAGAAATATGGAAGAATAACCATGGAAAAGAGAGAAAAATTATTGCTGCAACACCTGGCTTATGATGTGGGATTGGAACCTTGAATTTTCAAGCCCTTAAATCTTTGAACCCTAAATTATGGTGGCCAAGGGGTTTTATTTATAAGAAAAAAGTATGGAGGTTTGATCCAAGCGCTCAAAAGGAATCCTATGGATCAATGGCTAAGATTAATTCTTAATATGCAAGCAATTAGAGATAGATATTATATTATACACAAATTCTAGGGTAAATCCCTTGAAATAAGGAAGGAAATGAATTTGGCAAGTATTTGGTGGACAAGCCTATATTTACTATATCGCCCTTAATTCGGTGGAGAATTTAGGGGCAAGAAAATTACAAAAATACCACTAAGGCATAAAAAAGTCAAAATTGTCCCTAAGGACTAAAATTACCAAAATAACCGTATGTGGGATAGGAATATTCTATAGTTACCAAAATGCCCTCTGAATGGAAAAATAGCATCAGTATTACAAAAATACTACTAGAAGGTAGGAAACCTCTAGTATTTACCGAAATAGCCCTAATGGGTAGAGAAATACTAGAAATTATGAAAATGCCCTTAGTAGGCATTATGACTAGAATACCCTCAAGGGTCCTAATGTGTCAAATGACCAAAATGCTTGTAGTATGCATAATGACCAAAATGCCCTCTATGGGCAAAATGTCCAAAATGCCCTCTATGGGCGAAATAACCAAAACATCAAAAATGTCTTATATGGGCAAAATGACAAAAATTTCCTTTATGGGCAAAAATGACAAAAATGCCCTCTATGGGAAAAATGACCAAAATGTAATTTATAGATAAAATAGGCGAAATGATGAAAATGTCCTCTATGGGCAAAATGACTAAAATGCCCTCAGTGGAAAAAATGACCAAAATGTCAAAAATGCCTTATATGGGCAAAATGACAAAAATGCCCTTTATGGGTGAAATGACCAAAATGCCCTTAGTGTACAAAAATGACCAAAATGTCAAAAATGGCCTTTATAGGAAACACGACAAAAATGCCCTCTATGGGCAAAATGACCAAAATTCCCTTAGTAGACAAAATGATCAAAATGTCAAAAATGCCCTCTACAGGTAAAATGATAAAAATTACTAAAATACTCCTAGATGGGACAAATTGTAGCAACTTACCAGAAATGGCAAAACTAACTTCATTTAATCAAGCATCTCAAAATAAGGTGTCTACACTTTTGTATAAGGAAAAGAGGTAACTTATAAAACCTTAAAGATCGTCGGTCATGTCAAGTCGTCAACTTGCCTGTTCAAAAACAAATATTATTTAATAGTGTCATCATTTGAAACTAATGATTGATTGTTGAGGAAAACACAAATTTATTTTCTCATTGACCAACTTTGTTCAAGCCATCCTTTATGGGTAGCCACAAATAAAAAAGATATCTCATTGAATCACCATCACCAAATTGACTTAATTAAATAGTATTCAAATCTAGGTATATTTTGACATCTGTTTTCTTTTGCTTTGTCTTTTTGTTTGGCCTCTCTCTTTTGTTTTGCATAGCAATAAGGTGTATGCCCCTTTTTATTGTATATTTTTTCTTCTTAACAAGTCACTATTTCACATTAAAAAAAATCTACATTATTGATGTTGCTCTTTTTTGGTTTGAAGGCCCTTCCTCCCAAACTACTTGTCAAGAACTTAAGGTTAGAGGGTCATCAAAAAGGCTCTGGTGGTAGCTGCTCTAATAATAAATTTAGTAAAGAAATAAAGACAGTGACTACAAAAAATAATACTTTTAGCAACTCACATTATTAGCGACGCATAGTGTGCATCGCTAAAAGTGTCCTTTTGCGACGCACAATGGGCGTCGCTAATAATGTGGGAAAAAATCAATAAAAAAATTGAGGTTCCCACGTGAAAATAGGCGCCAAACTATTAGTGATGCATAGGTGGCCATTAGAGACGCACTTGAGTGTCGCTAATAGTTCATTCTTTGAGCGACGTACTCCTGTGCGTCACAAATAATAGGGTTGGATCATTAGCGACGCACATTGGGGTTATTAGCGATGCCCAGTGTGCGTCGCTAATAAATCCTTATATAAATGACGATCTAATCGCTCTTTCTCTCTCAAACACTCTTTCTCTCTCTTGCAGGCGCCGTTTCGATCATTCTTGAGGGTTAAAAGGTGAAAAGGGAAGGGGGGAACACATCGGGGAGGAGCCTAGGTAGCCCAGGTATGCCACTGAGCTTAATTTCTCTTCTCTTCTCTCTCTCTCAAACTCACATCTATTTCATTGTGTTTGTGATGCCCTGGTATAATGGTTTGAAATTTCTTACTAACAGAAACATGCAAGCTAGTTTAAATCTCTAATGTTGAAAAAGAAGCCCTTTGAGTGATTATAATTTACATGCGTGTTATTTTTGGGAAATTATTGAAGTTGAATAATTATTTATTGCTAGTTATTTTTGAACTTTCCTGCATTCATAGACTAATTTGATAGTCAAGATTCATTATCTAATTTTTTTATGCAAAAAATTTACATAAAAAATAGCATAAATTTGTTTGGGGCGTGGGGATTGTAGCCGAGTCTAGCCCAGCCCAGCCGCAACATAGTTCTGTTATCGCCAGTAATAGTGAGTCAGTAGATCGGGTCTAAGTTTTAGAGAAATAATAGGGTCTAAGTTCTCATACGAATAAGGAAATGAGGGTTCTTAGGATTTAAAAACCAAAGACCCTAACAATGAACTAAACTTTCAACAAAAAAACAAAAAAAAAGAAGAAGAAGAGAGTACGATTTGTGTGTAAAGTGCAAGTTTAACTAACTCTTGTCTTACTTTGGTTGCTTATTATCAAGTGTAAATGGAGTTGTACTACAGCCTTGTATATATATTGAATCTGGGAGGCTGAGGGTTCTGTTGTTTGGTGGAAAGTCAATTGTGTTTTAAGTGATTGGAAATGGACATTGCCAAGAACTGGATTTTTTCATGGGAACAAATGGGGGTGGCTGCATTAAATTGTACTGGAAGCAGCCAAAACACTATGGTGATGGCACTTTAATATTTCTAAGGATATTTCACTTTGGAAGAAAGATCTTCATTAGAGCACCAGTTTTTTCCATCTTAAAAATGTAAAATCTACCTCATATAGCCGACCCTGCATATGAATGGCGATGTGTTTGGACGAAAAGGCGAACAAAAGAAAAGAAAAGGGAAATTAAGCCAAAGATGAAAGAGAAAAAAGTTTCATTTGAACTTTTTTTTATTGTGAAACATTGGAGTGTAATAACCCTTCACAAGCATAGTGGTCTATGATTGTGTATCATATACCTATCTAAGACTGGTCCAATAGATGCCAACTTATTTCTTCATTTCAAAAAAATATTCAATGATCTTCGGACCATTAGTCTCAGTAGTTTAGTTGGAGGCTACATGTGCACATGAGTTTACGTATTGCAAATATATGTAATCTTTATTTAAACTATAGCTGGTTTGATTATGAAACTGTGTTTTTAGTGTTCCAAGTGTCTATTGGTAAGTACATCTAGCTATTTACTAGTTGACTGTGTCTAATCCATTAAGTTATACATATGATCCTTTTTGCATATATATATATATATATATATATATATATATATATATATATAGGTCAATGTCAAGATGGTTGAGGATTAGTAATTAGTCTATACTTAAAAGACTACTGAGTCAATAATAATAATGCTACATTGGCCAATTACACTTTGCCCCACGTCAAGTTGAGAAAGTCTTCCATACCAATTACAAGTTGTAAGGCCATATATAGTATGCACAAGGACGGAATCAGAAAAAAAATAAAAATAAAAATAGGATCGTGCTATTGAACTTTTTTATCTTAATGGCTCAATGATTAAACCACTAAGATGCATGATGTCACTCTCAATAAATATATATATATATATATGTTTATATAAGAACCATTTCAGATACATTTATGAATTTTTAATGTAACACTTTTTTTTAGTATGTATATGATTTTTACATTAGTTTACAACTTTAGCTAGATCCCAAATAATAATTACATTTTCTTAAAATTTTGCTCCAAATATTTTATATCTCTAATGATGTCATAATTTTTATTTTTATTTTGTTTTAGCTGCCAAGTAATAAGAGTTCTTGAGTCCTATAGATTGAGAGATCAACTAGATACACCTGACCTATTAAGTCAGTTAGTGGTTTTAGGTAGCAATTGATTTGCTTTTGTTGGTTAAGTTGTTGTTGTCTGGTGCCAAGTAAATAATTCTTGATGAATGACCTTAATTAATAGATTAAAATTAAAAGCTAGGTGCTTTTACTTGTTATCAACCAAGATTAATATGTTTTGTATTGGCATTTTCAATGCAATTGTTAATGTTTTTTAAAGCAAAACTCTGTCCGACAATCAGAGTTTGCCCTTACACTAATGAATTTTTTAATTGCATTCATGTAAGTTGTTACACGCCGACTCTGTATAATTAATAATTAAATAATTAATTATTAATTAATACCGGCTCAGGGAATAATTAAGGAAATTAACCTTAATCTCCCGGTGGTCACACTAGACCAATAGAATGACAAAACATGTTCGAGAATAGGGTACAATACCCGAACCTAATTACCAATTAATTAGGTGAAATAATGTCAATTTAACACTGATGGAATTCGAATTAATTAACCACGAAAATTCCGAATGACTAATAAATGACACGGAACCTCTGACACTGTAGATAACTGAAATAGAAACTGACCGGAAGAAACCGCACCGAAAAAGGAGTTACGGAATGAAAGTTATGAGGCAAACATCAGAAACTGAATTAATGCGCAGCCAAATAGGGCCTTAACCAAAAATGTTGAAAAATGGCCAAAATGGTGGCTAAGGGAATTGAACCCTTCACCTTTGAGGGAATGACTTTTTCTCAAAAAATTTACCAACTGGGCTGCCATTACTTTGTGCACATATATACAACTAAATTGTATATATACTCAAGTTACCCAAACTCTACCTCAAATTGGACCAATGAGATTACATGCAAACCCCATATGATTGGTTTGCATCAGCCCACCTCAGCCCTAGGGTCCCACTGATTCTCTGATGTATACATCTAGAGATGTATATGTATAGGTATGTGTGATATTATATATATAGATATATATATGTATATATTACATACCAAAGACTGATAGTTCATAAAAAAAAAGATAATATTTGCTAGGTAAAGAGGAGAAAACAGACCTGTCTTCAGGGTGAAGGCCATGGGCTGCATGTGTGGGTGTCCATGGCTTGCATGTGTATGCAAGTGGGTGTGTGCATGTGAAGGATGATGTGTCCTTAATGTGATGCACCAAAGGAGGACTGAGGCACTGAGGCACGACTGGTTGAGAGACTCTGAGGTGCCAAGGGTCACCACCAAGCTTGCTTGGAGGACATGGGTCGACTAGGAGGTAAACACAAAAAACTGCAAAAATTTCTGTTTAGATTTTCATACTGTTTCTGATAATTTTGGTCTATGCAAACCATATATATATGCTCCTGTGAGACTCTAGAATTGCCCTAAATAAATTGGGAGGGTCGAATAGGGTAGAAAACATAAAACCGAGACCCAACCACCATGGATGAAGCTTCCCTGTAGCAGGTCTGAAACGACCGAGACCAAACCAAGTTTGGCCAATCTAGACCTGAACTAGACCCCATTAGGTGTTTAAAAATCACCATCCGCGACTGAAACTCGCATGGGTAGACCCTCAAAACCGAAGCTATTGCTTTCGGCCAACAAACCCAAACTCTGAAACAAGCTTCTAAACCACGATTTTGGAATGGGACATCGATCCCCATGGATACACGGTCACAACGAGCCAAGCCACGTGAGATTTGGTGGAGAAATGAGGCCCCACGACCGAACTGAAACTCTGTGCGATAATCGGCTATACAGAGCTTAATCCGTGGATTCAAAGCATGAAAATGATGCTATGTTGTTGTAATCACTTCCAGAAACCGTTTGGAACCAATAACTGTTGAAAATCGTGCTTGAAATAGCACGAAATTGAGAAAAACCGAACCTGCAAATTAGGGCAACAATGGGGCATTCGATGGAGAAGACGGAGTCGACTCGGTCGAGTTGACCGAGTCATGCCGAGTTGAGGAACGGCCACTGTGTTGATGCTACGCCGTTTTGGGTTTGAAAGGTTTTAAATTTAAACTGAATTCGGCCTGTTTGGTTACGGCGATAACAAATTAAAATTGGGATTGGGCTAATCCTGAACACGGATAGGGGGGCAAATTGAGGTTAACTAGAATATTTAATTCCGGTTTTCCTGAAGGAAATGAACCGGTTGGTTCTTGATGATTTTGGACCACTTGGTGAACCATTGAACCCTTGGGTTTGAACCCCTAAATTATGAAATTATATTTTTGACCCCTAAAGTTTCTAAAATTACGGATTTACCCCTACTGTTTGACAGAATTGCATAGTGGCCCAGACCTTTGAAAATTTATACATTTAAGCCCTGAATAAATTAATTAAATAATAAAATAATTATTTAATTATTTTATTAAATAGGTAAAATTACAATTTTACCCCTGGACATTAAATGTGTCAAACGGAGTCCAAATTAAGTAAAAAAATAGTGTATTTTCACTATTTCAAATATTCTGGACTCAATGGTCCAGTCCGATTTTGGAAATACAGTCCCGAAAAATACAGACCCGTAAATGATAAATGACCGAACTGCCCCTGATGGCACCCAGACCCAAATAAAAATATCAGATAGCCTATTTTGACTATCTCGGGCATTCTGAACTCAACGGTGAGGTCCGTTTAATGAACTGAGGTCCTGAAAAATACAGACACGTAGGTGTAAATGACCGAATTACCCTTAATGATACCCAAGGCCGATTAAACATAACAGACAGTCCAATTTCACTATGTTGGACGCTCTGGACCCAATGGTAAGGTCCATTTTATGAACTGACGTGCCGAAAAATATGACACGTGAAATTACCAAATTACCCCTGATACTGTACGAAGCCCAAATGAAGTCCGATTGGGACGAAACTGATACCGATAGGAACCCGAACACTGGTGAGACTGTATACTTGATTAGATGACGAATCAGGGTCAGAATTACACAAAACGTAAAATGACCAAAATACCCCTGAGCACTGTAAGTGCAAAGTAGAGGTCGAATAAAGGTCAAACTGATCTGATAAATTATCATAGGGATAATTATGAACACTGAAGGGCTAAATAAGACTCCGAGACAGTCAACGCGTAAAATGAGAAATGACCGATGTGTCCCGACGATCTAAAGCAGATACCAAATGAAGTCCAAGGGACTTACAAATTTATACATGAGATATATGGGACGTTCTGAGGACCATGATAGGGTCCGGGGCAAAAATGACAAAATTACCATTTTGCCCCTAAGACTAAATAAGTACCCAACTGATACCGATTAAAGTCTAAAAGACTTAAAACTTCATATATACGATATATGGGATATTCTGAGGACCATAACAGGGTCCGGGATAAGAATGGCAAAATTACCATTTTGCCCCTATGGTTAAAATGAGAACCTAACTGATACCGATTGGAGTCCAAAGGACGTAAAACTTTGTACTTAAGATATAAAGACTATTCCGAAGACCACGACAGGGTCCGGGACAAGAATGATAAAATTACCATTTTGCCCCTAAGGTTGAATGAGTGCTTGACTGATAACAATTGAAGTCTAAATGATTTAGGATATAATCCTAATAACTGCTAAGCCTAATTAAAGAATGAAATAGCCTCGGGTGAGACCCAATGGAAGGGCGATAGGCTACTAGGCTATCTTAGGTAATCCGATAGATACCTAAGATGACAAATGAGACCTGAATGGATGAGTTCTGATCTGTCTGTGATTGATGATTATTATTCAGGATATACATGGAGATGCCTGACGTACTTGGAGGTTATCGGATTATTTATGCAAGGAAATAAGCGTAAAGTTTGTGAGTAACTTCTGACACTGTTTTGATACTGTCCCTTGATTTACTGATCTGTTTTGAATGCAATTATTTACGTGCAATTATTTAAATGCATGCCTTTTCGTACTATATCACTTATGACATGATTCTAGTCTTTTTAAATAATTGACTATATTCCTGATCCCTGTGCTAGCATCCCGTACTGTTTTGTCCGTTTTGAACTGTTGAGATAAAATGGATATATTGAACCATTATTTCTGAAACGATTAAATAAACCATGTGATATAGGCAAAGAACAACATTTTTGTTGTATCGTACCGCTTTGTATAGTATACTGTCTGAATGCTATATTGTTCAAATGTATGTACTTATTGTACACCCTTTGTACCACATTCCACGTGATGTGCTTGTGTCCTTCGAATTAGGAATTCCGTTCAGTTCTGTTATGTGCTATTCGTTAATGATATGTCTGCCTCGGTTGTTATGTTCCGTCCGGTTCTGACATGTTCCGTCCGTTGATGATCTGTCTGTCTTGATTGATATATGGTCCAGTTCCGTCATGATCTATCCGTTAATGATATGTCTTTGTTTTGACTGATGTTTTGGTCCGTTCGATTCTGTTATATTCCGTTCATTGATAATGTGTCTGCCTTGATTGATATATGGTCCAGTTCCGTTGTGTATTGTCCGTTGATGATACGTCTGTCTTGATTGAAATATTGTTCAGTCCAGTAATGATTAGTTCCGACAGTGATGTGTCCCTGACTTGATTGTTATATTGTTTCTACCCAGTTCCGTTATGATGTGTCCTGTTCATGATTTGCCTGTGTCCTGATTAGTGTATTGTTTCCGTTTAGTTCCGTTATAATTTTATCCGTTCGTGATATGCCTTTGCTTGACTGATGTATTGTTACCGTTCGATTCCGTTATATTCTGTCCGTTAATGTTATGTCTGCCTCGATTGATATGTTCCATCCGGTTCTGACATGTTCCGTCCGTTGATGATCTGTCTGTCTTGATTGATATATGGTCCAGTTCCGTTATGATTCGTTCCGTTAATGAAGAGTCTGTGTCTTGACCAATATATTAGCAATAGTTATTGTTCTGACCGATTGGTTACGTCATGTTCCAATCCGTTTGTATTGTCTGTTCGATTCTGTTTTATTGTACTAGACTGCTTATGAAATGGATTTATAAAAATAGTTATTTTTGTAATGACTAAATTATCCATGTGCCTTGGGATCACAAAACTGGTTTTGAAACCCATGATAGGGAATCTGTGTTACTCACTGGGCTTATTTAAGCTCACCCCATTATTCTGACATTTTTCAGGAATTACCTCCATTGGATTAGAAGGTACTATGACATGACGTGAATAGGCCAAGTGGCATCGCAAGTAAGGATCTGACGGCACTGAATTGTAGAGATTGGTTTATTGTGGATTGAACCTGGTTATTCCGGTGAGTGGTATGTTATGACTGACTTGACTGATATATACTAGATAGACATGGCTCATGGAACTAATGGTACTCTAGAGATATTAGATCTGCTCTGTTGTTATATGCTTGATTTTAGATATGCTCTGAAATTAGAATTGTTGACTGACTGGATTTAGTCTTGCTCTGTGATACATATACTTATGATGGATAAGTGAGTTGCATTCCCGTGATACAAAGAAAAAGTTTTAAATTCCGCTGCATCTGACCCTACAGTTGGAGTGCAATTCGTCGGAAAGTTCAGAATTTGCCTTTGGTTGGTTGCGTCGCGACCTACTGGCAGTCACGTCCTCGACATCCGCGTAGGGTGGGGTTCGGGATGTGACATAAGCCTAGCCCCGTTCGGGAGTCATTTTCATCACATGTGATTCTTATTGCGAAATTTATTTGCGATTGAGCTCGTGTGTATGAAAATCGATTCTTGAATTGTCCAGAGAAGAGGTTCGGGAATGCATTGTAATCAGTAGCGCATATGCTTGAATATTTCACTATGATAAAATTTCAGCACGGTCTCCTATTGTTCTCTGGGTATATATTTAGGCATGCTAACATCTATCTCGTATACTTGGAGAACCATGGGGAGATGCTGCCGGAATTTTGTCAGAGTGGAATCAAGCATTTGAGTTGCTGCTGATTGCAATGTAGATTGTGCATTCACGAATGGGATAAGACCACCTTACCCTTTAGAGAAAAGTTGGAAGTGATAGGATTCATGTTTCATATTTATAACGAGTATCATTTTTAACTTGTATTAGGTAGACGAAAATGGATAAGAGTTGGATGGACTTGAGGGGCAGGCATTTGCCAGGGTATGTGTAGGGGATCAAAGATTTTATTGAGTTTGCTTGTGCATTTGCAAATGGGAGAAATAGGATAAGATATCCATGTAGGAGGTGCAATAATAGGGATTATATACACATAGATGAGGCCAAAGAGCACCTACTCGAACACGGGATGGACAAGAGGTATACGTGTTGGGAATTTCACTGGGAACGCCGTGACGTACGAGTGGTATTTGATGATGAAAAAGAAGACGACGATGGTGACTTTGGTAATAATGTTGGGGTTGGTTACGAAGGCCTGCCACAAATGCTGGTAGATTTGCAGGGGGCTACAATTGGGGTGAGTAGTCACAGGAGTGACACGGGACCATCGACCGTGTTTGAGTCGTTGTTGAGGGAAGCAAGGCAACCGTTTTATCTGGGTTGTGATAAGTTTTCAAAAGTGGACTTTCTCGTGAAACTCCTTCATATTAAGACCATCAACCGCTAAAGTAACAAATCAGTTAATATAGCCATTGAATTGATTAAAGCAGCGCTTCCTACTGGGGAGACCCTTCCGAAATCATATTACGAGGTGAAAAGAATATTAAGAGATTTGGGCCTCGGGTATATTCCCATATATGCTTGCAAAAACGACTGCATGTTATTTTGGAATGAGACTGAACAATGTAAGGAGTGTACGGTGTGCCACAAACCCAGGTACAAGCTGAATGAAAGAAAGAGCAAGACAATTTCGCACAAGGTGCTGAGATATTTTCCCTTAAAACCGAGGCTACAAAGGTTGTACATGTCTTAAAAGACGGTAGAAGATATGCGGTGGCATAAGAAGAAGCGTGTTGCTGAGGAAAATGTATGTAGGCATCTGGCAGATTCACAAACTTGGGCTGAGTTTGATACAAATCACGAATGGTTTGCAAATGAGCCGCGTAATGTATGACTTGGGTTGGCTAGCAACGGTTTCAATCCGTTCGGTGACATGAGTAATACCTACAGCATGTGGCCGGTGTTGCTTGTGCCGTATAACTTGCCACCGTAGAAATGTATGAAAGAACCATTTATCTTCATGTCGTTGCTTATTCTAGGGCTGAAATCTCCTGGTAATGAAATTGATGTGTACTAGCGTCCTTTAGTGGACGAGTTGAAGGAATTGTGGGAGGTGGGAGTGGAGGTATATGACGTCTCTAAGAATGAGACATTTCAATTGCATGCAGCATTACTGTGGACCATAAATGACTTTCCGGCATACGAAAACTTGTCTAGGTGGAGCACTAAGGGGTATCTAACATGTCCGGTTTGCAATAAGGATGCATGTTCCCTACATTTGTCCAATGGGAAGAAGATATGCTACATGTGCCATCGTCGTTTTCTACTGCCATCACATGGCTAGCGAAATCAGCAGAAGCATCTGTTTGATGGAAAAATTGAGCGCAAATTGTCACCTCCATTGTTGTCTGGCAAAGGCGTGTTGGCGCAATTGGTACTCATCCAACTAATGAGGTTTGGGAAGATACTGGGTACTAAGAAGAGGAAACGTACTAATGTGGACTTAAATTGGATGAAGAATAGCATATTTTTTTATTTGTCGTATTGGGAGACCCTTAAGTTGAGGCACAATTTGGATGTTATGCACATCGAGAAGAACATCTGTGATATTGTGCTGGGAACTGTAATGAACATTGAAGGGAAGACGAAGGATACTGTTAAAGCCCAGTTGGACTTGCAGAAGCTGGGAATAAGGAAAGAGCTACACCTAATACGTAGGGGTGATAAATATATCGTGCCTCCTGCACAGTATACGTTATCATCCATAAAAAGAATGAGGATTTGCGAGTGGTTTAAATCGGTAAAGTTCCTAGATGAATATGCATCGAATATATCTTGGTGTGTAAATGTTATAGATGGAAAAATATCTGGATTGAAGAGCCATGACTGCCATGTCCTTTTACAACGACTTCTTCCGGTTGCACTACGTGGATATCTCACCGATGACATATTGACTACATTGACTGAGTTGGGCTGCTTCTGTAGAGAATTATGTGTGAAGATGTTGAATGTGGAAGTACTTGAAAAGCTCAAAAGGGATGTTGTTGTGATCCTCTGCAAGTTGGAACAGATTTTCCCTCCAGCTTTCTTTGATGTAATGGTCCACTTAGCTGTGCATTTGCCTCATGAGGCAAAAATTGGCGGACCTGTCTAATACCGTTGGATGTATCCAATAGAAAGTTACATTTAATTTTATGAATTGTGTTATCTATCCATCCTAACTATTTTAATCTATAACTGATTAATTATCAAAACAGATATTTACACACATTGAAGCAATATGTGCGTAACAAAGCACGACCAGAAGGGTTAATTGCTGAGGCTTACGTTGATGCTGAATGTCTCACCTTCTACTCTATGCATCTTGAAGATATTGAGACAAGGTTTAATCATCAAGAGTGAAATTTTGATAGATGTCTAGGGCAGCAACGAACTGGCCTTGCGGTGTTTAATCAGAATGTGCGGCCAATAGGTGCCCGTATATATGAATGGTGTCATCCTCAAGACTTGGAAAGAGCCCACTACACCGTGCTCAACAACTACGATGAGACATTGCCATATTTTAAGTAAGTTTATCGAAATCATTGCAATACTATGTTAGTACACAAATGTAAGTTACATATAACATATCTCATCTTATGTAGTGAGCATACGATCAAGCTTCAGAGAGAACATGTATCAAGTTCTAATCTAGAGCAAAGACAACAAAATTGTTTCCAAAGTGGTTCGGAAAACGTGTAAGACAAGGTTTCAATTAATTGTAATTGTATTAGTTAATACATTTGTGTTCGATTAATTTTGTATTTGTATTGAATTAATAGATGAAGCTATTACGCCACCAACAATTTCCTGAGGCATACGATCAATTATATTCCTTGGCATGTGGTTCTGATCAAAGGATATCCCGCTACACCGGTTTAATTGTTGATGGTATTCGATTTCACACGAGGGAACATGAGGTCGTTCGGCGAACACAAAATAGTGGGGTCCTTGTTCGGGGAGATGGTGACGTAGGACAAATTGTAGGGTACTATGGTGTTTTACAAGACATCATACAGTTATATTATTGTTACGGTCATTCTGTATATATTTTTAAATATGATTGGTGGGATGTAAGTAATAAGAAGACTGGAATGCAGATCGATAAGCACTTCATAAGTGTTAATACGTCTTGTACGGCATTTAAAGATGATCCGTATGTTTTGGCATCTTAAGAAAAACAAGTTTTCTATTTGAAGGACCCAAAAATAAGAGGTAATTGGCATGTTGTCAAAAAAATAAAAACTAGAAATATTTATGATGTCCTAGAAATTGGCGAGGGAGATGAAGATTTGGAGAGGATTGAGGAGGTACTACAAGAAGAGTCTCAAACTGCCCACGATGGTGTTGTCCGGCATGATCAGGAAGATGTTACTTCGTATCGATTGAATAGAACTGATGTAGAACCAGATCATGTCGTAGCTTCCGATATCACCATTACCACACAATTAGATTTGAGGAATGCAACGTTCATTAATGATGATGATAACGAGGACAGTGATTTTGATGATGACACATTGTTAGAGTATTGTACCAAAAATGAAGAAAATTCAAGTTCAGATGATGATACAGACTCAAATGAATAATTGTAATAGTTGTTACATGTGTTAGTATCAAGTGTAATGGTTTTCAGCTTTTATAATGTAATGGATATTCAATTTTATGATGTAATGGGTAATCATTTTTACTTCGATAAGGATTTTAATTTTTATGATTAAATAGAAACAATTTTATTTTTAAACTTTATTTGTAGATATGGTTGGACCAGGTTCACGCAGACGCGCAGTTATGCAGGACCCATCGACCCCTTCCCCCTCATCTGTAGGGTCGACCGATCTTGCTGTCGATGGTATGCATAGTTTCCATTTTTATTAATGATTATATAAATATGGTACTAATTGTTTCTATTTTGTTTCTTCTAAAGCTTCGGCCACCGCCCCTAGACAAGGGCATGGTAGGTTGAAGAATCGCAGCTTGCAAGTTCAGATGGAGGCAGCGGGGGGCGCGCCCCTTCGGATTGAGATACCTTTAGGCTTGCTGAAGCCCGTTGCTGGGTGGGCACAACAGTTCATTACGGAGGTCAGCACCATTTGCTGGCCACGCGCCCCACTCCATGTTAGTGACTGGAGTCAGGTCACTGATGCGGAGAGACGGGATATTCATGTGCATATCCAGGTATGTCTTTTATTATTGTGTTCAACTAAATTTTAACATATGTTATGCCATAATGTTTTGACAATGACATGCTTTTACAGGAGAAATTTGACATCGATCTCCACCTGCCTCATGTCGTGAAGGCAGTCGACCGTTACTTGGGAACCCATTTTAGGGACTACCGATATAGGCTCCACATGCACTATGAGGCGGAGGTGGCAGCCGGTAGAGAGCCTCGCAACAGACCCTATAGAGGGGTGACGGTGGAGGATTGGATGTTACTATGCGATCGGTTCGCTAATGACGCATTCCAGGTAAAAATTGTCAAAATTACTTTTGTTGTATGATAAATCATTGTCATTTATACTAACCTTCTTTGTTTTGGCCAAGTGTAGGAACTTAGTAAGAAAAATAGCAAGAGCAGAAGCAGGCAAAAGGTGACTCACTGTGGTGGATCACGTTCTTTTGTTAGGTATAGGCATGAGATGGTAAGTTAATAAATGTATCAATTTCTCATTGTATAATGTATCCATGAAATCAATCTTCACAAGCTACTATTTATTTGCTGTAGCGAGACCAGGAGACCGATGCACCACCCAGCCCCATTGAGTTGTGGCACAGGACGCACTACAATCCCGAGAAGGGTTGGACTGGGCCTAAAGCTCGGCGGCTTTATGTAAGTTGGAAAAGATTTATATACCATTATTATGAATTTAATATTAATATAAAATGTTTAAAAGTAGTAACAAATATTTATGTTTTTTTAGGAAGAGATGGTCGAGATGCATGTTCGGCCGACCCCTGAGGGTGAGCAACTGCCGACCGATGACCAGATACGAGAGACTATTCTGGGCAAGAGGCGCAAATATGTGCGTGGCTTAGGGAGTGGGATGGAGCCGATGGCATCGTCCTCTACCGTCGAGAGCAATGCTAGGTTTCACGCAGCTACCCAGAGAGCTGAGGCAGCCACCCGGAGAGCTGAGGCAGCTGAGAGACTGAATGCAGAGATAAGGGTTGAGATGATAGAGCTCAAGGAGCGGCAGGCCCAAATAAAGGCTCTTATGAAGACAATACTCAACTAGAAGGGAGACTCTGATCAGCCTTGGTAAGTTTTTAAAATTATTTACTTTGGTACATTTATTATTTATAGAAAATGTTACATAAAACGCCAGAAAAGATTTTGGCCTAACGGCCTGTAAACTGCATGACACTTCACATATGAAAATAGATTTGCACGAACTTATATAATTTTATAGGGATGCAAGTTTCAACTCCAAAAAGGTCCATTTTGGGGTTTTGACAGACCAAAATGCCGGATATCAGCCTAACTACACTGAAACCCATTACACACCTCACAAATAATAAAATAAACTTGCACGAACTTACGGCACTCGGTTTGGATCCCCAGTTTGAAACTTATGCAAGTTTCAGCTCCAAAAAAGCTCATTTTGGGGTTTTGACAGACTAAAATGTTGGATATCGACCTAACTATACCAAAACCCCATCACACACCTCAAAAATGATAAAATAAACATGCACGAACTTACAGCACTCGGTTCGGATGCCCGGTTTGAAACTTATGCAAGTTTCAGCTCCAAAAAGGCCCATTTTGGGGATTTGATTGACCAAAACCCTGAATATCAACCTAACGATCCTAAAACCCCATCACACAGCTCCCAAATGATAAAATAAACTTGCACGAACTTACGGCACTTGGTTCGGTTGCCCGGTTTGAAACTTATGCAAGTTTCAGCTCTAAAAATGCCCATTTTGGGGATTTGATAGACCAAAACCCTGGATATTGGCTTACCAACCCTGAAACCCCATCACACAGATCCCAAATGATAAAATAAACTTGCACAAATTTACAGCACTCGGTTCTGATGCCCGTTCTGAAACTTATGGAAGTTTAGCTCCAAAAAGGCCCATTTTGGGGTTTTGATAGACCAAAACCTAGGATATCAGCCTAACCACCCTAAAACCCATCACACAACTCCTAAATGATAAAATATACTAGCAAAAACTTACGGCACTCAGTTTGGATGCCCGGTTTGAAACTTATGCAAGTTTCAGTTCCAAAAAGGCCCATTTTGGGGTTTTGACATACCAAAATGCTGGATATTGGCCTAACTACACCAAAAACATATCACACACCTCAAAAATGATAAAATAAACTTACACAAACTTACGGCACTCAATTTGGATGCCCAGTTTGAAACTTATGCAAGTTTCAACTCCAAAAAGGCCTATTTTGGGGTTTTGACAGACCAAAAGCCCGGATATCGGCCTAACCACCCTGAAACTCCATCACACAGCTCCCAAATGATAAAATAGACTTGCTTGAACTTACGACAGTCAGTTCGGATGCCCGGTTTGAAACTTATGCAAGTTTCAACTCCAGAAAGGCCTATTTTAGGGATTTGATAGACCAAAAGCCCGGATATTGGCCTACCGACCCTGAAACCCCATCACACAGCTCCCAAATGATAAAATAGACTTGCATGAACTGACGGAACTCGGTTCGGATGCATGGTTTGAAACTTATGCAAGTTTCAGCTCCAAAAAGGCCCATTTTGGGGTTTTAACAAACCAAAATGTCGGATATCGGCCTAACTACACCGAAATCCCATCACACACCTCACAAATGATAAAATAGACTTATGCTACTTTATGCCATTTTTACTATTTATGCATGCAAAAAAAAAAAAAAAACTATTCACATTCTATGTTCATATATATTTAATAATTGTTGTAATATATATCATTTGATCGGGATTATTGCCGCGCCGTCTTTATGTTTTGTATCGGAACTTGTTATTTTTATTTTTTTTCTTTTCATGGACATCTGTAGTTACATTTTTGGAGATAATTTTTAATTTTTCTATTTATTGTTAAATTGTACTTTTACAAATGTATATAATTAGTTTAATATATGTATATATATGAATATATTTTTCTTTTTTAATATATTCATTTCAGAATGCTTGGATTTTATTGTATATCAGGATAGATGATTTATACAAGTTTAAACAAGAATAAAATAACAAATAAAATGAAGCAAATATGGTCATAAAAAAAAAAAAAACTTTTAGCGACGCACACTGAGCGTCGCTAAAAACAACCATTAACGACGTACAATTTATGCGTCGCCAAAAGTTATATTAGCGATGCACATTGTGTGCATCGCTGAAAGCTTTATTAGCGACGCACATTGAGCGTCGCTAAAACCAACCATTAGCGACGTACAGTGTATGTGTCGCTAAAAGTTATATTAGTGATGCACAATTTGTGTGTCGCTGAAAGACTGAGCGTCGCTAATAGTGGATTTCAGTGATGCACACTACGCCATTGCGTAGTATTTGAGACGTGATTACCTAATTATTAGCGACGCACAAGGTGCGTCGCTAATAGTCACCTTTAGTGACACACAATGGGTACGTTCGTTGCAAATACTATTAGTGAAGCGAGTATTTGCAACGCCTTTAACGATGCACGTCTTGGCATTGCAAAAGACCTTTGGCGACGCAAAATACCACTATTAGCGACGCACGCGTGCGTTGCTAATAGTGTCATTTCTTGTAGTAAGTAAGTTGATAGAAAAATTGAACGTGAATTGAATGCGTACCTTGAAACCTTATTTATAAGCTGTAGATCTCCTAAGTTGAGTCGGATTAGGACCATGAACATAGGGATTTAAGGATATCCATAAGTAGTAGTTTCTATATTGAATTTATTTCTTTTTTCTAAGGACGCCCTAACCTACAGAAGGTGGTGGTAACCAGTTCGGAACCCCTTACCTCTAAAGTCTCTATACTTGGTCGGTCGAATGAACTAACCACCTCATGATCTGTATATCGAAGAACTCATTGGGGACACGTGTTGCGTTTAGATAGTTACAACAAAATTATGGTATATCAGTTACTCCCCCTTGAGCCTCAGTTTTATAGGACTCATCTAGAGTTGAGGTTAGGGTTTCTGAGGCGTTACGCTCGTGTCGATTATAATCATTCTGCATTTTGAAGAGACAGTCATTGATGTGACATTTATTGCTTAAGTCGCCGTTTGGGGAAATGTGGTCATCATTGCTTTAACCACCGCGCTGGTTCTGAAGTGGCGTCCTATCATTGACTTCTATTAGAGCTCTATAAAAAGGGAGGAACACATTATTTCATCCCCCTTTCACTATTTTGAACTTTTAGCTTAAGATTTCACCACAGAGAACAAAATGCGACCTCTGGTGTGCCAAAGAACCTCTTTGATCAAGACTTCAGCCAGGTTTGGTTCTAAGTGCCTCATTCCTTACTCCTTTCACTTTGTTATTTATATCTATATTTCTACCTCTTTTTCTAAAAAAAAAATATCTGCTTCTGACACCTAGTTGAGCATTGGTCATAATCATACAGGACCATTAAAGATTCACGGCCAAGTACAGTTGAACCTAGTGGTCAGTAGTCCATCAGATAGTTTAGAAAATAGACCTGCCAGTAGTCCAGCCTCTAGTTCTTAAGGTAGTTGAGGCCCATTTAGAGCCCAAGAATAAGGATATAGGAACCTTTTATCGAACTCTTAAGAAAGAATTGGGGGAGAGTGTAATTACCTAACGTATGATAGATGCTCTAAGGGTCACTTTTGACTTGCCTGAGACACCCGAACCCCTAGATCACCCTTTTGATGTTCATCATGGTGAGATCTATGTGTATCTCGAATGGTTCGAGATTGGAGTACATTTTCCTTTTCATCGAATCTTGGGAATTTTTAAAGTGATTCAACATGTGCCCGACAAATTTAAACATTAATAGTTGGAGGTAGTTGCTTGGTTTTGTAGTGTTAGGCTATGTGAATAAGGTTAAGATAGACATCCCTTTGATCAAAAGTAATATAAACATAAAGTACTTGACGTTGGAGACATATAATACCTGTATTTCGACAAGGGGTTCAAACCCCTTTCCTTTGTACCCATTTCTAATAAGACTTGGAAGAAGTGGAACTTTTTTGTGAAAGGAGGCTGGGAGTTCGAGGACTTTGAGAATCGGGCAATAATCTTCCTAAGAAGAACTGTTGTTAAGGGTGAGCCAACCATCCATTTATAACTTTCATTTTTATTCTTCTATTTTTTGACCAAACATACTCATGTTCTATAGTATTATATAGATAAGAAGGCTTGAAAGAGGTCGATCTTTACTTAAAACCTACAAGACAAGTACAGGTGACACATTCGGACCAACAATCGCTCTCATGAAGCAATCCAAACATTGAAGAACTTGATGGGTTCTGATTTGGTGAAGGACAAGAGCGAAGGGCTTAAGAAAACGATCTTCACTGGATGGGTACCAAAGAAGAAAAAACAGATTGCAAAAACTTTATCCCCTGCTGAATCCCCCCCTCTAGAGAGGAAAATGAGGTTCTTTCAAACTCTCCCGAGCAATTAGTCTCAGAAGAGTTGGCCCTCTCACCAGTTCAGGAGGCCTTCCTCTTCTAGCCCCTCTAGTACTAAAATAGAAGAGGAAAGGGAAAGGTGGGTGCTGCCCCTTCAATGCTTGAGGACTCTGGCCCAAGCATCGTGAAGAAGGCTTTTAAGGATTCTTAGCTAGTAGGTACTAGTAAGTATGCTAGGCTGAAGCCTAAAAAGATAGCCAAAGATATGATAGTTGTCCATATAAGGGTAAGATTATTTCCTATTATTTTTGTTCTTCTTTTGTTATTTGTATCCTGGATACCTTAATGATAACTTGATTTTATGTTGGTTCAAGTCGTTCATGGTTTGGTAGCCATCATGGATTGCCCTAAGGATTCCGAGCAGATCGACACCCTCTAATCTAAGTTTGACGAAACTACGTTTCAGTTGGGGGTTGCAGGTCAAGAGTGGCTGCTGCTGAGGAGAAGCTAAAAGAGGCTATCAATGCATAGTCTATTCTGGAGTCTGTGAAAGATGTAGTGGCTACAGAACTAGAGGGTCTGAAGAATAAGTTCACAAACTTTGAGGCTGCTATTGCTAAAGAACTTCATGATAGTGTCGAGGTAGTAAAAGCCCAAACTGAGTATGACATGGCTTGGAATGTAACACATGCAGAGATTGGATTTTACTTACCTCTTACTGTCTATGAACTAGAAGAATTTAGACTGCCTTCCTTTTGCCCTTCCGGGTTCCTAAAATTCACGAAACACGTTTCAATCTATCACTACCTGAATTATGTTATTCATCAAATTTTAGGACTTTTTATTTTAAGTTCCTCTTTTATGAAAATAAACTCTACCATTGAGTCCGGAATGCCGAAGAAGGTCGGTTTAGGCTTTTGCGGAATTCAATTTGGACTTTTGTGCTAAAAAGGGCAAAATGGTCATTTTGCACTTTTATGGGTTCTTACTTTTTGAGACCTCTTTTTACAAATCAGACTCCATCGTTGAGTCTGCAATGCTCGAAATAATAAAAATTCACTATTCTTTTATTTTAATAGGAGTTCGTTTGACTACTTTTTGACTTAGTGGCATTTTCGTAATTTTTTATTATTTTAAATTAATTAATTAAATTAATATTTTATTAATATTTTATTCTGGGGGGTCAAATCATAATAACTGAAAGTTGAGGGTCAAATTGTAAATTCCATAACTTCTGGGTCCCTTTGAAATTTCAGAAAGTCCTATCCTAACTAAGGATAGTCAAATAGTGAATATCCACAAAACAGGGATAGGATATCCCTATTCCTATTTCAGCCCCAATTCAATTTCTTATCCATGTCACCAAACACTCCCAATTAAATTTTAAAAACCTTTTAAACCTAACCAATACTGTGTCGTTTTGAATATATCCATTCCTGTTTTGGTCGGGTCCCGACCCGAACCCAACCCAAGACAACAGTGTTGTCTTCTTCGTTTTTCCGATAAGACTCCGATAGGTTTTCGTCGCCATCTCCGACGACAGTGACCTAATTCCGGTTGAAATTTAACAGTTTTTAAATGCCTTCTTCTATAGTTTTTCATGGGGATCTCATATCTAACATTTGTTTTAGGTTTCATTTACTAAATCCTCACGAAACAGCCATGAACCATAGCACCGGCCGACTGGATATCTCCATTTTTATGCTGATTTCTCCACTATTTTCACTTGTTTCTTTCTCTATTTATTTTCTGCACTTTATAGGGAAATTTCTAGACCATTTGAACGATATTTCATGCATAAAATATTATAAACCCGATTATTTTCTTGCACCTACAACTACGGTTTTCTCTTTCAATTTCCAACCATTTTTCTCGATTCTTTTTACATTTGATTCCTTATTTCATGCTTAATACAACCCTATAATTTAAACACTACGAATCATGCTAGAAAAATTCAAAACAGAAACAACTACTCACCTTTTAAATTCTGATTTTCTTGGTGCAATGCACTTTTTCTACTTTTGTGTTCCTCTTGGCTCACTTCTGATTTTTCCCAATTAATTTTCTCAACTTTAACAGTGCTCACAACCTCTAAATCTTTCTGTTTCTCTTATCCCACGCACCCTATATATATATATATATATATATATATATATATCATATACTCACGCACACTCCACTGCCCCTGTCACTTATCTCTCAACCCTACGCCCTTCAAGCCCTCAATTTTGACTTTTAATCTCTGATCTCTTTTACCCAAATGCAGCCTTGCATTTATGGTAAAAGAGATATTTGTATATATATATATATATATATATATATACATATATATATATATATTGTATCACACCTACCAACACACACTAATATACAACTGACACATACACATATATACATGCTGCTTGGCAGCTTACCTTTTTCTTTTCTTTATTTCTTTTTCTTGCATTTTAATACACGTTAGTCTATACATATACTATACCATGTATATACATATATTTATACATATATATACCAACTTTATACATGTACATGTACTCACATATATACACATATTTCAAGTTCTAATCACACGTATATACACTCATTTAAAATAGGCTACGTGTGTGAGTATACGTATGCACGCATGGAAATGCATGTGTGCACGCATTACGAGGCATAGTTCTGGGTTGTTCAGGCATTGCCCGGCACTAGCTATATAATTGACACTGTTTAGATTCCAAAGTCGTACAGTACATGTGATATCAAAATACGGAGCTTAAACAGCTCGATTACAACTAATGGTACTCTACTCGACCCGATTTATCTCGGTATACATGCTAACCCGAGTCAGGGTATTACAGGTATGATTGGTGTTGCTATGAGAAAATGTTTGCTTAAAGTTTTCAGTTTGAAGTTAATAAAATATGTTCCGTATTGTTTCATTGAGACTTTGATATAATCTAAATTCATTGAGGCTATGATATAATCTAAATACACCGCTTTGGTTGGTAGCGTAACAGTCTGTCTTGTTTTAATAATTTTATTTGTGAAATTTACTTCCTTTAAATTTAACAAATGGTATGAGAGTGATTTGAGTCTAACAAAAGATATTGAGAAGTTTTTAGAATCAATGATATATTAAGGATCCGAACTCACACTTTTTTAGAAAAGAAAAATGCTAACTTTAATGACTTAAAGACTTCTATATTAGTTACCAACATCCCAAATCTCCCTATCTCTCTCTCATTTCTCGATCTATTTGCTATCTTTTCTTGAAGAACCCAACATCCTCCCTCTCTTATAACATTTGAATCTTATTTTTATTAACCAACTCAAATCATTTTTGATTTCAAGGTCTCTTTACTAAGTAATTTTTGGCAACATCCATGGTTACTTATTGTATTTAAGAAATTATAAAGGCATGAAAAATGAAGGAAAAAGTAAAAACAAATGTATGAGCAGCAGTTATAGATTATACATGATCGTTGAAATCAAAGATTCTAATTTCTCTAAGATAAAGATTTTGCGCTAAGAAATAATTGAGATAATTTCAGTGTACCTAGCATCACTTTTTACAATGTTATTAATAAATGGTCAAGCCTACACTTATAACCATTTTATTATACTAGTTTTATAATATGTGTGTTATGTAAAAGGTATGTTTAATTTTTTTTTTTTTCACTTTTATATATATTTTTAAAAATTTTATAGTTGAAGGATTTTAAATTTAGAATTGAAATTAAAAAAAAAAATCTTTTATATAGTTTTTCCTTAAACATTCAACTCTCATTTAATAAACAATATGTTTCAAAACTTTTTGGAAAGAAAGTGTTTTTTATTCCTTTTCTGTAACACCACAAATATATATATATATATATAATAAATATATAAACATGTATGATAAAGAGGGGGGAGGGGAGAGACTACACTAACTAAATTAGACAACACCATCAGTGTAGGCATTACTCACTTAGTATCAATGGGTACGTATATATAAATATAACTATGATATGTATGCACATAAAATATAAATATAAATATATGTATGTATAAAGGAGGGGAGAGACTACACTAGCTAAATTAGACAACACCATCAGTGTAGGCATTACTCACTTGGTATCAATGAGTATATATATAACTATGATATGTATAAACATAATATATAAATATAGATATATGTATATATATAGGTATAACTATAGTATGTATGCATGTAATATATAAATATGAATATATGTATAAATATGATATGTATGCATGTATAAGTATAGATAAGATATATATATATATATATGTACGTATGTACACGTGTGTATGGCCCTAGAAGTTTCTCTTAAAAGACACTAACTCACAATCGAGCATTCAAGGGCTACCCACTATTTGGCCACGTGAAGGTTGCTTAGCTAAGAAAAAGAAAGAGAAATATATGGGATTTTGATGAGAATGCAAAATGTCATATTTTTTTTCTCTTAATGTTTAGTCTTTTAAAACGAAGCTAATTGGGCGATTCTTGATAGTTTCAATGTCGCTTCATAATCTAGGCATAACTCTCCCATCTAAGCTCCGATTGAGATGCTTTAAGATGCTATGGCAAGCCAAGAAAAAAGTTCTACAACTTTCATGTTTTATGTTTTGAGAGATTCTGGCTGCATCAAGGTCTAAATTGGGCTTGAAGTTGCTGCACGTGCACTGTGGACGTTCCTTAGCTGCGGAAAATTCTAATACGCAGGTCCATGCGATTTATTTTTGAAAAATTCCAGATCTAGTGCACGAAAATTTCAACTGAAACACCACTTTCCTAGTTATATTAGGACTTTATTTTATTTTTAATATTTTCCTTTTTATAGTTAGATTTCGGTATTTTTATTATAGGATAATATTTAGAATATCTTTAGGAGTTCTAGTAGGCTTTTGACACTGAATTAAGGTGTAAAAAGGGGAGGAAAGATCAAATTACACACACACACGCCTGTCTCTCCCTTCTTCTCTAATTTGCGTGACTAAATTAAATTTTTATAATTGGTCGAAGGAAACAGAAGCCTCGAAATCAATAAAACTGTGAGATCTAATTTATTTTTATTGTTCAATTTATGCTTCGAGTATCGGATGTTCTTCTGTGTTTATTTTCATGATTGTCTCGTTTTATTACTAGGAGGCCTACTAATTTATTATTCATTGCAATCTACTGCTAGGTTAGATATCAAATCCATAATTGTTTGATCCCTCTAATTTGTGAAGCAACTAAGATTTAATCATTTGTTGCGTCAGAAATTACTAGATCTTAGGAATAACGTTTGACTAAATTAAATACAACTGCTTGTGCGTGTGTTGTTTAGCTTCATTGATCTTTCTAATTCTTAAGGTTGTTACTAGATTAAACCTTTAGTGCTTCTCTTGGGTTGTTTAGTAGTTAGGATTACTTTGATCGTTTGTTATCTAATTAACTGCGACTAAGGAGAGATAGGAAAATAGTTTCAACGGTGAATATTCAAAGTTTAAATTGATATATATTTGTATCAATGATCAGTTGTAAAACTTCGATGGTGGATGTTAACTTAGACCAATGTTTGTTCGTTTGATTGATTTTGATATTTTAATTTAAATTGTTCCTTAGTTATTTTTTTAAAAAAATTTTTTCATTATACTCAATCCCCCCCATCCTTGTTCCCGTAGCATAAAATTAGGCTAAATATTATTCGTGGGAGCGATTCTTACTCCACTACTACATGTATTGTTAGGAGTTTAGGTTTTATTTTTTTGGTTGCCTACGATAACACACCAAATTTTGGTGCCGTTGTCGAAGAGTGATTCTAGTTGATTTTTGTACTTCTTGTGATCCTTATTTCGTTCTTGAAATATTTAGACCAAAAAAATCAAGGTGATTTGAGTTTTAGAGAAGAATTTATTTTTTATTTTATTTTCATTACTCTAACAACATTCATGCTCCTAATAATAAATTAGTAGCAAACAGTGGAAGACTTTTGTGATTGTTCACTGAATTAATAAAAGTCCATAAAGTATTAGTGGATTTTTTTTTTCTTCTTGTGATCGTTGTTAGTGGAGTTTCCTCGTCAAATCTGCTGATGCAATTAGTCGACTTGCGTTACTAACAGTGATGGATGGTCCTAATAATTTCATCCAAATTTAGGGTTGTGCGATATAATTGTTTATTTTATTTTATTTTCATGATTTGTTTTTCATGGTTTATTAGAGTTTCATTGATTGTTAATGACTGTAACTCGATCTTCTAATCAAAGTGATTTGCAGTACGATCTAGAAATAAAAAGAACTTTGTGCAGGTTAAGGAGGGAAGCTCGGAGAAATTTTAAGAGAACAATCTAGCTCTTGATTCCCTATTTGATAGTGATTCTGATTTAGAAGAGGAGGAAGTCATGGCTGAAAATCAAACTTTGAAAGAGCTTTCCGCCCCTAATTTGAATCAACAACCCTTATGCATAACGTTCCCTACTTTAGATGCTATTACTACTTTTGAATTAAAATCTGAACTAATACATCTCTTGCCCACTTTTCATGGCCTTGTAGGTGAAGATGCTCACAAGCATCTAAAGGAGTTTCATCTAGTATGCATGAGTATGAGACCCACGGGGGTGGCTGAAGAGCAAATTAAATTAAAAACCTTTCTGTTTTCTTTGAAGGATTCGGCTAAGGATTGGTGCTATTACCTACCCTCCGCGAGTATTACCACATGGAACGAGATGAAAAGGTTAGTTTTGGAGAAATATTTCCCAGCTTCAAGGGTGGTTAACATTCAAAAAGAAATTTGTGGTGTAAGACAACACAACGGAGAGTCCCTACATGAATACTGGGAACGTTAATTATATGCAAGCTACCCCCATCATCAAATTAGTGAGTAGCTACTTATCCAGTATTTCTATAAAGGCCTTCTACCCACTGATAGGAGCATGATTGACGCTACTAGTGGAGGAGTTGTCACACCCCGAATTCTCGCGAACCCGAGGCGCGAGTGACAAAACTAAAAGAAAATAAAATAAGGACAATCTAACGAAACTAAAAGGAAATAAAATAAAGGTAAAGGACAATCTAACGGGTTCAACTTAGCTTACATTTATTTTCGTCAACATACATACAACATGTCATCTTGGGCTTAAGCCCTTACATATCAAAATATGCCCCAAGGGCCAAAAATACTCCAAGTACATTCTCCTATCAAGGTATCACCGAGTCTCAGGTAGCCGGGGCATCTTCATCTGTAATGTGTCCCATGAATGGGTCAGCTCAACTGCTGGTACAATGTAATACTAATGCAAGAAATAAAGTTAAGGCGTGTCATGTGCAAAGTGTGCATTTATCTCTAAATGCTTTCCAATTCTATTAATACAATGTGATGAAAGTATGCATGACACACCCATCCACTTAATGTCACACCCATGTCTTATTTACGGGTTTCGCCCCGATGGCTCGAAGTACCAATGCAATGGCCAATTTGGGTTTTTCACCACAAGATCTGCACCCTCATAATGCAAAGCACCACGTGCTCAAGTCACACCATGTTCTCAAAGGATTCGCCATATGCCAATTTGCTAATGCAATCTCAATGGGACATGGTTTCGACAATATAGCATGCTCGAGACAATAATAAATAAATCACCAACTAGTTCCACATGTATGCACATCTCATGTAGCCAATTTAAACATATGTCACAGTTCATATTCATCACTTCATTAAATTCCCAAGGAATGTAAGCAACACATAAGCATGTGAACAACTAACTCCAAGTCATCAAGTAAACATATCCCAAATAATCTCCCTATAACAGTTTAACACATAAGTCATTCAAATCACTCACAAAATATTCCTAAACTTCATTTCTTACATTAGCAAAACATCGTACATGGATGGGTTGATCTCAACCCTAAGATGTAGTGATCGTTGGGTAGTGGAACTAACAGTGATGATGTAGAAGGTTAGACCACCTTCTCCTTGCCTTTCTGTGTCTCTAAAATCATAAAGTGTAATTCAGTTCATTTGCTACTTGAATTATGCTATTCATCAAATGTTATGCCTTTATGTTATGAGTTTATATTTTACCAAATTAAACCCTACTGTTGAGTCCGGAACGTTGAAGAAAATAGGTTTAGGCTTTTGCGGAATTTAATTCGGGCATCCGAGCTAAAAAGGGCAAAACGGTCATTTTGCACTTTTTAGGGGTCCTTACATCCTGAGACCTCTTTTTTCAAATTGGACTCCACGGTTGAGTCCGGTACAATTGAGATAATAAAATTTCACTATTTTTTTACTTAAATCGGAGTTCGTTTGACTAAGTTTCAACTCAGGGGTAGTTTGGTAATTTTTAATATTATCACGGGTCTTTTATTTTCTGTGACCCCGTCTCATAAAACGAACCTCACCATTAAACCTAGAAGGTCCAAAACAGTAATTTTTCATTATTCATTCGATTAATTTACGCGTCGAGATTTAATTTGAGATTTATTAATTTAAACCACTTATTTAAATTAATTAGCGTATCTAATACATATGGTATTTGAGCCCAAACAGACCACATGTGCCTTGGTGGCACAGTGGCTAAGCTTCTCACCCTTTTTCCCTGGGTCACAGGTTCAATTCACCGCCCAAATAAATTTTTCCAATTCTGTTTTCTATTTTTTATCATTTACTGTACACTTTTAAGCTAATCGTTGGATAGCTTCTACTTTTAAACCAAACACTTCCCAAACTCAAATTTAAAATTTTACCCATAAAGTAACAGTGTTGGGTAGCCATCTGAATGGGTGGGTTGGCTCGGACTCATCCCGGTTTGGCCCAAATTAAATCATAAAAACTCAGTTTCTTACCCGTTGTTTTCTTGTTGTGCGCTTGTTCGGCTTCCCCTTTTTTGCTTCTGGTTGGTTCTAACCTCTCCTCTTCTAAATGTTCCTTGATTGCAAGTACTCGACCACCAATAGCATCCCAATTTTCTTACAAATTCCACGCTCATTACCAGTAGCCTCAAAAATCTCATCACCACATAAATGGAGTGAAAACCCCTACTAAATTGACCCTCACCTGAATGTACTAACAGAGTCTCCTCTCTTTGATCTTTATCAAAACCAGTAGGTCCTGAACCTAACCCATTCAAATTGGCCTACAAATTTGGAATCCAACAGCCAACGCAACCCACAAACCTCTACCAATTTCTTTTTGCCGCAATTGCCTCCCATCAACAAGCTGCTTTGTTGCTTTACAATTTGCCCAACAATCTGTCCCCATTTTTAAACACACAAATCTCCCAATGGCAGTAGCTCCACCGCCACAGATACCACCCCTAGTCCTATTCAAACCAAACTCAACTTCACAACATCCAAACCTACTACATCACTACACAAACACACACACACAGATATATATATATACATATATATATATATATCTTCTCATGGTGTAGGATAATGCCGAGGTTTCTCTATCAATGTCATCAAAATCAACAAAAATCTTGTCACGATTTTCCCTTCCAATAATCTTAACTACTATCCGATCAATGACCCGTGATGTCACGCCGTTGATGATCGTCTCCTCTACCGTTGCTAATCCCAAACCCATCGCTACTAAAACCCATCTATCAACACCTTTGATTGCTCGTCGACATTGACAGAAAATAGCATCAGAGACCTTCCAACAACCTCCCAGTGCCTCTCGATCTCGGACACCGCCGCTCGCAGCTCTGCCCCCCCTTTTTTTTCTCTCTCTTTTCTCCCCCCTGTTCTAATTTCTTTTCTTGTTTTCTTTATTTTCCTTGTTCACTTAAACACACACCACGCACCATACAACCGTACACAGTAGCATACACTCACACCCATGTGATGTACATACTCACAGAACTCCCATTTTCTCACTCCATCAACCACCTAACCCCTTACACATCTAACAGCCCCTCCATGCCTCTTTGAGTGACTTACACTCAACCCTCACACCCACTCACTGCACACCGTACACACACACACATGGTTGGGCACAAAACCTGCTATATATATACATATATATATATATATATTGCACATAAATATTTAAATGT